>MJUT01061488.1:21439-41638 GCA_002080005.1 Gigantidas platifrons
TTGTCTCATTGATATATCATGTCTTATATATACTGAAGGGAAAGAGAAACGCAGGGCCAACATTTTGGGTGATTTGATATTATTTATTCGAATGTTTTCATTCAATATTAATATATAAGGATACAAACACAAATTTAATAAAGAAGTTTTTAAAATTTCATTAGATTTTGATCAATGATTCATGAGTAGTTGAAACCAATTTAACAGTACCCCCAACCCAATATGTTAAATTGAAATCGATTAACACGTCAATATCTCGTATGCCCCCATTGCGCATCTGTTACAGCCCTGATTCTCATGTGCATGGAATTCATCAGAGCATTTATCCTTCTCATGGGGATATTACCCTACTCTTCCAACAAGGCAGCCCTTAATTGGTCGAGAGTAGGGGGGCATTCCGAAGCTCCCTTACTCTCCTGTCCATTTCGACCCAGATATGTTCGATTGGGGATTAATCCGGACTGTACGTAGGCCAATCGAGGGGGTTAATGCTATGATTGGCGAGAAAATCTTGACAAACTCTGGCTACATGGGGCCGGGCGTTATCCTGCTGGAAAATTAGGTGATGCTGTTGCACAAATGGAACTGCAACCGGCCGGAGGATTTCATCCCTATATCTTTCGCCTGTTAAATTACCGGCTATCACAATCAACAGCGACTTTCACCCGTGAGATATCCCTCCCCAGACCATAAGCGAGCCACCCCAAACATATCCCTCTCAAGAACGCAAGCGTCTGCGAAGCGTTCCACACGACGTCGGTATACACGACGTCGACCGTCCGGACGCAAAAGAGTGAACCGCGACTCATTTGTGAAAAAGACCCGTCTCCATTGCCTCATTGGAAATTTTCTGGGACCATGTGCCGCCAACCAAGTTATACCACGCGCGCGACGTGCACGAGTGAAAGGAAAACCAATGTAAGGTCGACGAGCTCGCAGACCAAACTCGCACAATCGGTTTTTCACAGTTTTTGGGTGAATGTGGCGATTATGATTGCTTACCGTAGTTAAAGCGGTTTTAGTGGCAGTAACGTGGCGATTACGCAGGTGGGCAATACGAATAGCCCTGTCTTGACGTGGCGTTGTTACGCGCGGACGTCCCCGTCGCGGATGGTCGGCAACCCTTCCATTATCTCTCAGACGACGGACAAGACGCTCTATGGTGGAAACATTCACACCAAATTGCAAAGCAACTTGTTGTTGCCTTTGACCTTGCATTAGCAATGCAATAGCCTGACCCCTCTGAACTTCCTTCAGCCGTGGCATGATTACAAGAGATTCAAATTAGCTTTAAATAGTGGAAAGCGATGTGTATACCTCAAGAGTATAAAGTGGTATGACACGATGTGTTGACGAACTTGTTATCATTATTCTGCAGGTGTTATTTGCTTTTCATCACTTTCTCTATGTAACATGATACCTTTCATATTTGAGTAACTTTAGATACCGATTTTAGGGCACATTGATCAAGCCACTCGTTTGCCCAGTTTTCGTAATTTTACGCCACGCAGTTAAAATATAGGAGCATATTATGTTACCCAGCGTTTCTTTTTCCCTTCAAATATATGTAGCTTGAAATAGATCTTTGTTACACTTGCGAATCCCTTTATATTGATGTAGTTCAATGTAACTTTTCACGTTTCTTTTCATAAATACAACAGCTAACCTTTGTCCCTATTGGAAAAGTCAGATTGTATATGTATTTTATTAGGTCAGCCTTGTATTGTAAAGATTAAGCACTGTGAATTAGTATGACCGACATTATATTAAAACTCCTCGAGTCTTAGGTAGATATAAAGTAGATGCTCTTTTTACTTAGGATGTAGGTACATATAACTAGCTTAACCCCGCCACTTTTATTGAGGTTCCGGTACCAGGCCAGAATATTAAGCTGTCGTGTATATGTGTCGGTATTGGATCCGTCTCTACATTTGATATGATACGACAGTAAATGTTTAAGGGGGTGCTTTGTTTTTATTCATTTGTTTGTTTACTTTGTTGTTGTTTTTTATGGGGTGTTGTTTTCTGTCTTTTTACTTTTTTTCTCTTTTCTTTGAGAGGGGGGACGTTTCTTCTTGACACGATTCGATTATATCGTGCAGTCTTCATATTTAAACAAAGGTGTTAAACACTCACTTCAGAGAGGTACTGATGTGTTTTTTTTATTCATTGTTTTTGTCTTCAAGTTAGTAGTTGTCAGTTTTAGCTCATATTTATTTGTTCCGTTTTCTTGAATTTTTAGTTTGTGAAACTTTCCTAAATTTCCAGTTTGTTATTTGAATTAAGGTCGAAGTTTGAATAAATTGCCAAGTGGCTATTAAGTGTGTAGATAATTTTTGGTAACGTGGGCGTACTTGATTTGCACTTTAATCAGTAACTAAAAAGTGTAGGTACCTTTAATAAAAATATATGTACAAATTTGTAATTTGCATAAGGGAATGACCATTTAACTATTAGGGAATGATGAGTCCTATGTCAGGCGCTCCAGAAGGGTAAGCATCCATGTTTCACTTATGGCACCCGTCGTGTTACTCTAGTTAAACACCCAGTGATAGATGAGTGAGTAACGGACTGGGAAGTGCAACGTTATGCATGCAAAATATTGATATTTTTGTCACATTTCTCATTGGGTTGCAACAACGCGGTCCGTATCCATTCATTTTCTATTCCGCCCTGCTCTACATAAGACGAAGGATAACAAGGAAGACAATATACATCTAGTAGACGTGTAAAGCAGACGTTCATAAGTACATCATTATGTAAGCAGAAAATCGCGAGAGGGTGGGTCCTCTTCCTGATTAAGAGTATCTACAGATGTGCTGCTGGAATGAGTCGACTTTTTCATCTGTCAGATTAATGATTGGGTTGTGTGAATTGTCCTCTTCACTGTATCAATGGGTGGTGATTATTAAGTGTTGGTATATCAATAGGCCATATTGCTACTAGCCCATGCAGCTTCTATTATTGCCAAGACAAATATTTCTATGATTGTGCTATAATTTAACATAGCAAGGTTCAAAATTGATCTATGTGTGTTTGAATTTTAGTCTAATTTGAGAATGGAACACCAATAACTTAATGATATATGAATAGACATACTTTTCATGCTGATGGAATATATATATGAAGGTTGCCACCTGCGTACCAACTTTTGGTTAAGTAACCCCAATGCACTAAATGAACTGTTTGCAGTATAAACTATGATCATTGAGCAAGTTAGAACATAATGTATTCAATTTATAGTATTTATAACTATTGTAAATAATTCAATTACAATATATATTATGATGACTTGTGTGCATTAAAAGTAGAAAAAATCATTTTGTTCTTTGGACTATATCCTGTCACAAATACTGGAATTTCGTACTATTAACCAATAATGGTCAGGATTTACAGGGTATGGGGTTAAGGGTAGGATGCTTAACACCACTTTCAACAATATATCAATTGCATTGGTGTAGGAAACCGGAGTACCTGAGCGAGATTCGAACGAACAACCTTAAGTTGTGAAAGAGAAACAGTCCCTAAAAATATAATAGTTCGTCCCTAACTTGTTGAAAGGAGTGCAACTGGACAGTAGGTACAATGGCCAAAAAAAGGGCAAATGACAAACAATGATTTGCAAAACACCACATAAAAAGCTAAAGAATTAGCAATGCGTATCCCATGAAAACTTGAAGGTGACCCAGAAGAACAAAATGTTCCTCCTCCACTAATGGCATCCGTGTTTTTACTCTTGTCACAAACCCAGTGATCAGACATGAATGCTGAAAGGACTGGATTGTTATTAAGGTAATTGGAACGTATCCATCTATATGTATATTCTTTCCATGGACAGGTGCTCGAGGAATGTCAAAGAAATTACATTATTTGGCTTTGCGGTCTTCCGATTTTGAGCGTACATGTTGAAGGTTATTGCGGAAATTTGATATCTACGTTTTTATTACTATCACTGGGTCGACACCTCTGCTGGTGGACTATTAGTCCCCGAGGGCATTATCCAGTACTGACATGGTTTATTAGATATATGTATTACTGAAATTTACAGTTCCTAAATAATGTAATTAATAATAGAACTAAGGTTCTCTTCCTTCTGACATAGGTGATCTAAGCGATTTTGGCTATCCTGTTTAGACCCTTTGGTTTTATTGCTCCTAAAGCTTTAAATTATTTGTCTTTCAAATCTTTCCATGTTGAGAGTACACGATGAATATTTTTCCAGAAACGCGTCGTGCGCATTAAATTTGATATCTACGTTATTATTACAAATTAAAAGTTCACAACGGGAAATAGTAGTCATCTCATTTTGTCTTTATGGTTCGTTTTTACCCGACGCTCACTGTTAATTATTATGTGTTGGTCAAGTTATGATGTAGATCTAGCTATAATTGTGGTATCCTTTATTTCAAGTTCAGTGAGATACATGCAATGTGCATAGTCATAAAACTTAGAATTATTCTGTGAAAACACATCATCTATATTGTGGGTCGTGAAATTATAGGACCGGGATTTTAGAAGCCCATGCATGATATGGAAACAGGTCTGCGGGAAAAGGGACATAGTTGGTACCCAGAGGAATGTCAACTGTATGGTGGAAACCTCATTCACCAAACATAGCACATAGGTTGTCATTCAACACTATTTTCACAAAAACATATTTTTCCTTAAGATTTGAAATAATGTTTTAATCTGTTTTCCACTTAGAGAGAGAGGAATAGTTGAGAAATGGGTAGATAAATCAAATATTGTAATGCTATTCTTCGGTACGAGGGACGTTGAATGTATATAACTCTAACAGATCTATATAATTTTTAGAATCCACATCTGTTTTATACAACTGAACATTGTACGGAAGCTGAAAAGTAACTTTGTTGTTAGTAATCGTATACAGTTTAGGTACCCATTAGTTCATGTTGAAATTGTTGACCTTTTTGCTGGAGAAAAAAAAGGGGGTATATATGTAAACCAATGTATAGATTGCGTGTATTCTATATCAGTAAGTAAACAAGTAAATGTTTGCAGGTTCATGTGCACCAGCCACCAGGTTTTAAGTCTATTTTTACAAGAATGTCTGAAAATGATATGATATTTTATTTTCGATTTAATAGGACAGTGATATATCATTAAACTACTTTTGTCCTTTAAATTTCTCAAGATACAATATACCATATGATGATCTCTGATTTGTTTTTCAATAGTTACGTTTTATATTAGTTTTATATGTATTATTTCTCTCTTAGCGTGTAAAATGATAACCGTTCAGTGTATAAGCACAGTAAAGAACAAATAATGTGAGTATATTGGTTCACGCGCTGCTTCAATCTGATACATTTAATGACGGAATGCCTTACATTGAATCATTCAGCAGTCTGTCTGTATGGCATACCACCCCTTATCATCCCATCCGCTTGCCATCTCTCTTCATCTGACAGTTTTCAAACTACCAGGTTTAAATAAAGTTTGGGAAGTTTTAAGTTTTACCTGTCCTGCAACGTGCAGATACTATTAGAACCCCCCTCCCCTCCCAAACTTGAGTTTTGAAAAGGTACTACTGAACTTATAAAAACCTGTTTCGTCATTCTTAAATTAATCGATCGATAGCAACATTGCAGGTACCATGAGAGAATATATGTTTATCTATGAGATATATATATATTTTAACAAGAAAACAGCGCGATGTAAAAATGATTTTCATTTTCAAATTTGGTGGTCTCCAACTTATGGCCAAGTGTATATATATATATATGGTTGTATGGCTTTATGATGTTTAATGCCACTGTTAACAATATTTACGTCGTATCGTGGCGCTCAGTTTTATTGGTGGAAGAAATCATCAACAGGTCACAAGTCACTGACAAACTTTATCACATAATGCTGTATCCAGTACACCTTGACATGAACGTTATATATATATATATATATATATATATATATAAAATATAAAACAGTACAACAAATGATATATTATAATGTACAAATTGCAAAAAAAGCAAGTTATATAGTCAGCTTCCGACTAAACTGATCACGTTTTCAATAACTTCATCTTTCGTAACGTGATTTCAACATTTAAGCCTCGGTGTCTTCTTTCATTTCAAGTTTTGGTCGAATTCGTCGTCCAAGATCCAGGTCATCGGTTGAGTCGTCTATTGGGTTTTGTACACTTTTCTTCTGTGAGAGTGCTTTGACATCCACTTCTTCATAAACTGGTAGTTTGTCGTCACGTACCATATATTTTGATGGCAGATTAGCGCCGAAATAACGGCCATAAGATGGTGGCGGTGTATTCGGAGTTGCATAAATACCGTTGTCATATCCACTCACTGGATGCGCATTACCACTTGCCAGGTGTTGATTTCTTCTACGACGGTAGCATATGAGTACTATGGCTATCGTTGTCAAAGCAATCAATCCTGTCAGAATTCCAATGACAACATCTAAAAATAGAGTTTGAATATTAGTACATTGTAGATGTAAAGTAACAATTTAAAGGTATAATGTCATTTTTGGTTTTGGTGCTTTTTTTTGGGTGTGCATTGGAAGTTAATATATACCTTCAAACCATGAGTATAATACATTGTTTGACGAGATTCGACCAAAAAGACCTGTATGTTCGTTGTTTTTTTTTTGTTGTATGCAGCTTGTCTCACAGCATAATTAATTATGCATGTCCTAATTTCCGAAGTAAATGCTCAATGGCACGTTAGCACGAATTTGTACTCTCAACGCTTCATTAAATTCCACCCAGCGGTCATGTTGGTGGTCTACATTGTATGTGAATTCTTGTTTTATCATTATTCGCCAAAACTTCTTTCCTGTTTGTTTTTCTAGCAGAATACGTTAAATTTAAAATTCCTTTAAAGTAGTATTTGTAACTCTGGTGAACGTGTTGAAGTGCTTTCATTTATATATTATTCACACCAGGCGCATGAACCCATTTCAACCTTGACATAATGCTTAAGGAAAGTAACGACGTTGTATCAAGGTTGTGTCAACGTCATAGTGACGCAATGTGCCTGCTTGGCTTCGCAATATCATATAACATATGATAGTACACCATAGTACCACACAAATATATATATGTTCGCACACAATTATTTAGAAATAAAAAAATATAAACAGTCATGGTCCACAATATATACTAGTAAAAAAAGAAACGTTATATAAGTTTTTCATATTTTTGTTCAGCAGGTGCTCCATACATATGTTTTTAATTAATCAATATAAAAATTAATTTATTAGCCAATCGATTCCGGCATTGTTATTTTTTTACAGGATGACGTTACGTCAGTTTCGGGAATTCACGTTTTTCATCATTTCGATAATTTAAAATGTTTGCAGGTGTGCTCGATTAGAATTAAAGGTCATAAACTACGTCGTTTGCAATTGTAAACAAAAGTCTACTTCAACAAAAAATTGTTCTACACGTAAGTCTATGCCCCGCTTACTCCACAGGGAGGGAACGTGCCGTTGGGATGTTCCTAGGCGGAATGACACGAACAGAGAGAGCAAGCCATTTTAATTGCACAAGAATGACAATTTAGAGATTGCTCGTTCGTGTAAGAGCAACCGGCACCACATCTGATCGTCGACGTAATGGTAGACTACGAGAAACGACGTTACGTCAAGATAGACACATCACACTAATCCACTTACGTAATCGCTTTGCTACTGCTGTGGACTTAGCAAGGCGAGCCCCTGGTATACGTAACAACAGAATTTCTGACCAAACAGTTCGTAATCGGTTGCGTCAGTCTGGTCTCCGTTCACGTCGCCCTCTCACAGGTATGGAGTTAAAACGTCGACACAGGATTGCTAGGCTTCAATGGAGAACATTCACTCCCTTTCCCATCAGGTGTACCAACGGTGGTTACGAAAACGTTTGTTTTCAGATAAACGCTTGTAACCAATGTAATCAAATGGCAATAGCATTACCTATATGGTGTCCTTGATCTGAAAACGTTACGTAATATGACGGTGTGCACGGCATATAGAAAGGACGGAAGTGATCATGAAAGATTTTAATATGATATCTCCTATGCCCCTTTTCTAGTTTATTTCACAGTGATCGGTAAGAATCATAGGACCCAATGGCAATGGTAATGTAAAATTGCACACGTGTGTGTTTTGTTTTTTGTTTTTTGTTTTTATTTCATTTGGGTCTAATGTAAATTTGCACACGCGTTTTTCAGACTTAATTGAACCAGGTTGAAAATTATACACATGTTTTTTTTCACACTGTATATGGTCTAACCATGTAAAATTGCATACTCGCTTTTGCATCAAATGTTTGAAGATCCCCACTGTTCAAAGCGCAAGGTCAGGCAAATGCAATACAGTGACCAAAAGAAAAAAAGACAATCATTGCTATAACAATACACTACACAGAAAACTATCTTTTATCCCACAGTCAGATTTTTTCACAAGAAACAAAAATCAGATTTTTTATTTTTGGACATAAACAAAAATAAGTAATTTGTCTTCAAATTTTTATAATAAATTTCTCCTTGAGAACTGCAGGGCTGGATATCTTTCAATTCAATTTATTTTGTTTCTTTAAAATTTCACCACATATTTTTTTTCAGAAAAAAAACATCTAAAAGTTAAAAGGTCGTCCTCTTAATGACTTGAATATGTGCCTAGGCCGCGTCCATGCAACTTCATATTATATAATAAGATTTGATTTTTGATGTTTAACGTCACTTTCAGCAATATTTCAGCTATATCATGGCGACCAGTTTTAGTGTTGGAAGAAGCCGGAGTACCCGGAGAGAACCACCGACCATGGGCAAGCAACTGGTAAACTTTATCACTTGCGGCTGTAAGTCGAGTGCACCCTTTATTGTAACTTACAAAGCCAGGCACGAACCCACGCCGTATTGGTGATAGGTTTGTATGAGTTGTTAGATCCAACGACCTAACTCATTGAGCCACCCGGGACCCGTATTATATAATAAGTGTCCGGTTTTCAAGAAACATTATGCATGAAAGTTCAGTATGTATTAGTGTAGAGGTTGGTAAATAGCTTGCATTACCGTTGAAATGAAACCGTACACTTCTTGTTTCATGACGGTCAGTTTATTGCTGGAGGAAACCGGAGTTCCCTTTAAAAAAAAACACCAACCTGCCAAAAGTCACTGACAAAAGAAATCACATTAGTATTATTACCAATTGATAATAACCAAGTGACTGTTGATGAAAAATAAAATCCACATAATATGACTGTTCATGGAAAAAGAATCAACATTACCTATAATACGACCCATGTATTCACGTTTTATTTTTTTTCATATCTTCAGAATGTTTAATTTGATGCCTTTATTTGAATGACTTAAGAGAAAGCTGAAATCGTAAAATGTTTAATTTTGTATTTTTCAATTTTCGCAAACAGTTTATTAAGAATCGCAAAATTAACACCCTTACAAAAATACGTTTAAATAGTAGATTAATAAATGTAGATATTTATGTTTCAGACAGAATATGTTTTTTACATCATGTTGGGAGTCAGTGGAGTAAGTGTTGCATACGGCAATATTTCAGCTATATCACGACGAGACCAATTTACTTTTCAACATGAAGATGAGGTCCCAACACGATTATTATCTTTTTTAAGTATTTATATCTAAAAACTGATATAGATGTACATCATTTTCTATGATAAAGCTCTATATCTTAAAGACAAGTCACCGTTATTGGAATCCGACACCGTGTACATAAAATTTGCAAAGAATACATTTTTTTAATTGATTGAGATTCTAACCATTGATAAACGTTTATTTGCCATGAAAATATAAAATCGCGATACAACAAAACTAGGAAACAAACACGAAAATCATTTATAAAGGGAAATACAAAGAATGTGAACCAATATCAAACTTTGTTTACAACGTACATCTACATGTATACATGTGTATGTAATTGTACTAGTAACTAATTACCTCATTCTACAGTTATTGTACGTGTACTATGCGTATTTCCTAAGTACAAAATTATTGAAAATATTGATTTTTGCTCATTGGAGGACAAAAGAAAATAAATATAAGAATGTGATTTTATTTCATATTCGCATTCACAGTTAGTAATAGGTGTCCGTGACTCAGATATGATTGTAACGTTATCCTTGTCTTATTTCAACGTGATGACGTGATCACCTTACATAGGTTACAAACGTCTGTGCGAAAATAAAACGCTCAGTTAACCACCGTTAGTACTCGCGCGACACCTGCTGGATAAATTTGGGTGAATGTTCTCCATTGGCACGTGGAGGCGCAACACTCGGCAGAACATTTTGTTTTCTGATGAATCCCAGTTTAATTTGAAATTTAACGACGGAAGAGTGTGCATTTATCGTCGTCGTAGGGAACGTTTCGTTGATGGTTGTGTAAAGGAAACCGACCAATTTGGAGGCGGTGGTGTAATGGTATGGGGTTGTATTAGTCATGTTGGAAAGACTAATCTTAAAATAGTGGTTGGAAACTTAAATGGTATTCGTTATCGTGACGAAATCTTGGCTCCAATTGTACTCCCGTTTATTCGAACACATCACTTCAATCATGTTTTTCAGCAAGATAACGCTAGATGCCATATTTCACGTGTTGCCATGAACTTCCTTACTGATAACCACATTCGTACTCTACCTTGGCCATCATTATCACCAGACTTAAATCTCATCGAACATTTGTGGGATGAGCTTGGAAGACGCGTCCGTAGACGTGTTAATCCTCCTGAATCTATTGATCAATTTAAAAGGGCACTCATAGATGAGTGGAACAACATTCCACAGGCATTTGTCATGCGTCTGAAAGGATCTATGCGCCGTAGGTGTCTGGCTGTTATCAATGCAAGAGGGTGACACACACGCTATTAAACTTTTATTTACGTTTTTTGGGTGTCCCATTTCTTGTTTAAGTAATGTATCTGAATGTGCATATAATCAGTTGCAATATCAAGCATTATTTCAATATATTATATCATGTCACTTCTTTAGAAAATGCATAATAGTGAAAATCTTCAAAAAGGAATCTACCTTGATAGATGTAAGAAAAGTCTGAAGATACCAAAGGGTTAAACAGAAGCCGGAAATCGAACAAAGGGAGACAACACAATGGCCAAGACAAACAGGACCAAAGGACAAATCACGATCTCCAAAACATTACACGTAAAACTAAAGATCGAGCAACACGAACCCCACTAAACACGGGGGGAGGTGTGATAAGTGATGAATGAAGAAAAAACCGGATTGTGAAAGTCTTGTAATCGCAATTTGACTTCAATATAACGCATCAATCTGTAACGAAAACTATCTACCTAGAAACTGATAACATTAGTTACGTAAAGTGGTCTCTGTCTACTACTTTGTTGATATATCTGTCATAACAGTTCAAGAGAAAGCACTGTCAGCGTACTTCCACTTTTCAGTATTTTCCAAAAAATCTATTAGTTGACAAAGAGGGGGTGATTGGGCTAAAAATCTCCTTCACTGTCGGGCTTGATATGGGAATCTCAGGTTGATACCATGGCCGATATGGAGAATGTCATGTAATAATATTTTAATATATGTGTGGGGTATCAATATTGCATCTGTTTATATGATTTTCTTATAAGACTTTGGAACTGTTCTGACGGTGTAGTATTATTCTTTCATTTTATTATGCTGATAGTAAATAACAAGAAATGTGTGCATCATAAAATACGCCCGTCTATATGAATTATCAAATGGTATAATGGTTATTCTGTCAAACAAATAGTCATGCGAGCAGGAAAATTAAGCCCTTTGAGCTTAGCAATTTAGTGGCATTCCACCACTTTTGAGAACTAAAGTTATCATGTGGAAACGACCCTGTTGTCAAAAATTATATTTATAGTAACGGTGACCTTGACCTTTGACCTAACGACCCCAAAATAAATAGGGATCTTTCCCTTCCACAGGGCAATGGCGTGGTCAAGTTTGGTAAAGATCCGATATACAACCCACGCACCCGCCCGCCATACCCTATCGAGTAATACGGCCCGTCTCGAGACAGGCGTATAAACAAGTATGTTTTTCCATACAAGTGGAAATAAAACATATCTGGACCTTAACTCTCAAGTCAGTATTATATATTTTTACGAAGAGAAAACACTTACGTCCTTCCTTCAACAGCCACAAATAATATCCAAACAATCACTAAGAGTAACAGAATTTTTCTTGTAATATTCCCCATGTTAATAGAAGAACTGTTCCCGAACAATTTCCAGCTGAACACTGCGTGTACAAGGAACTTGATCCAGGTATTATATATTGATATATATTGTCATGCTCCAAATGATCTTCTGTGTGTACCTTCTGAGACTGTATGTGTTATTTTCTTTCGACAGGGGTAGAAGACATTTAATAATATTTGTCACACGCTTAAAATGCATTTATTTACACTTAATTGGAGAAGTATGGTTGAATTAAGATCTATTGTTGTCATTTGTGTCTGGTTTGGGTTGAAAGATTTGACATTTTGTTGGGATGATTTCCTTGTGCTCTATTGTATCTGATATACCCTTTTGATGTTTCATCTACGTGAAGGTGGAATGGCATTGAAGACGATCTGTACATCAATAAATATCTCTACATCCTCTCCACCATACTATTTGATCTTCGAAGCAACTTGGCATATTGAAGCAGGGCACAACTTCTGAGACGATTCAAATAAACAACTCGCAATAAGATCGAGACATAAGAGACAGCCTGGTATTTTGTTCCCCTTGTATATTGCTTTCCATATAACTCCTTTACTATTTGTTTCTCTTCGCACTATTCAGATCGCCTATGTGGTTTAGATAGCCCGATAGTATGGATTTGCCATAGCTGACAATAATGTCATTTTTGGATTTCTGATCACTATTCTTAAAAGAGCTCAGAAAATAATGGGATATGTTGCTGAACAAATGAAAAGATAATCAAAACCAGAAACAAAAAATCCAAAACCAATAACAAAAACAAAACAAACACAAAAAACAAAACAAAACAAAACAAAACAAAACAACAACAACAAAATCAGTAAACATGCCCTTATGAACATGTATTAAATGTTAACATGAATGTAGGGTACACAAAATTGTTAACTAGGCACCGATTACTAATTCTACCGTGCTACATGTAATGGTGGAGTGCTCAACTCCAGTGCAGAAGATCGTAAGTTCAGTCCCAGGACAGATCAACCATTGGAATTTCGTTCTTTTCATCTTTAAGAAAATAATATTAAGGAATCAAATCAACGATTGTTGACCCAGAATATTAGGATTGATTGACATATCTACATACATGCTGACTGATGCTACAGTGATGTAAAACTATGCAAAATCAGCTGACTGTGTTGGTCTAGTACCAAGCAGGTAATAATTATCTCATCAAAAAGTAAATTGATCTCTCGATGATATAACTAACAACTGTTCACCTCAACATTAACAAAATTCATTCACTCATGTCTTCAAAGTTGCTTAATATGCAACGACCACGTGTTTGAAACAATGTCCAAACGACTGATTAATCAAAGAGATTTCTGAATGAAATTGATTTTCTTTTAGCTGATGTGCTAGTACGAATTTATCGATTTCTATCCCTAGATACTGATGTTATTAATCAAATTGTAATAATGCTAGTTGACATTTGAAGTGATCAATTTATTAACTTATTAAATTGAACTTATTGACATTAACTTATTATAAACTTATTAAACATTAACTTAAAATTTGCGCTTTAACCACCATCAGACAATGATTTTTCTTTTTGTGTCATCGTAAGACGAGTTTGAACATATCAAAAGGCGCATTCAAGAGACATAATCGACAATACAATGGCCAACAGGTAAGACGAGTTTGAACATACCCAAAGGCGCAACCAAGAGACGTAAATCGACAATACAATGACCAACAGGTAAGAATGTTGCTACATATAAATAGAAAGTTCACAATGGGAAAATTGAAGTAATCTCTTTTGTCGTAAGGTTTATTATTACCTGCTCTGACTCACTATAAATTGCGAAGTGTAGTCCAAGGTATGAAGCAAACTTAGCTGTATATGCGATATATTTTATTTTCAGGGTCAAGGGGATAGATGTTATCAACAAAATTATCAAACTTTTGTCTCGTACGATTATAGGAACAAGTTCGCGAGAAGAGGGGCACATGAGGTGTTTGTATCTAAATTAGTTTCAGCTGCAATGCCTCTACAAAAGACAGATTGATTGCAAGTAGCAATGGCAAACTATGCAATATCCATATACATTGTAAATACAAATGTGCATGTAAGTATGCATTATTCAAATATAGACAAATTAGTATTTAAGTTCCCGACTAAAACAAATGACCGACAGCTTATTGAGTTGAAATGATCACAAAAAAGCTAACTCCCAATCTTGACTATTGCCTTTTACGGTGTTACATTGTTAATTGGATCGTTAACTACCGTTTTACAGCAGATTTAACTGAAGTAGCGTGTGCTTATTGAAATTGTGGAAGTTAATTGTCTCGCATGTTACCTTGTAAATTTAAATTGATTGTAGGACACTTACATTACCTGAAGAATTTAGCGTGACAATACATAATTTGAACGCTGTTGTGATAAGTAATACAGTATCTTAAATAGTTAATTTGTTGACTGGTATGGAGTATTCTTTTTTTTTAAAGAGTTGTGTGTATCATTATTGTATATTGTGTGGATATAATCTTTATTCAAAAATTTCTTCGGACTTGTGTATTCTGCGTGACAAACTATTTCTTATCAGGTGTGTCGTCGTTGTCATGATCGTATGGAAGTTTACAACTACCTATGCAAGCAGTGTCTATCCTCACTAGGGTTGCGAGTTTGAATCCCACCCAAGGCGAGATGTACTTGATCAAATATTATGTGATAAAGTTTGTCAGTGACTTGCGACATGCCGCTGGTTTTCTCTGGACACTCCGGATTCCCCGCTAATATAGATGAAATATTGTTGAAAGTGACGTTAAACACCACAAACCCCAATTCTTTCATATAGTTGATTACATAGCACAAATGAAATAGGAAAGAAAGCAAAGTTTGTAGATACCAAAGGGATAATCAGAAGCCGTAAATACATGAACAGACAATGAAACCCCCACCCCCATAAAAGGACAAAAGGACAAACAATTATCTAGAAAAAAAACTACACAGAAAATTTAAGATCGAACAACACAAACCCCGCTAAAAAAACTAGGGGTGAACGCACATGATACGGAAGGGTAAGCAGTTCTGGTGGCTGGTGGAATCCAAAAAGTAAAGTGTTAGGTCTTCACTAACATATCTACTGTCAACATGAGATAATATGTTTGAATTTGAATTTAAACTTAGTTTTTTAACGCCACTTTCAGCAATATTTTAGCTATATAATGGCGACCAGTTTTAGTGGTGGCGGAATCCGGAGTACCCGGAGAGAACCACCGATCATGGGCAAGCAACTGGTAAACTTTATCACTTACGGCTGCAAGTCGAGCGCACCTTTTACATGTTTGATAAAGTAGTGCTAAAGTTATAAGATATAATGATGGGTGACAAGATATTCGTTTAAAATTGATGTTTGATTACCTTAGTTTTGCTATGTATTGTTAGTTATTACAATTTATTTAACAATTCGTCTTTGGTGTTTTCTGTATTTGAATTTCTTTTGCCATTTTTTCTTACAAAATGTATTTGAAAGATGCAAAAAAAAAAAAATTATCTCAGTTTTGCAGAAGGTTATTCCAAACACACTTTGTGAGCACCAAATACGTTTTTATTTCAAATATATATGTTGCTAATATTTGACGAAAACATACCTGGTCCCTAAATGTTAACTGTTCTGTTCCTTTTCTAGCTTATATTTTGGTTGTTTTGTGTTATTGGTGCTTTATTCTTTTGTCTAGATATGGTAATATTCTAGTTTCTGCTTCAAACGGTTTATCTCTCATTTATACTTGATGCCAGTGGACTCGAAATCGGACAAACACCACTAGCCCATTCCATTGAGAAAAATCACAATGAATTAGGGCATTTTTAAAGAAATATTGAAAACTGTTTTCATCCAAATTATTTCTTCATCTCTTGAGGGGCATTCATAGAGAATGGACAATTCAAAGACGCGTGCAATATTGGGCATACCAGATACAGGATGAAAAAATAACAAACAAACAAAAAAAAGAAAGAAAAAGTTGAGTTACACGGACGCCATTAATAAAACGGGGATGAACCCAGGTGCTCACGAATAGCAAGGAGTTCTTGCATTTTATAACACACTGGCTTACTGAAAGATAAGATCGATTCATCGTTGAAAATTGATAGCATTATTGATGTATATAATATACTCCATTAATTATATAACTGTCTTATAAAAGTATATCTTGTATCTGGATTTTTTCTCATACGAACCTTGGAATATTATCTGCTAGAATTACAAAAAATAGCGAGTATATCATTACATTCGTTCTACTAAACATTCTATCAAAGGTAATTCTCACAAATACCATGACAAGTTTGGTGAACCTCCTAAATGAGGTCCAATATAAAAAAAAAAGTTTTAAATTACACATCAATGTATTGTATAATTGTACCGTGTAACCTAATATGTATATAAGGTAAACAGAATGACTTAACAAGTTTCCAATGAAATTGTTTACAATGTATGGATTATGACACGTGTGAACACGACGAATGCCTGGTACGGATGTCCAAAGATATTTTGGGATATGGGAAGGGACTATCAGGATTCAAAAGTGATAAAGAATGTAAAATAAATATACAAAAGCTCGGACAAAATTAACAACCACTAATGATCTGAAATGATAACAGATATTCCGGCAAGTTTTCACGTCCTGTCCCAGTAATGATACTGCTCAGGACGTCTTACCCCCATGTCTTGTTAACAACAAATATGGGTAGAATCTAATTTTCCGGACCCCGGAAGTCAGATATTGTAATAGTCAACGCGCATGACCCATAAACTTTCATTTCGCTACCATGCGGATATGAGAGCAAAAGGGTTATGGTTAGGGTCCGCTAAAGTAAAAGTACTCTAGTATACATTTATCATCAAATTCACATAGGAACTATGCCTGAAATGAGTGGAAACATTTGAATTCTGTTAGGATCGACCAATTTATGACAAGGACTGTACACATTCTGATGCGGTTTCTTTAGTTTTGGTCTCATAGAACCACGCGTCACGTGCACTAAGATTGATATCAACGTTTTCATTGAGTAATTTGACTAATATGAACAGCCCTCTACAAGAATTGATGAACATAAAATATAAAAGCTTAATTGTTTGTGAGCTTTCACACGAAAATGTGTGCAAATAGACGGTAGCGATTGGGCAATATCGATTCCCATGAAAACGGGAAATGTTCATAGCTAATACTGCAATCACATATACAATGTACATCTCTTTAGTTCAAGTAATCATGATTAAAAAAAATATATATTATAACAAAAATCATGATCAGTTAGACTGAAATATATATGTTTCCACCAGCCATTATATTCACGTGTTTGCATCCCATCAGTTAATCGTCATATTATCATAGTTGGTTTTTGGTTCATACTTCTGAATGCGGTGAAACTTTAGTGGGGTTTGTATTGCTCAATCTTTAGCTTTCTGTGTGTTGTTTTTCTCTCTCATTATTACGGCGTTTTAACCCCACTGAACCAGTGGTGGAAATCCTCTAGAGAATTAAAATGTCTCGTGCCTTTCCCCGCATGTTGTCAAATCGGAAATCGGCTAGAAAAATAAATAAAGTTCGTGTTAAATAATGGGAGAAACAAATTCTCTGTCAGGTCCCCCTCTGGTTTACGATATTTATCCACTCTCGAGATTTAAATTAAAAATGTTAACTCTCTTGAGTGGAGAAATATCGTAACCCACGGGCAACTGAAGGAGAATCTATATATTCACCATTGCTTGCTTTGTTTTTCTCCCGTCCCTTTTCATTTTGAGTTGACAATTGTATAATATGTTGATCCTTCTTCGAATAACGGTTGCTGGTTATCCCTTTGGTTTCTTCGATTTTTTCACTTCCCTGCTTCTTACTAGTACAATGTATACCAAACACTTCATACGGATCCATTTATAAATACATACAAGCCAAAATATGAAATCCGTGGTAAAACATAAAGTGAATGTTTTGACGACCAGAGTTATAAATAGATAGTTGTTTACAACAAAGATAAACTTATTGTACTAAAACATATTTATTGATATACAATCCGCCATATTCTTTCAATGAAATTTAACATAGAGTCAGTCATGTGTGATTAATTAACCGTTGTAACAAGACTCAAGTGATGCTTCGTCGTCTGCTTAGAATGGCAAGTATATGAAATATAATATTTACACATTTCATTTATCAATATGCACGTAACATATATAATTGTAATACAATGACCATGTCAATCAAATCTATTATTGTACGTCAGTTGTTATTTAGGGTGCATTTTTTTTCTAACCAAAGTTTAGCAAACGTTGTGTGTCGTTTGTTAAACGCTGCAAAAGTAGAAACAAATACATCGTTTAATCAGAGTTTACTGACCCTGTTTGACCTGATAACATGTATACACATGTTGTTGGTAAATAAACTCATCTCTTAGATCCCATCTTTGTTTTGGCGGGAAAATTCAACTTGTATATAATTGATTCAGCGTTGAGATTAGAAACAAATGCAACAAACGATAAACGACAAACTGTAGCCGCACATTTAGCGATTGCATAGTTTGTCAAAGTTTGTGCAAACTTTTCAAACGTATGTATCGTTTATTAGAAAAAAATGCACCCATACACTGCATGAAATATCTCCTTTTGAGGCAACCAAAAGGTATTGAAAATGTCATATTTTCATTACCTTTTGTTGTATTTTGGATACATTTTGAAAAAAATCAAAAGGTCTAAAAGATCATCTTTTTGTTCACCTTTTGTTTCTTAAAAGGTAGTCGAAATGGCCCACTTTTGTTAACATCAAAAGGTGTATGAAATGCCAACTTTCATATGGTTAAAGTATAATCAAAAGATGGACTTCCCAATTAACTTTTAGTAACAAAATATCAATCAAAGTTCACCTTTTTTTCACCAAAATATAAACCAAATGTCATCTGATTGGACCAAAAGATCAATCAAAGTTCACATTTTTTCACCAAAATATAAACCAAATGTCATCTGATTGAACCAAAAGGTCAATCAAAGTTCACCTTTTTTCACCAAAATATATATCAAATGTCATCTGATTGAACCAAAAGGTCAATCAAAGTTCACCTTTTATCAACAAAATATAAACCAACTGTCATCTGATTGAACCAAAAGATCAACCAAAGATCACCAAAAGGGTAACCTTTACAAATTGAAATATTACAAAAAGTCATCAAAACCTGATTTTGTTCGGATTTTAAGACGCATTTACTATCTAAACATGTTTAAGATCTGAAAAGTGTTTAGATTTGAAACACATCTTCGTCAAAAGTGTTTAGAAAGCAAACATGTTTATCTCACAAAGTGTTTAGAATCTGAATGTGTTTACTAGGAAGTGTTTATAATTTGAACGTGTATTACTAGAAAGTGTTTAGAACTAAAACATGGTTAGCTCAAAAAGTGCTTAGAATGTAAACATGTTTCACTCAAAAGTGTTTTGAATTAAAACATGTTTACACCACTCGACGAATGAGGTTTTCATTGTTTTCTGTAACAATGGATTTTTTTTAAGTTGCCTTCAGCTAAACCCTAGAAAAACACATATTTATTTGCTGTGTTCTTGTTAATAAGAATGCTCTGGGGAGCATGAAGACTAAAACTATGCCCAAGGAGACATAGCAGAGACTTTGTTTCAGTTTATCTAACTGAAAATTTGTTAAAAACTGAATAAACAATATGCAAGAACAGATGCACTGGCCACTGGGCAGATGATACTAATAGTCCAGTAGAAGGGGCATTATTATATTAAATTAGCATTTATGACAAATAAATAGAAAGTTCATCTTTTCTTGTTTACAAAAAAGAGTGGACCACTCAAATAGAGAGCAATATTGTCTCGTGTCTATATTAATAACCATATCACTTGAGGAAATACAGATATATTTAAGAAAAGAACTGAAAATACAAGACACCAACATTTAACGATTTATTCAAATCATACAATGTATTGACAGACAATATACAAGTTGACCCACCATTTACATTACTCCGGGTAATTGAGAAA
>MJUT01061488.1:42542-58641 GCA_002080005.1 Gigantidas platifrons
AAGCTATTGATCAGTAGACTGTAAGTGGCAGCTTCACCAACAACGTTAATGTGCATGCTTTCTTACACATGATCATCCTGTCAAGAAAACTTAAAGCTATTGATCAGTAGACTGTAAGTGGCAGCTTCACCAACAGCGTTAATGTGCATGCTTTCTTACACATGATAATCGTGTTAGGAAAAGTTTAAGGAATTGATCAGTATACTGTAAGTGGCAGCTTCATCAAAAGCTTTCATGTGCATGCCTTCTTACATCTGATCATATTGAACATGGACTCTTTAGACAGTGTGCGACATCTAAACTCAAAATATGTGGGTAATCCTTCTCTTCAGTGTTTTTTTTTTTTTTTTTACAGAATTAAAAAAATGAATCCAAATCTAGATTTACAGATAATTTAACTTGCCTAACTGCTACAGTTGATACCAGTCCATTTCTTAACACGTTACAACAGTTTAAAGCAAGTGAAAATATAACTTTTACCACAATAAGTCAGCAATTAATCACCAATTATTTACAATATACACATTCATAATAAAAGAAAATATTGATTCAATTATAATCAAAGATATTTGCAGATAAAAAAGGTCTTGTTTTCATATTAAAATGCAATAATTCTGAATTGTAACAGGCAAAATAAAATAATCTATCAACTACAGTAGTCATGAAAACACAATGTGAAAAAGTTGATCTTTAAATGAGGTTAAGGTCAGATCATATCTAGCAATGCAATGTATACATCATACTCTCACAGAAATTGATAAACTGACCGTTTCACACAAACATGATACATCTGCAGACCAATTATGCTGGTTCTAGATAAGACAATATCTTAGAAATTGACACGATAAAAATTAGATGCAGAGCTAAAAAAAAATCATTGATATTTGAAAACGAGATCAACAGTTGGCATACATAGGGCATAAATTTCACAGCACAAGGGATTTACTGGCAAATATGAATTGGCTGTTTTCAAATTTTTGCCAAAAACATCCCATAACTAAAACTGAATGTCAACACAAGTCACATCAAATCTAATTCATACAAATGCTTACTACAATAATGGGTACTATTAGATACTTGCAACTACTCTACATATATGTGTATATAGTAATTTTATTGAACACAATCCTTTCTGAAACAAATTGCCAAAAAAGTAGTTATATTAACATACTTTAAATATGCAACACGAATGGTTTTTTTTTTTAATTATCAGCAGTTTGATGGACCACAGCTATATAATAAATGATTTTGCACTTGTTTTGCTATGTCTCACAACTCGAATGTACTTGGTTAATGAGCTACGAACCACTTCGAACTCTAAACTTAGAATATTACAAAGTTAACGTCAGGTCTGGACCTGCGTCACCAACATATTGACTCAAATCTATTCAAGAGGCAGGAAAAGACACAATTAAGAAATGCACGTCTTAGTTTAAGTCTATTTTCAGGCCATCTCTCACAATGTACATGTATATTCAACTGATGGTTTTGTCCGCATACAACACGTCTTGGTGGTGACTTCTTTTTAGATTCCAGGTTGGCAAATTTTACCTAAAAAGAGAGGTTACCATAATGAAATTTTACAAGCAAGAAAGATAAAAGTATTTTAAAGCTAATATGTTGTATATTATATAATGACAGACTGTTGTAATGGGTAGAGAGAAACAATAAATAGTGCTAATCAAACAATGGCAGCATATCAACAAGGGAAATTCGAGCAAGTGACTAATTTTTACCCCTTTTCTAAAGGGGTCATCATTTCTATTTTCAATAGGAACCTTTATATTAGGATGTGTAGAACTCAATTTGAGAAAATAAAAAGGTGTTCATGCCAATCATGGAACATGGAACTTCTTAACATGGTGTAATCAATAACATTTGTTAAAATTCGAATACTTACATCAACCTCAGTAATCAAGTTAATTTCATTTTTGTTTGTTCGAAACTTGATTTTCTGTTCCACTTTTCTCATTATTTTCAGAACTTCCAGATTATCATCATTACTTTCATCATCACTGTCCTGCAAAAGTACCACCACAAATTGTAACAAGATGTAAAGAAGACATCAAAATTCAACTAATTTAATGAAATAATGTTTCCAAACCAAATACTAAACAATTCAAGTATTACATGTGTATGTCCATAATAAATCCAATTATTTCATGACTTCAGATAATGTCTTTTTCTGATTGGCTGACGTCCCTAGAAACGATCTTTGATAAAACATTATATTCACCTCGTGTGACGTCACGCGAGGTGAATATAACATTCCACCAAGCTAAACCAAAGAAAATGTCGTGATCAAAGCTTATTTTAAGGGTGAAAGAAACATATAAATTGTGTCATTTGATAAAACAATTCGATGGATACCAGGATTTATCAATCCAAGAATAATATATTTACCTCAGCCCCTTGACCTCGGTAAATATAATATTCTTGGGTTAACTAGGAAGAACTGTTTTAGATACCTAAAACTTATGTCTCCCCTTAATGCGGCCAACTATACAACAACCTATCTCGAAAGACAAAAATGTTATGGCCCGGACAAGAAAATACTATTTAAAAACAATCATTTGACCTTGAGGTCAAAGGTCAAGGTCCAATGAAGGTCATTATGATACGCGACACACCGCCTTATGGTCATGCACCCACATACCAAATATAACTGACCTATCTCGAAAGACAAAAAAGTTACATGGTTCGGACAAGCTTCACTGACAAGAAGCGGAAGCAGAAGAAAAAAATCAGACTAAAGCAATATGTCACCCTTCATTCGAAGGGGAGACATAACAAATATGTGTATCCACCTCATTAAAAATCATTAAATGTATATTATCCATTCTATAAGATGGAATGCTGGTACCAAATCAGGGTATAGAACTATTAGAATTAGAATTAGAATTATCTTTATTAACCAATTAAAGGGCCCATATAGGGCAAATACAAGAAATATATATAAACAAAATAATACAAATAATAATACACATTCTCAAGAGGGAAAGAGGTGCTTGATTGACAGATAATACAATACAGTTTAGGTACAAAACATATAATTACAAATCATTATATAGTATAAAATCAAGGCATGTGTTCATGGAGAAATTTACCAACAGAGATAAGTATGTCATGGTCCTCACAGTTTAGAATAAAGAATAATTTTTGTTCATCACTTAATTGATGGAGATTTTGAAGTTGGACTTTTGAATTTAATTGACTAAATATATCTTTTCGTTCTTCGGTAGACTTGTCGGACTTAATTAAAAAATGTGATTCATCTTCAATAGCATTTTGGTTACAATTTTTACATAGTCTTTCGTTTCTTGGAATATTTTTATATCGACCCTGTTCTATTAGTAGTCTGTGGGTATACGTATGATATAATTTAATTGTGGCTACTAATTTTCTAGTTACCTTTTCAAGTCCAAAGATTTTGTCCAAGATTTGTAGTGAATCTGTCCATCTTTCTATCATTGCTTGTGTTTTTAAGCTCTGTTTTCATGAGATAAAACTATTTTTCCATCTGTAATAAAAAAAAAAGAAATAATAGGATATAAGCCCATTTCTAAAAACACAAAAACCCTCCTCTAGTCTATTCAGATTGAGTTTTTGGCAATGTTGGAAGTTGTTCAACACTGTTTATAATGAAAACGTCCCACAAAAGTGATGAATTAAAAAAAGGGGGGAGGGCGAGGGGTCCACAAAATGGTTCAAGACGCTAGTCTACGATTATTGTTCCTCTCCCCTTCTTCGAAACAGAATATATTGTATTAGTTTCAGGCTAATGTCTTGCGAGTTCTATAATGCCTTACCCCTGAGAAATTAAACTCCCAAATGTGAACCATTTTTGTACTTTCCAGTCCTTATTAACCAGAATACCAGCTCAGTTGCATTTATTTGCCATATTGTGGTCATGTGACTACATTGTCACATGGTCAAATTACTAAATTTATACTGGGAATATCACGTGGAACAGAGATACACGTTGTACGCACGAAATTTAAATAATCAATACAATCATGATAACGACTATGTAAGAAACAATTCAACTTTCCTTTTCATATTATTTCATTTATTTATTTAATTTTTCCCTATTTTTGTTTTAGTAAATACAAATAATAATTAATAATAATATTTTTTTTATTGTTCAACCGCATACATACAATGGGTTTGACAAAAGCATACACAAACATTATTAAGTAGTAACAATAATAAACACTGTAAAAGCATTATCATTTTAAGTGGGGAAAAGACATTTTTGTATAAAAATTGCAGTATTTAAAATAAGTATTGGATCTTTATTTGACATTAAGAAAACATATTTATCTTTGGCATTCCAATATTTAAATGACTTATGATCAACAAATTTGAAAAGACTAAGTCTTTCAGCTTCATATTTTTTACAAGAAACAAGAAAATGTTCTTCATCCTCTATTACATTACATACTGAACAAAGGCGATTTTCTCTAGGCAAAGGGGGTTTGCAATGACGCCCTGTTTCGATTTTCAATGGGTGACAACTGGTTCTTAATCTACTCATTGCTCTAAGGAGGTGTTTTTCTTTTAAAATGTCAATATAGTTTTCTTTAATAAATTCATTCTTTAGAAGCACATAAGTTTCAAGTTTATTATTACTTTTTATTTCAGTCAGCCAGATTTGTTGGTATTGATCTTTTATTTTTTCTGTAAAGACTGCAACAACATAATCACTATTAAATGCACTAGGATTTTGCCAGATATATAATAATCCATTTTTGCACAGAAGATTTCTAACATATGCAGTCCAATTGGAGTTTTGTTTTACTTCCGAAATATACGCTTCCCTTACTAGATGCCTGCACTTGTCATTTACAATATGTAGCCAAAATTTTAATATAGCAATATCAATAAATATTTGCATTGGGAAACGTCCCAAATCACCTAAAGTTGCACTGTTTGATGCGTTCCTACTTAGGCCTAGCACCGACTTACAAATAAATGTATCATGTGTATAAATACGTTTTCACATATCGTAGAGTCAAATGAACTTCCAATACAATTCAAATAACTTGAAAATTATACTTTTTTGCATAACAGTTTTATTTAAAGAAAATAAATTAAAATATCACTGATAAACATAATAATTATACTTACATTGTGATTATATAAAGCAACTAATTATGTCAAGGTGGTTATGCACAATCTCGACCACATTGAATGTTCCAGAGACAAAGGATGATAACGAAAGGCGCGAAATTGATAAGTAATTCGATACTCTAATTTACACTCCTTGTATAAATAACTGCATCCGCGTACTACACAGAACATTTGCTAATGCCATCTAGGTCAAATTAAGGAAAATAAATTACTTGATTGCATGCATATTTATAAACAATGTGATGCAAAAGTTTTATCTATACAGGTTATCTTACGGTAACCTTTTGTATTTCAACAAACTGATGGAAGATGATCTGTTTACATTGACAAAAGGTGAAAGGTTATCTTACGGTAAACTTTTGTTAATCATGAAAGATGGAAGGTGACCTTTTTGTTCTGACAAAAGGAGAAAGGTTGTATTTTGTTATCTTTTTGAATATTTAAAAGATGGAAGAGCATCTTTTTTCATCAAAAGCTGATGAAATATGAACTTCGGTTACAGATGAACTTCCGATCGGCTTTTGGTGAATTGAAAAGGCAAACAAAAGATAATGTTTCATGCAGTGATATATATTTTTGACCTTTGACCTCTATTCTTTGTCAGAAAAATATATAATATACAGTCCAGTCAATATACTGTTTTACCTCAAACTAATCGAAAAAGAATTTATTTCAACTGTAATTAGTTCTTGACATAAGTATATTCTAGATATAATAGGTGTAGAAAAATCTAAGAAGGGGAAAAGTAAGAATCTTACAAAACTAAATATACATAAGACTACACTATTTGTAGTTCCCCATGTGGTTCCTCGAATGTGTTAGACAAGCGGTCACTGCGCGATGGTGTTTACATCTCTCAACTCATTCGCTATTCTAGAGCTTGTTGTCGATACTACGACTTACTCCAGAGAGCCCAGCTGCTGACACATAAGCTACTCCATCAAGGGTTGGTTGGCCAAATCCATCACTAAAGAAGTTCTATAGTCGATATCATGAGTTGATTGGTCCTTATGGAAAATCTGTCTCCAAGATGAACACAGATCTTTTCCCTCTGGCAGCTTAATTCGTTCCTCTTTCACCGGATTTTACATGATCAACACGGCGGGTGTCTTATAAGAAACAGAAGATGCTTACTCTACCGCTGCACCTGACCTCGACCATGGTTTTTATTTGGGTTCGTGTTGTTCAGACATGTATATTTTGGTTCTTGTGTGGTACTTGTGTGTTGTCTTTGTTTTTTTGTGTTTCCAATGTTGTGATTGCCTTCAGACTATCTTTTGTGATTGGCCGTTCGGTTTCTCACTTACTTGTTTATTGAGGAAGAAAAACAAACAAAAAACAAAACCAAAACCAAAAACAGAAACAAAAACAAAAACAAAAGCAGAAACAGACAAACAAAAAGCAACCAAATACGAAAACAAACTATGGAGAGATATTCATGAGAAGTTTGGCCAATTTAATTACATATGGGAACTATTGGGTGGTATTTGAATGTTGTCCTCAATTGGCATGATGCCTACCGACAATAAGTAAGCCACTATTTAATAAGAGACCATGCGTGGTCGGTATGTGATATACATAAGTATTTCAAATTGTCACAGGTGTATTCGGTTAAAGTATAAAAACCAAGCAGGTTAAAAATAATTAAAAAAAATTGTGGTTCAGGGTTTTCATTTGTGGATCCTAAGGTATTGTTCTCTTGAATAAGATAAACACCGAGATACTGTGTTGTGCACATACTTATGATGGATGCTACCACATGCGTGGCAGCCCAGTTTACCTTTCTTTTCCTTTCATCTTGTTCAAACCTCTTTTTGTTTGTTGTTATCCATTTCTTACATATGAGAGGAACATGGGTGAACTTGAAATATTACACTTTTTTTTCCCTTGCAGACTTTGCCTTTCCAATTTGTGAGATATAGACATTTATTGGCCAAACAAGAATTTAAGATAAAACAAGTCTTTAAAGAAGACTTCGACAAAGTGATGGCCGTTCGGTCACCTGATAGTATTTATGGTGGCGCTGACTATCTTCAGGATTACTTCCCCATGCTTCTCAGAATGACAAGTGTTGAAATGTATGCTGTCGTCCTCAACAAGGAGCTTGTAAGTTTATTTTGATGATCGAATACTTTGACAATAAAACAAAACAAATAATATAAAAAATGAAAAACAAAACATGCCACACTTTCGGAACAGCTCCAATTTTCAATCGAAAAATCGTATGCGAGTGCCTTTTTTAACGCCAAATGAGCAATTTTGTTTTAGCTATGTCATGGGGAGAACAATTACGTTATGAGATTATATGATAATGAAGTCTTTTATGTACTAGACCAACAAGCATAGTTGGATTTTTATAGTGCTAGCCCACTAAAACAACAGTCTGCGTGTAGACATTTCGCTTAACTCGGACACATTATCCCGATTCCGAACAAAACAGTATTTCTTCGTTCTCCGTAATGTTACGCGCTTAACAGGGAGGTAATAACAATTATAAAGTCCAGTCTTTGATTCGACCCGACCATGGCTCAAACGCACTATCTACCCGCACACGAGGCGTGCTCGCGTGCTAACAATTACACCACCGATGTGGCTGGCGATAAATGAACAATAAAAAAAACCAACACAATGACAAACTTAAAGATTATTGATTGATTGATTGATGTTTAACGTCAATCAATCAATCAATCGATCTTAAAGTTTGTCATTTGTTGGGTTTTTTTTGTTTTTTTTTTTATTGTTCAAACTTAAAGATTAAAATAATATAAAACACAACAAATCTGAGTTACTAATTCTAATATTATCAAATAAAAAAATTGTGTCTTTGAAAATATGAACAAATTTATTCAAAAATGAAATAAATTAATTTTCGAATCACATGTCATTTTATACGTCTTTCGATTGGTTTAAAAAGTTGAGTATATTTTCGTATGTATTGAATCTGAAAATAGACTTCGTTCCCAAGGCGTCGCGTGCCTTTGTCACCAGGTGGTTTTCTTTAACTGAGGCACCTTTGGAGTTGTTTAAATTTATTTCGGATTATTTGCCTTCAAATGAAAAAATAAATATATTTTTCAATATCATAGCAAAAAAGTTTGAATTAATTTATAAGGATTGATCGAAATTATTTGCTTGGTTCATTCGAAATAACCTCAATCAGGTTGTACACACACTTGCGGGTTGTACAACCTGATTGAGGTTATTTCTTCATGAACCGAACAAAAATTGCGATCTATCCTTAAATGTCTTACCTACAGGTTGGGTTTCAGTTTGTAAGTATTGTCGATAGTGGAAAAACCATAGTTACCAGAGGTGGGCGTGTTTCTGCACAGTACGAAGGATCTGGTATAGCCGGGATTCTATTAAGAATGTTTGACAAAGGGTCACCGGTATATAAACCACATATTACCCATCATGCCATCACCAGGGATATGCCAGGAACACTTTTATTACAACAAATAGAGAAGGGAACATTTCAAGAGATTCTAACACAGGTTTGTATTACAAATGCTCTTAAAAGACAAAACAAATAAGAATGTATGCTTAAAGACATACAGTCCTTTAAATTGATTTTTTATTTTATATTAAAAGTTTCCAATATTCGATGTTTTATACAAATTGCAGTTAAAATTTTTCATTATATCATACGTAAATAGCCTAGAACGAAGGTAATACGTCGCTGTTTGATTCTCTTGCATCCAGTAAAACAATCATTGTTTATTTGCATATCATTATTGTATTATTCACATATTCCGAGACCTACAAAGTGAACCTATTCGGTAAAGCGCTTGCGCATGTGCTAAATTATTTGCGGAAGGAAAAGCACATTGTTTACAATTTCCCATTATCAGGCCCCTTTGCAGAGTTTGGTTTTGTTTTTATTGATTACATCACGTATTTATGATTTTAAGTGTCATTCTTACTAAATACTATTATATAATATTATCTGATTACCCCAGATCAAATTTCATATATATATTTCTTAAATTATATTAATTATTACGAATCTACATGGAAAGCATGCTTCCTGGTTATTCATAGCAGTTATTAGTGTCCGGCAAACTTCGGAAAATCAACCGACTTATAATTAGGTGTGTTAATGGCGATTTTATCAACAGATATTCGAATTCTTTTCACTAATTACGATATTATAGCATATTTTTTAAACATGGCTTCTTGTTCAGAACATTTTATTAGTATAAAACATCGAATATTGACAACTTTTAGTATTAAAAAAAATCAATTTGAGCTATTGTATGTCTTTAAAGTACACTTCTCTAATACTTATTTACCGAGGTGAACACGTGCTCTCCGGAATTCGAAGGCTTAGAAGTTCCTGTTAATATGTATTTAATAAATTTTAAATAATATTGTTTCATAATAGTATTTATTCAATAACGGGCATAATTTTGAATCAGACAGTTACTGTAGTTGTCACTGAAAACGACACATATTTCCATTTTCAGATATTGCACTACATATCTATTATTATTAATGGATTAATTGTTAAAAAAATATCTTGATTTAATTACCTTTCCTTTAGCAATACTAAATTATTTCAATACAAATTTCGTAGGTTATTCGGTTTTATAAAGCATCGCATGTGCAGCTAAAGACCATTTTGAACCAAACACACACCAACTCATTAATATCAGCTACCAGAATAATAAATGAGAAAGAATTAGGCAACATATTTACCTCGACCGATCTTTGTAAACATTTCTTCAAAGAAGATAGACTTATAGTAGACCGAGTGCCCTACCGACCAGAATTATCGAACGCATCCCTAATTGTGATGGACAGAACAACATGTGTTGTATCAGGAAATAATAATTCACGGCAGCCATTTCTTTTAACTTTTGGATCATATTCGAAGACTGCAATTGGCCTTGTTTATAATTTGGAAATGTACGGCAACTTTTCTGATGCAGATGAATCTTTAAAGGAACACGTACTTCTGCATGCACATAATCTATTTTGTAAAACCACATTTGAAGAAATATTTATTCGAATTTCTTGTGATGCCAATGTTAATTTTAATAGTGTATCCAGTACAATGCAAGAGCTAGGCTTTGACATAACAGAGCTACATGGTTCAGGATCAATTTGTGCTGAACGAAAACTTCTACACTGATGGGTTCTTATTTATGTAATAAAAGAGATAATGTAACCACATACAGAGCTTATAGTAATGTAATATTCTGTTATTGTGGTAAAATTTGACTGATAGATTATTCTATAGTGGGAACAGGACAAAAGGCCCCCGGACAAAAGCCCTCCTAGGACAAAAGATTACCATGACCGGTGCCACTAGTGGAGCAGAAACTACTCACCCTTCCGTAGCGTATGGGTTCACCACTGTTTTTTTATTGGAGTTCGTGTTACTCGATTTTTAGTTTTCTGTGTAATGTTTTGTAGATGGTTGTTTGCCCTTTTTATATGTTGGCCATTGTGCTGTCTTTCCTTCTGCGATTTACATATTCTGATAATCCCTTTGGTATCTTCAATCTCTTCTTAGAATTAACAAACACTGATAATTTGTATGTCCATATGATGGATATCAAAATAAATGATGATGATGATGATGATAATGATGATGATGATGATGATGATGATGATGATGAGGAGGAGGAGGAGGAGGAGGAGGAGGATATCAGTGTACCAAAACATGAATAAGGACCTGATCATCAATATCATTAATAATTGTTTTAGTAGAATAAATCGACATTCGTCTAGACACAAATATAAACCTCAAATATTAAAATAATATGTAAAGGTAAATTATATAATAACAAGGGCGACGCAAAGCGTTGCGTATCCCCTCACCAAAAATTTTACCCGGTGACTTATGACCTTGAATATCAACAGGGTTCAAAATTTCGTAGGACTAAGCATGTACCAAGCTTGGTCAAAATCCATTGAATGATGTTGATTCTACAGTGTTCACAGGGATGTTAAGGAAGGACGGACAGACGGACGGAAGGAAGGAAAGATGGACGGACGGACGGACGGACGGTAGCGTTACTATATCCCTTCGACATTTCGTTGGCGAGGGGATAACTAAAGGTAACAGTACATAGCTTGCCATATGTCCATAATAACTCTAGATATTGACCACATTATATAATTTACATTTACAGTGGGTTAGTATTTGATTGTTTTACAATATATAAGGTATTTTGTGGTGGTCAGTTCTATTGTTTGAGGAAATCGTAACACTCAGAAAATCGCCGACCTATCACATATACACTAGCAAAGTTTACCATATGCAAACTCTACATGGGGTGGTATATTGCACCCACAAGTATAGTTGTAATAGACACCAATTGCATACAGAGCCATAACGACTGTGAGAACGACTGCATTGTAAAAAAAAATGCTCCTGTATGTAAATTTGGAATCAAAAGAAAGATAGATCATCCTTCTTTTCAACTGTTTAAAAATCTTAAAATAACAAGAACAATAACAAATAAAACAAATGGAAAAAAGGTACATACCCTACGTTTTATATTTATGTTGACGTGTTTTATAAGTTTGCGCACCACTTCCTGTACCAGGTATTGAGGGTTTGGAATGCAAAAATTGGGGCAAAATGTCGGTGACAGATATGATATTAGAGGCCGTCGTGGTCATCATCGTATTGTAGTTGGATTTACAACTACCTATCCAATAAGTGCCTATCACCACTGATGTTGTGACCTCGAATCTCGATCAGGGCGAGATGTACAACATTATATGATAAAGTTTACTTGCGACTGGTCGATGGTTTTTTCCGAGTCTTCCCGTTTTCTAAACCAATAAAACTGACCACCACGATATGACTGAAATATTGTTGAAAGTGGCGTTAAACAATATCAAACAAACAAACATACGATATTTGATAGTGGGGGCTTGCTGTCGCAGATGATATTTCCATTAGAATCGGAAACTGGAGCAATATTGATGCTAGACTTTCAAGGTACAAGGTGCACAGACTTACAATACTTATCAGAATGTGAGCTGCAGTGATGAAAGATAAATCAGATAGAATTTACTATGCTAGCCAAGAAAAAAACAAGAAAGAAGTTATTATAGTCATCTTTGCAATATAACCCTTCTCTGAAATCACGAATGCCATAATACAGCTGAAATACGGCTAAAGTTGGCATTAAACACCAATCAATGAATGAAATCATGAATATATTGGTTGGCATTTCACATTGAGAATTATTAGGCTGGTGTACAGTAGCAATGTGCCGTAAGGAGCTGTCCTGGCCGTTCCCACATTACTGGAAATGATGAAGTACAGCTACTTAAATCTACTTATCATGACCATGAACCTGATATGGAAGCCACACTTTCAGCTATGATGAAACCAGATCTCTGCGAGAGAGCAGCAGATTACCCAACTTTACCAATGAAAGAAGTGTACAACCAGTACATGTCTTCAGACCCGTGGAAGATGATTTATTAGAACCACTACTCAGGTTATGCAAGAGCCAGATGCATAGGGGGCCCGGCGACAGAATATGCCACCACTACTCGTTACTCGCGAAGACATCAAGTTAGAGGGACAATGGGCATTGACCAAAAACAACCTAGAGATGATGGCAGCTGCAGATGCTATATTCATGGACGGTACCTTCAAGATATCTCCTCCACAGTTCATGCGACTATCCATCCTCCACATCATCTACATGGGATTCTTCATACTAGTTGTTTACGCACTCCTTAATGATAAATCAAGTGACACTTACTACCAGATGTTCGCTACAGTACGCAGAAAGATGGCAACCTTTAACCTGATTTTCAACCCACTTATTTTGGTGTTAGACTTTAAGAGAGGTATGCTACCCAGCCTCCGACAGCACTTTCCGAACTCCAGTATCAAAGGATGTAACTTTCACTTCACTCAAGTAGTTTGGCGCAAAGTACAGTCACTAGGTTTAGTAGCTCACTACAAGACAGGCATCCCAAGAAAAATTTAGTGGCAATATAATGATTTTTTTTTATATTTTTATAATGTTATCTATTAGTTGGAGACAAAAAAAAAACAAATACCATATTACTTTATATAGTAAAAGGTGCTTTGAAAATAATGATTTGATTTGATTTTTGGTGTTTAACGCCACTTTCAACAATGTGTCAGCTATATCATGGCGACCAGGTTTAGTGGTGGAGGAAGCCGAAGTACACGGAGAGAACCACAGACCATGGGCAAGCAACTGCTAAACTTTATCACTTGCGGCTGCGAGTCGAGTGCACCTTTTTTTTGTAATTTACAAAGCCGGGCGCTAACCCACGCGGTATTGGCGATAGGCTTGTATGATTTGTTAGACCAAGCGACCTAACTCATTGAGCCACCCGGGCCTCGCTTTGAAAATGTCAATGAGACAACGACCCTACAATAAAAACAATGACACTATAAATCAGTTCAGTTTAGTTTACACATAATTTATTCGTCTAATACAAAAAATTATAATAATAGATAGACAGGAGGAATTTCTTAAACTTTCAATACAACTTATTAAAAACATGTACGGTATTGATTAGGATTGCATTGCAATCTCCAAATTTTAATTACTTCCTGTTCTGTTCAATCTCGCTCAAAAGCAAAGCTTGGGACGTATTTACAAAACAAAAAATGTGTATTCTCTCATGTTTATGCTAGTTATTATTCACAGATGCATTTGCTTTGAAATTATTTCTTGGCATCATTCGTCTTGACAGAAATCATGGTTGTCTGCAGGACTAATCCACCGTATATCCTTTTGACTTTGAGTTCGAATGCTAAAAATCTAAACTCCCTAGTATTTTACTGCTTTCAATAAAATATGTACACATCACCAATATTTTATTCAAAATACAAAATAATATTATGAAATTTAGTCATTTTTAACAAAAGTCGGCAATATGAGTTTCGGCAATATGGGAATCGGCAATTTGGGATGCTACCACTTGCACGGATTATTTTCCCAAACACCTTGCTAGTAACTTGTAAGGGCACTCTTTACAGTTTACACTTACTTTGATTTCTAGTTACCTTACGATTCACCATTTAACGTCTCTTGATAGTTGTAGGACATTATTATTGTTTTATTCAGTATATCTTTTTTATACAAATTTTTTACTCGATTATCTTTTTCTTAATCAGTACATCATGCATATATAATGTTTTTTTAAATGATTAAAGTGTCTCGTAGGTCAAAATTGGCCGGGAATCAGATTATTTTATAACTGTATACATTTATATATATATTGTCTTGTCTAATGTAAGATATAATATTCAAGATTGGGAGTTAATTTTTTTTGTGATCATTTCAACTCAATAAGCATTCGGTAATTAGAATTATTCAGGAACTAATACTAATTTGTCTATATTTGAATAATGCATACTTACATGTGCATTTGTATCTACAATGTATATGGATATTGAATAATTTGCCATTGGTACTTGCAACCAATCTGTCTTTTGTATAGGCATTGAAGCTGAAACTATTTTAGATACAAATACCTTGTCTTAGCCTTAGAAAAGGACAAATGCTATTTTGTGAAAACAAACAAATCTGATTAGACCAAATGGTTCTCTCAAATTGATATCATAAAATGCTCGAGGTTTTTTTTTTATTGACAACATGTTATGTGGACGTGATTATCAAAAGACAGTCTGAATACCTATGGGTACAAAATGTACCCATATTCTTGCGGACTTGCTCATATAATCGTAAGAGACAAACCTCATACAGAGGTTTTTCAAGAAAAACAGATAGAGGCTAGCTCGATCCTTTAATTTCATGTTCCGCCATATAGATGATGTCTTTTCACTAAGTTTGATAATTTTGTTGATCAAATCTATCCCATTGAGCCTGAAGTAAAATATATCACATATACATCTGAGTCTGCTTCATACCTTGAACTACACCTAGCAATTTATAGTGAGTGAGAGTAGGTAAAAACACTTACGACAAAAGAGATTATTTCAATTCGAGACAAACCTCATACAGGGGTTTGTTAAGAAAAACGAAGAGAAACTAGCTCGATCCTTTATTTTCATGTTCGCAATATAGAAGATGCCTTTTCACTAAGTTTCATAATTTTGTTGATCACATCTATCCCAAACTATATCACATATACAGCTGAGTATGTTTCATACCTTGAACTACACCTCATAATTTATAGTGAGTGAGAGTAGGTAAAAAAAACTTACGACAAAAGAGATTACTTCAATTTTCGTATTGTAAACTTTCTATTTATATGTAGCAACTTTCCAATAGCACCTGCATATGAAGTATATATCTCTCAGTTGATCAAATATACCAGAGCTTGTAGGGGGCTAAGGCTAGGGTGTATAACGCCACTTTCAATATTATTTCAGCTATATCGTGGCGGTCAGTTTTATTGGTGGAGAAAACAGGAGTACCCAGAGATACCCACCGACTTATCACATGCTACTGATACACCTTATCACATAAAGTTGCATCGACTACAACCCGCCATGTGCGGGATTCGAACTCACAACTTTAATGGTGATAGGTACTGGTTGTACATATAGTTGTAAATCCAACTACCATACGATAAGAACAGCTTGTCAATCAAGTAAATTAAGTAATCAATTAAGTGACTAAGACAAACCATTGATATATCACACTATCTGTTTTTAGTGTGGCTCCAGATCCTCATATTTTAATGGGGATCCAGATCCTCAATTTTTAGTGAAGCTCCAGATTCTACGTTTTCAGTGTAGTGTTTTGAGAACCATTGTTTGTCTTTTTCTACCTTTTCTGTTGGTCATTGTATTGTCGATTTACGACTCTTGGTTGCGCCTTTTGGTATGTTCAAACTCGTCTCACCTGTTGGTCATTGTATTGTCGATTTACGTCTCTTGGTTGCGCATTTTGGTATGTTCAAACTCGTATTACCTGTTGGTCATTGTATTGTCGATTTACGTCTCTTGGTTGCGCATTTTGGTATGTTCAAACTCGTATTA
>MJUT01061488.1:101667-114470 GCA_002080005.1 Gigantidas platifrons
TACGAGAGAGGTAATTTGATTATAAGAGTGAGTGAGTGATTGTTGTTTAACGCCAACCCAGCAATATGTCAGCTATATCATGGCGAGAACAATTTAATTTTCAATGAGATGATGACGTGGGTCGCTTTGTACTAGTACTATTATAGTGCTAGCTCGCTGAAACAACAGTCCGCGGATAGGCATGTCTTCCCACTAGTACACATTATCATGATTCCAAACCAACCCGTCTTTCCTTTTCCTCCTTAATGGTGGGTGCTTACCGGAGAAGAAGCAACAAATGTCAATTTTAGAGTCTTTGGTTTGACCAGACCGGGGATCGAACCCACTGCGAGCACGCTAACCATTACACCACCGATGCGGTTTTGATTATTGGAATATCTGATGTCATCAAATAGATGTTGATCACCTCTTATGAGAGCAGCTCAATTGTATGTAAAGAAAAATTAAAACAGAAAAATCCCACTCCGTTCGAACACTTCAAAACCCAATAGATAAAACGTAGAAAGAGGCAAAACTGATACCCTCACACAAAATACACGACCGCTCATTTTCCTGGCTTAGTGCCGGTATCGTATAGTAAACCTTACGCATAGCAAACCTTCCCCCGGAATGTTTACTATATAGTAAACATTTCCCCTCGGAATATTTGATATATAGTAAATCTTTCCCCCGGATACTTTACTATATAGTAAATATTCCCTCGGGGGAAAATTTATTATATAGCAAACATTCCCCCATCCATATCCGATCACCCCCTCCACCCCCGGATATTTTGCTATATATTCAATGTTCCCCTTTAATCCGGATAATTACTATTGATTCGGAATTTAGCACCTTAGTCGTGTAATTTTAATTGTTACATACCATTAATTATATCTGGTTATGATTAAAAGGTAAATAAGTACGTGCTTTGCATTAAAAAAAATCTACGGAGCCATTTCACAGTATTTGAAAAACTTGACAGTAGGTAGGAAGGTTTAATATGCGGAATAAATACTATATAATAAACGTTCCCCCATGGGGGAAGGTTTACTATATAGTAAATCTTTCGGTGGGTTAATATACTATTGGGGAATGTTTACTCTATGACACCGGTACGTAGTACTAGCTCTATGGGCGGTGTTAAACTACCCGGAAGTCATTTTATTGGTTGGGAATACAGGAGTACTTGGTAAAAATCTTAATATGTTGCAAGGCACATGTAAAATGTATCATATTAAGTTTGTATCGAGTATACCTCTCCAGGTGAGAAAATTGAAATCCTATCTCTAGAAGTGAAAGGAACTATTTGCGCAGATAGATGTATAACCATGACAACTCGCTTTAGAATCGATGTTATTTTATTATACAATAAAACAGAAACCAAATATTATACAAATGTAATCGGATACATTACATATATTTCTCTTATTTCAGGTACCACGGACCCAACAGCTCCACTTGAACTAAAGAATGATGACGATAAGGACAAGAGTATCATAACAAGTAAGTAATAGAACATTGCTACCAAAGGAAAATTAGCAACGGTTTGTAAGATATATTAAATAGGTATAAAAAAATATACGCTACTATCCTAACAGCGACTTAGATTTCAACCAGGATTTGGTGCTGCCATTCTTATGATTGGAGGCTTGAGTAGGACTTTTTTTGCCTGGCTATATTGTGGACCATGACTGTTTATATTTTTAATTTCTAAATAATTGTGTGCGAACATATATTTGTTTGTGTGGTACTATGGTTTACTTTCATATGTTATATGATATTGCTAAGCCAAGCAGGCACATTGCGTCGCTATAACATTGACACAACCTTGATACAACGTCATGACTTTGTCTAAACATTATGTCAACGTTGAAATGGGTTCATGCGCCTGGTGTGAATAAGATATAAATGAAAGCACTTCAACGCGTTCACCAGAGTTACAAATGCTACTCTAAAGGAATTTTAAATTTAACATATTCTGCTAGAAAAAGAAACAGGAAAGAAGTTTTGGCGAATTATAATAAAACAAAAAATAACATAGGCCACCAACATGACCGTTGGCTGGAATTTCAGGATGTGTTGATAGTACAAACTCATGCTAAAGTCCCATTGCGCACTTACTTCGGAAATTAGGACATGCATAATCAATTATGCTGTGAGACAAGCTGCATACAACAACAGAAAGCAACGAACTTACAGGTCTTTTTGGTCGAATCTCGGCAAACATGTTTTGAAGGTATATATTAACTTCCAACGCAAAAAAAAAGTAATCACCAAAATCAATGACATTATACCTTTAAATCGTTACTTTACATCTACAATGTACTAATATTCAAACTCTCTATTTTTATAGATGTTGTCATTGGAGTTCTGACAGGATTGATTGCTTTGGCAACGATAGCTATAGTACTCGCATGCTGCCGTCGTAGAAGAAACCAAAACCTGGCAAGTGGTAATGCGCATCCAGTGAGTGGATATGACAACGGTATTTATGCAACTCCGAATACACCGCCACCATCTTATGGCCGTTCTTTCGGCGCTAAACTGACATCAAAATATATGGTACATGACGACAAACCACCAGTTTATGAAGAAGTGGATGTCAAAGCACTCTCACAGAAGAAAGGTGTACAAAACCCATTATACGACTCAACCGATGACCTAGATCTTGGAAGACGAATTCGACCAAAACTTGAAATGAAAGAAGACACCGAGGCTTAAATGTTGAAATCACGTTACGAAAGATGAAGTTATTGAAAACGTGATAGGTTTAGTCGGAAGCTGACTATATAACTTGTTTTTTTGCAATTTGTACATTATAATATATCATTGTTTGTACTGTTTTATATATATAAATAGGCGTTTTCATGATCGGCTCAGACAGCTACGTGTTAGGCAAATGTCTTACAAAAGAATTAACATGCAATTATTTTTTTTTTAATTTTGGTATTGTTTAAATAGGGAATGCGAAGTATATATAGTTTTGATTTATCACAACACACGTTAACATATATTAACATGCCGTTAATTGATTTTAACATTCCATTAAAGCTTCCAATGGCTTTATATTACTAGTACATAGAAATGTCTTTCAAATATATATGTGTATTTTATTTTATTTTTGTACATTATTCCAACGTAGTAACGTGTTTCTGAATCGGTCGGGGCTTTTTTTTATATATAGGAAGTTTTTACGCGACATCTTTGTGAATCTGTTTGGGATTATTTTTATATATAGGGAAAGTTCTCGATTCCATGCTGGAATGACTGAGCTTAATTTTCTTTCAAAATAACAATTTTATTGAGAGAAAAAATACACTGCCCAATGGAATTGTGAAACATCTTCTACATGTCCAAGACAATTATCTTGCACAGGACACATTTACCGACCGTCGAGAGGGTCCATTAACAATTTTGTAAACTTTTATTACGTCTAAAAGTATCGACACCTAATGTTATGGTATATGGAGAATTGGGTAGATATCCACTAGACATTGATATTAAAGTAAGAATGATTTCATATTGGTGTAAACTTATACAAGGGAAACAGTCAAAATTATCTACAATTGCATACAAACTGTTATATGTTAAAAATTTTCAAAATTGTAAAATTTCTGCCTGGATAAATCACATTCATAAAATCTTAAATGACAGTGGAATGTCGTATATATGGACTTTGCAAAATTGTATATCTGAAAAATGGTTAAAATTAGTAATTAAAAACAATTTAATTGATCAGTTTAAGCAAATATGGAACTCATCCATCGAAACATCTTCAAAGGGGGGTAATTATAAATTGTTTAAAGGGGAATTAAAATTCGAGAATTATTTAGACATTTTAGAAGATAAGGACAAATTTACATTGTGTAGATTTAGAACTACGAACCACAGACTACCGGTAGAAGTGGGGAGATGGAAAAAAATTATTAGAGAAAACAGGTTCTGTCATATATGTTCAAGAAGAGAATTGGGAGACGAGTACCACTATACTTTTGAATGTTCTGAATTTATTAATGAAAGAAAACTTTATTTTGATTTTGTCCATATAAATAGAAATAATATCATTAAATATAATACCCTGATGTTTTCTAAGATATAGACTTTAAGTAAACTCTGTAAATTTATCAGAATAGTAAATAAGAGGATATGTCCTCTAGGTTGATCCACTTCTTTTCACAATTCAATATTTGTTTAATTATGTATTACATTTATTTATTTCTTATATATATTGTATAAATTGTACATGTCATCTCTCTGTACCTCTGTAAATTGGTTATGAGAAATAAAGATATATATATACCGTAAGTTATATTTCTTAATTGGTGAATATGTTTTATTTATAATAATTTAAAAACACGAAAGGCTGAAACTAAAATGATTTGCATAGTTGGAATTTTTCCTTTCAATTTGCACCTATAAATTAATATTAATGATTTTTTTACACCATATTAAACTAAATTGTATAATATTATTATTATTTTTGTATACTTGTATGTTATATTGGTTTTGAGAATGATGACAGCTGGTTTGTCAATGAATTGAAATGGCTAATGTGAAATGTTACCAAAGTGCATAATAATCAGCTTTTTTTTATTTTAATTTTTTTAATAAATAGCTTTTAGAAAGTATATTTATGTATTGTTTGTCCTTGGATTTACGCTTCTGTTTTTTCTCTTAGGTATCTTAAAACTAGTAGCATTTATTTCACGAATATTATAGATGTACAGAAATTGGAAAGACCACATAATTTTCTTTTATCAATTGAACATGATGAATTTTAATATGTTGTTGTGAGTGACTGATTAACACCAAACTCAGCAATTTTTCACCTATAGCATGACGAGAACCAGTTAATTTTCAATGAGATGGGTTTTTTAAAACTAGTTTTGTCCTTTGAATTGATAACTGACCCAAGTTAGGCTAAATCAATGAAACGTGACTTAATGTGTTAATTAATTTTCATTAAAAAACATACATGACTTCATATGGTCAGGTTGTTATTTTCATTGAATGATATCTCAAAATAGATGGCTTCACAGTACGTGCTCTTCCTGTATAATCAGTAATTGGTTACATCCTGTATCTCTGATCCTTTATATTACAACTGACAGATATAATACATGACAAGCAATTTTAATCAGCTATCATCGTCATAAAATACATTTTTTTAATCTTTATTTTAAATGAAATTAAAAAAATCATTATGAGAGTGAAGTCAATTCAAGCTTTTAGCTTTTATTTACTTTACAACTTTGAAATACAAATTAATATGTTTTGTTATTTAAAAATTAGTAATTATTCATTTAAGTTTTATTCCATCAATGATTTGAATTAATATTTAATAATTATGATAAGCTTGTTTTTCCACACGATTCCATGTTTATATCCATGCCTTGAAGGTCTCAGATAATTGACTTTGTTACGTTGTTCATAATAATTTATGGAAGGAATTTGTTTCCAAAAAAATCTAGGTTTCATGATATTTAATAAGTTCTGTCTTTTCATTGATATATAGATTTGAGACATTAATCCTTATTACGATATAGTGACATCCGTAGGTACATTTTACATGCTGAGTGATAAAAACATTACTTATTAATAATAACCATTTATGATAAAGATATCGAGTCATAAATTATTTAAAAAAGAGGGACACGGACTTTCTATCAGGTATGAATACACATTCCCATACTGAAGATCAGGGGTGAATTTCTTTTCGATGAATCTGGAACATGTTTCACTTCATTGTTCCAGAAAACAAAATGATGTGTTGGTTTAAAAAAACTGTATGTTTCAAAATTATATTTCAGGAAATCAGAAACATGCTTCCACCAAATGAATAACACCATGTTTCATTAAAAATTAAAATTGGCCTCCAAAAAGCATGTTGCATCTGCAGCAGCTTACACATTCTTAGAATTACAGAACATGTACTCTGCCAGATTAGTTTGGCATGCTGATAGCTTTTCAATCTTTCAGACTAAACTGTGCGATATGATTCTGCATGACATCATTGATATTGTTCAAAAACGTGAAGATGCAAATAGATGTAGCTGTTATGTAAAATTGGTAGCCCCTAACTACAATTTCAATGAGTTTCCCCAACATTTTAGACTAACCCGTGCAACATTTGAGACCATTTCGCAATCTCTACCAGAGTTGTCGGTCCTTACTTCTTCTCTTTACGTAAATCCAAAAAACGTAAAAATAAAGTATATTTCAAAATTCTAAAAGGTTGATCCTCCACCAAGAGTAAATCCGTGCACTAAAAGAATTCCTCCACCACTGGATATGTTGTACACCAATACATTTCTTAAAAGTTACTCTGTATTAAAAGCTTTCTATTTATACTGTCAGTTAGGCTACTATATATACTTAAAATTAGATAATGTCTATAATCTAAAATAATCAGGGGTTACAACATACAAAGACCATAAAGAACAACTCATATGCATTCCATCGTGTAGATTCTTCTCACGTGAAACAGCATAACAGTATTCTCCTGTTGCTTTTTCCAGTTCTTTGAGAAAATTAGTGTCTTTTGGGAGTATGTAAGAACAAAATGCCAATGACTGACAGTCTATAGTAAGTTTGCCAATTGTCTCTATATTGTTGAAATGAGTCTGCAAAGCATTTGCACCGATCATGCCAGTTACAGTTTCTTTAATTGAGCAATAATAGTTCTTTCTCTCTTCTGTGTAAGCTGGATCTAGTCAATATATGTAGTAAATTTTCATCTTCTGTTCTACAGAGTGGACATATTGTATGTATGTCGGCCTGGTTTCTGTGTACTTGAAGAATGTAAGTGCCGGTCAGCATTCGGGCATTCGTAGTCACTTTACGTACTTCAATAACGGAATGTTCTACTGTATCCCTTACACTCTCTCTGTAAGGACCGACAACTCTGGGTAGAGATTGACAATTTCTATCAAAAACAAACAAATTTTTGGACCGGTTCCGGTTCATGCTTCGATTTGAAAGATGGGTCATCTATGTTTCGCATGTTTCGAAAACTCGTTTCGGTTTTAGTTGCAAAAAGCAACAAAACAATTATGTGATTCCGAATCATGTTCCAGATTCACCAAAGAAAAATTAATAAAATCCACACAATAAACAACAACAATACACATGAAATGAATCCTCCATATCAGTCAACAAATTAACTATTTGAGACAATGTATTACTTATCACAACAGCGTTCAAATTATGTATTGTCACTCTAAATTCTTCAGGTAATGTAAGTGACCTACAATCAATTTAAATTTACAAGGTAACATGCGAGACAATTAACTTCCACAATTTCAATAGTCACACGCTACTTCATTTAAACCTGCTGTAAAACGGTAGTTAACGGTCCAATTAACATTTTAACCCCGTAAGAGGCAATAGGCAAGATTGGGAGTTAGTTTTTTTGTGATTATTTCAACTCAATAATTTTTTTGAAGAATGAGTGAATGGATTTGTTAATGTGGAGGTGAACAGTTGTTAGATATATAATCGCGAGATGAATTTATTTTTTGATCAGATAATTAATACCTGTTTTGTACTAGACCAACACAGTCAGCTGATTTTGCGTAGTGCTGCATCACTGTAGCATCAGTCGGCATGTATGTAGATATGTTGATCAATCCTAATATTCGGGGTCAACAATCGTTGATTTGATTTCTTAATAGTATTTTCCTAAAGATGAAAAGAGCAAAATTCCAATGCTTGATCTGTCCTGGGACTGAACATACGATCTTCTGCAATGGAGTCGAGGACACCACCATTACATGTAGCACGGTAGAATTAGTAATCGGTGCCTAGTTAACAATTTTGTGTACCCAATTCAGTTTAACATTTAATACGGAGGGCATGGATACTGATTTTTTGTTCTTTTGCTTTGTTTTGTTTTCTTTGCTTGTTTGTGTGTTTATTGTTGTTGGTTTTTTTTTGTTATTGGTTTTGGATATTTCTGTTTCTGATTTCGTTTATTTTTTCATTTGTTCAGCAACATATCCTATTATTTTCTGATCTCTTTTAATAAATAGTGATAAGAAATCCAAAAATGGCATTATTGTCAGCTATGGCAAATCCATACTATCGGGCTATCTACACCACATAGGCGATCTGAATAGTGTGAAAAGAAACAAATAGAAAAGGAGTTATATGGAAAGCAATATACAAGGAGAACAAAATACCAGGCAGTCTCTTATGTCTCGATCTTATTGCGAGTTGTTCATTTGAATCGTCTCAGCGGAACACATTCTCTGAGAAGTTGTGCTCTCCTTCAATATGCCAAGTTTCTTCGAAGATCAAATAGTACGGATGGAGAGGATGTAGAGATATTTATGTATGTATAGATCGCCAAATAGATGAAACATCAAAAGGATATATCGGATATAATAAACCACAAGGAAATCACCCCAACAAAATGTACAATCAATCAACCCAAACCAGACAATACTGACAACAATAGATCTTATTTCAACCATACTTCTCATATTAAGTGTAAATAAATACATTTTAAACATGTGACAAATATTATCAAATGTCTTCTACCCCTGCCGAAAGAAAATAACCCATGCCGTCTCAGAAGGTACACACAGAAGATCATTTGGAGCATGACAATATATAATACCTGGATCACGTTCATTGTACACGCAGTGTTGAGCTGGACATTTTTCGGGTAACAGTTATGCTATAAACATGGGGAATATTACAAGGAAAATTCTGTTATTTTTAGTGATTGTTTCGATATTCTTTCTGGCTGCTGAAGGAAAGTAAGTGTTTTCTCTATATAAAATAACATAGCACTGACTTGAGAGTTAGGACTCTGACTCAGATATGTTTTTATTTCCACTAGCTAAACCCTAAATATCAAAATTAAATTTATAAAATGTATAAAACATTTTTTATAAATCTTTTTGTTTTGCATTTCTGTTGGAATAAAGAAAATCAAATTATATGGCAGAGGCGAAATAGATTTTGTTTTTGTTTTTGTGATTTGTTTTTGTTTTTGTTTTTTTTTTCCTTTGCTTTTCTTGTTTAGGTTTTTTGTTTCTTTTATTTTGTAATTACAAACATATTCTTTCATTATTTTGTTACCTCAAAATATTTGGTTCGCTTTGTAAAACTTGAATTGAATTCGAAGGCTGTGTTCGATTTAGGAAATATTTCACGAGGGTTGTGTATGTGGAAGATCCACGATAATTTAGAATACACAAGGTCCGACATTGTTCATTACTTTTATCTGTGATAAATAAGAACTATTGTTTAACGTATGGACGTCTTTTCTTTTTAACTTTGTGCTCCCGTTCAGTATAGCGTAATTTGCACCGGGGGCGCTTCCAATATAACGTTCCGAGTTTGTTCCCGATTTTATGCTATGTAAACAATTTATAGAATTTGTAATTCAGAATTTATATATATACACAAAACCGTGACGAACAAATAAAACACAACAAACATGGATTAAACACAAGAAATTAAAATGAAAAAACGCAGAGCCCTTTATCACCTGAAATGACACTAGGTGATCTGGATGGGTCGGGTTGCCCTGCTGTATATCTATCATATTGAGGTGACATGAAGTTGGTCTGCCGAGCATAAGATAATATAACCGAGTTTCTTAATTTATTTAAATTGAAGTTCGATCCTCAATATTAAAATAAATAATCAAGTAGTTTTGTTAACTAATAATACCTTATGTATATATATACTACAAGCAATTGTCCTCTACGTGTAAATCTAATTTATCCAAATGTCCAAATGTTTCTACAGGGGTTTAACAATGTGATATGTATGAACGATGATTTCGTCCCAAACATCACAATAAATGTGAAAAGGAATATATAACATAGATTATGGCATATATATTGTATAAAGTAGGACAAACTATCCAAGCTAGAACTTATTGTGTCCTTGAAAATTGAAGTCGTTTGCATGTCTGTGAAAGTGAACACAACCTACAAATTAAATTATTTATATGCCGGATAACACACTAACGGGGTTCGTGTTGCCCAACTTTTAGTTTTCTGTGTAGCGATTTGTAGATCATTGTTTGTCATTTTATTCTTTCTCTTTTGACCATGAATCCTTCGAGTTACGGCTTCTGATGACCTCTTTGGGATCTTCAAGCCTTTCTTTGATTATTATACTGTTTGTTGATAATTCAAGTTGTAGAAATTGTCACATCAATTTTGTAGAGGTTCGTGTTTTTGCGATTATTATAGTCCGTGAGCTAACATAACCCCCCGTGCACCCACACCTTCCACGATAACATATAAGTCCTCCTATATATCCTCTTGAAAAAAAAACATGTTAACATTGAATATTTTGGGATGAACTTATATTTTTAGCCCTTTTTAACATCCTTTCGACAATTTTGCTGGATTTTCAGACTTTTTCATTCTTCACTGTTGCTGAGGTCTTGTAGCTTATGAACAACTATTAGAATATAAAAACTGGGGTTTGGTGGATAGCTGATTATATTATCGTTCAAATGAATACAAGTTATTAATATTTTATGAATTTCAGTAATCGTAGGAGGCAAAAATCTATCCCTACCCCTGATAAAATTGCGTAAAAACGAGATTCTTCCCTTTTGTTTTCGATAGACAAAATATTACTTAACTTTAATGATATTTTTATAATGAATTTATTAAAACTATTGCATTTATGGAAAATTAAACTCATTACATCATCAAACTAAACAGTCTTGAAAGAATATCAATATGGTATCAAATGAAGAAAGCTTATAGTATTAACTTTCAATTGAATACAAGATATATACACTTTGTGGCTATCAAATGTTGTCAGACGTGAAAAACCTACCCCTCCCCTTCCTGAAATGACAAAAAAAAAACAGTTTTCCCCCATAAAAGTTTAGATAAAAAAATATTTCGTACTAAACTGCGATCTTTTTTTTATACTAAGCCAAACAAATATATCACATTTAATAAATGAAGTACTAATAATCTTTTATGAAGTGATTTTTTTGGTCAAAATACTTGAAAAATGGGATATTTTCAATTTTGCAGATTTTCACAGGATTCTGCATATATCTTAATTTTACTAATAAAATAAAGTATAACGCATCATAATGACGGTTGATTTTTTTATCTTGGTACTATAACAATGTAAAAAGGGAATAATTATGTTCCTTCTACCTACTGATTAACAAAACAATAGCAAAATATTAGCCCTTCCCTTCTAAAAAAAAACACGTAAAATTGGATGAAACTCGGTTTATTTCCTTAGAAACATGGTCGGGCAGAGTGAAATTTGTATTTGCCCTGTAAAATCTTTCAATTCTTTATTTAAGCAAATCACATTAACATCATTTAAGAGGGTTTAAATTATACCAATGTCAGAAAACATGAAAAATAGGTAATTTCTGATTTTTAGAATTTCTACAGAATATTCCTTATTGGCCAGGTTAAGCTGCTTTATGGGTATTTTTGTCCAATCAATAATATCTGAATGCTGAATGTATTAGCATTTATTTTAAAAACCATTAACCCTCATATATGCATATTATGATGCCTATTTTAGCCAAATTCTACTCCTTCCTCTACTTGAAAACTGGGACAAATATACATGATATACTCAATATTTCCATATTTCAGTTTCATTCTTTAACAAATGACCTAAACAATGAGTATTGCAAACGCCCAAACAGTATTGAAAATTGACGAAACAGTTCTCACTAGTCTTCCTCTTCACCATCAATCAACGAGTAAATATTATGCGATTTTCGGCAGGATACGGGGTAATATTTTGCCGCTAGAAGCCCTATGTAGGGTGATACTAGAACAAATCTTATTTTAAAATGTCTCCATAACATAACTTCACACGATAGATGTATAATTTGGTTGTCAATTTATATTATGAAAAAGATATTACGCGCTTTGGGCTGAATAGAGCTAAAATCGGCAAAAATCATAATATTCCATTTTTCTGCAATCTACACTACAAAACATGGCTTTTGATGATGTAATGGGTTTAATTTTCCGTAAATGCAATAGTTTTAATAAATTCATTATAAAAATATCATCAAAGTTGTGTAATATTTTGTCTATTGAAAACAAGAGCCGAGAAAAGGCGAAAAATATTGTTTTTACGCAATTTTATCAGGGGTAGGGATATATTTGTTTGCCTCCTACGATTACTGAACTTCATAAAATATTAATAACTTGCATTCATTTGAACGATAATATAATCAGCTATCCATCAAGCCCCAGTTTTTATATTCTAATAGTTGTTCATACGCTACAAGACCTCAGCAACAGTGAAGAATGAAAAAATCTGAAAATCCAGCAAAATTGTCGAAAGGATGTTAAAAAGGGCTAAAAAATGTAAGTTCATCCCAAAATATTCAATGTTAACATGTTTTTTCTTCAAAAGGACATAACAAAGGACCAAAAAAATAGTGGGGTTCGAAGGTGAGGGGGTGTGCATGGTGGGCTATCTCAGCCCATGGTCTATTATCTATTATTGCCTGTTCGTGTTTTTAAATCTACACATCAGATAATTGAAGGTAAAGGTAAAAGGTAAAATATATTTAGGCTTAAAAATTTCAACATCATACACAAGTGTTTAAAAATTTCTTGTTAATTTAGAAATAACACATAAAACTGCCATCATTAACAGAAACTTCAATCAACTCATTGTAACTGCTGAAAACTTTCTTACCAAGGATAGCCCATGAAAACCATTCAGCTTATTTCCAATGGGGTCCTTTACAAGTATCAGCTTAAAGTTCAAGTGGATATTAAAATATCAACATGAGCGGGTAGAGGAATTACTTAATTTTAAAATAAGTACATTATCTATGAAAA
>MJUT01061488.1:114626-145016 GCA_002080005.1 Gigantidas platifrons
CCCATATGGTTCCAATGTTTTTAACTTTTTTATCCAGAATGCTTCTTTTACTTTTCTGTATGTTTCAGTGCCGAAAACTCTTTCAATGCCGAATACTTTTAGATCTTCCGCAGAATGACAATGTTGCGTAAAGTGATTTGCAATTGGATCGTCTGTTTTCCGTGTCCGTATTTTTGAAAAATTTAGGAGCATTCGTTGGTATAGCGTATCTCCTGTTTGTCCTATGTATATTAATGTGTTGCATTCTGTACAGTTGATACCGTAAATACCGTAAATAACTCCCACAGTTTTAGAAAACAACAATTTTTGTTTTAACGCTGGGTCGTATCACTATTGACTGGTTATAAAATTTCAAAATGATATCAGTACATGATAAAAATGCATAAATCATGGTTAAGCTAAATATATAATGGACCACACTCCTTCACAAATATCACACACAGAAAGCTAAAACAGAGAAGCAAAAGCCCTAAACAAATAATAGGGGGTGAACTTAGGTACTGCAGAAAGGCATTCGGTTCGTGCTCTACTAGTACCACCCATTAGTTTGCCCATAGTCAAAGACTAGTAAACAGTCATAATCAAGTAGGAGGGTTCAACTAATTTCATGACAAGGGAAAGAGATCCAACGGATCTAAACAGGACAGCCACAATCGGCCAGAGTTATATGTGTCTAAGGGATGATAACCTTAGTTACTTAGTATTAATAATACAATGAAACGTGTCTAAATCGAACCTCATTGGGACCAACCTTTGTGCTCGAAATAGACGGGTGTTTTGTTTTTATTGGTTAAATTAACAAAGCTTTCTTTAACTGGGACATCATTTAAAGTTATGTCTATGCATAATTCTGGTTTATTCAGAGTTCGGTTCAGAAAGGTTTTGAAACTGTAATTAGATTATTTCTAAACTGTAAATTTTAATAATGAAATGAATATATCTAATAAACCATATTCATATCACATGTCAGTGAAATAACATATTGTAAATTATTTAACCAGAATACCCAACTTGCATAATTCAATGGAAATCGATTATAATGTATTACTGTAGTTGCATAAGATATATATTTTTATGACTATATGTTAAATGTATTATGTTGTACTGGTTTTTGGAAACATAATTTAACAATGACGGTATGTTTTTGGAAACATAATTTAACAATGACGGTATATCTATTTTTGACATTCCATTGTAAATCTAATCTTTACTTGGAAGATGTATATCTAAAACCTTCTCAGTATTGGTAATATGTAAAGAAACGTATTTATAAACCAAGCGTTTACCTATATAAATAAGATAGTTACACCTTAAATTTCAACAGGGTGTATAATAAAACAAAGTAGAGACTTTCCTGTAATAATATACTACTCGTCGGATAATGCAACCATATACTGATCATGTGCAACAACAGGTTGGAAGTTACAATGTATGTCAAAGGTTATACATAACAAATTTTTTTTTATAAAGTTCAAAGTCTTGTAGATTGATGGTGAGAATGATATCGTCTGCTACATCTGTATGAAAATATGTATGTCAGCTAACTTAAAAAAGGAATGATATATTTTTTCTCTTTTTTTATGCTGAAATATGAAGCATTGGAATATTATATTTGAAAACATCTTAAGCATACTTACTAAATGTCAACATTACCTAATTTCCAGTTACACTTGCACTCGTTACCAACCGTCATATACAATCTTTTGATAGCTGTTTTAGTGACACATTTCACTTCTGTTTCGCCCTTTCAAAGCGAAGGGCCAACATCTCTACTGGAAGAGACCGTATATGTATCGTTACTCTGGAATCTGTACATATTAATTGGATTTTCTAGATAAATGAGTTGAATGAATCACATACACACCTCGTCCTATGGACGAGACGTAAGCGAGTGTCTATTGTATGGAGAATGTCATGCCCCTTGCACGTAAAGGATAACCTGAAGCAGCTGCTAATGAGCAACAGTCTGTTTGGATTGGTCGTTAATGTCCTGACGCAAGGCAAAATGTCTCGACCCTTTCCTATATGTGTGGTAATATTAAGAAAGTGCTTCCGAGAACTGTATGACTATATCAATATTTAGATTTTAAAATCGAAATGTCTACATCCTTGTTCGCTGGGGACGCAAACTTTGCTTAAACTAAATTTGATTTAGACCGGTATTTTGTCATGACCCAAGTGGTTTGATAGGGTAAAAAGGGGGAGGGGCAATGTCAAAAACGTTTGTTGTCGAATAATACATTTTGTGAAATGTAAAATAATGATGTCTTACATATGTATATAAACATATATTATAAAATGAAAATCACATACTATCACACTGTCTGAACAGTTCTTACATCTAATAGCAATATCATGGAAAGAGGCAATATCGATACCCCGAACACATATGTGACCGCTCAATATCCTGGCGTTCACATCAAAAAACAAAAACTACCACACTGTCTGAACAGTTCTTATATCTAATAGCAATAACATGGAAAGAGGCAATATCGATACCCCACACATATGTGACCGCTCATGTTCCTGACGTTCACATCAAAAAACAAAAACTACCATAACATGTGTATGTCAATAGAATGTAATTAAATATTTATTTGAGATTGACGTAACACTATATTTTAATGAAGTGTCATATATCATTTAACTTTGAGGTGCATTTAGGTCCTTTTTGATGACTTGAACTTTTTGATTGAATACATGGTCAAAGAATACAAAATGTGTATTACACTTTTATTTCAAGATACTGTTAAAATGTGGTGATCAACACAAATTGTTTGGTAATATTCTGAAATATGTTATGCTGTGATATACCTTTTTCCGTAAATGTTATTTTACTTGATCCACAAAATATTTGCTCCGTTTTCAAATGGGTGCACATGTAGTAAGGAAGGATATGGATGTACAGGAACGTGCGAGGCTATATAACATTACACTTAGACACAAACTAAAGTAAAGGAACAGCTTGTAGTAAGAAAGGATATGAATGTACAAGAACGTGAGAGGCTATCCAAAATAACACTTAAGCACAAACTAAAGTAAAGGAACAGCTTTGTAGTAAGAAAGGATATGAATTTACAAGAACGTGAGAGGCTAATCTGACATAACACGTAGATACAAATTAATGTAAAGTAGCATCGCTTTTATTACCGCGTTATTCTTCCCAGTCACATTAGGGTCTTGATAAATGAAACCTCATACCACCATAAAATGAGTGTGAAATGAGCCCTAGTCTGCACTTGAATGGTAATCTTTGACTACATCTGGTCATCTTTATCGTTATGAGGCTATTTGGAGTATACAATTGTATTTCCCAGATGAATGGTTGTCTTGTTTATGTGATCGTCTGAAGCGGAATTTATCCAATGGCTCCTAGCTGACAATCAGAACATCTAGAGTATTACTCAAAGGGACAATTTCGCTCTAATATTCAAATTCAACATGTATACAGTCCGACAAAAGTTAAGCACCACCTGACTTGTTTTAATAATATCTGTTCTAATAATGAACTTATTTCAAATCGGTTTGCTGTTTTCGTTACCTGTACACACATACTTACTCATCTGTTAAACAGGTTATTGATCGATTTTTATTTATGTGTATATGATAGGGTGTGTAAAGTGCCACGTGTACTTTTCAACATTTGTGTTTGCGAACGAAAGCTGATTTTTTTGTGTAGAGTTTTAAGTTTCATTTTCTATTGGTTTGGTATGGTGTGGCGAAAATTAACCATACCAGAAAGGTGACAAGCTATTGGCATGCATAACGGTGGTTTTAGTCATAGAAGGGTGGCAGACCACTTCAGGGTTAACCATTCCATCATTGTACGACTGATGCAGCGTTTTCGTCAAACGGGGAATGTTACTGACCGTCCACGTGCAGGTAGACCTCGCAAAACGACACCGAGAGAGGACCGGCTCATATCCAGACGGGCGCGGCAACGGCCGTTCAGTACAGCTGGTGCACTTTGTGGTAATTTAGCGTTTGGAGGCCACATTAGCACACGCACTGTAATCAGACGCCTCCACCATCAGGGAATGCGAGCGCGACGACCCATAAAACGTCCACAGTTGACATTACGTCATCGCCATGCTCGATTTGACTGGTCACATGATCATTTTAGGTGGACTATTAGCACATGGAGACGGGTCCACTGGTCTGATGAAAGTCGTTTTTTGCTACGCCCTACCGACGGTCGTGCAAGGGTTTGGCGCCAACGAAACACTTCATTTCAGGACAACCACATTTTCGGCACAACTGCTTTTGGGGGTGGGGGTGTAACTGTCTAGGGTTGTTTTTCCTTTGACTGTAATTTGGACTGTAATTTGTACGTTCTTGATGGTAATCTGACAGGCCAAAAATGCCGTGACAATGTGCTCGCTCCACGCGTAGTCCCACATTTCGACAATCATGCGTTGGTTGACAGGCCAATGTTCATGGACGACAACGATAGATCCCGAATTGTACAACATTTTTTTACAGCAAGAGGCTGTTCAGACAATTCCATGGCCTGCGATGTCGCCAGACATGAATCCTATAGAGCATGTATGGGACTTTATTGGCCGAAAAATTAACCAACGCAATCCAAAATGTCAAAATATTGACGAATTAAGAACTGCTATCTTACAGGAGTGGCACATGTTCCGCCAAGAACGGCTTAGGCGTCCTGTGCGAAGCATGACGAGGCGTGTTACAGAACTTCACAATAAACGCGGTGGATATACTCGTTATTGATTTTTATGCCTTACACATACGCACAATAGATGCATTTAAAAGTTCTTAAAATCTGAAGACTCTGCATTTTAATGCAATGTTAAAAACCTTTATCAAAGACAAACTGGTTTTACGTTTTTCCAGCGGCTGTTTTGAACCCCATTTTTGCTACGTCATAGTCACGTCTTTCAGGATGATAAATGCTTCGTAGATTGGTAATTTTAGAGCCCCTTGGTGTAGTCTTTTAAGAAGTATAAGAAAAATGGTGATATCTATTTTATTGTTTTAACAGTATTGGTGTAAAAAATATATCGATAAAAATATAGGGTGGTGCTTAACTTTTGTCGGAGTGTATTTCAAAAGGTTTAAATAATAGAATTTTTAAGACAGAATTGAAGGGGGAAAATCAATATATTTGATCATATAATTGCATGGTCATTCTTTTCTAAATTTAGATCAGGTTGTCACCACCTGCCAATAGAAACAGGAAGATGATACAATCTGCTAAGAATGTTATATATTTTCGATTTTAAGTATGGGTTTACGTAAATAGAGTGATACACTTTTACATAATCTAGTCTAATTAACACGACGTTCTAGACAGGTTTCATTATCTATCAAACAAATTATATGCTTTTAGATACCAACTTCCTAAACTAAGGTCACTTCCATATGGACGTTTCCTTCAATCGGTCGGCTAGATCATGTCCTTTCCGTGTCACATGCTCTCGGTGTAGACTTTGAACATGTGGACTTTATGAAGGGCACACTGCTGGTTTCTGTCAGATGCTTTGTGTAATTTGATGCTTCCCTTGTGTAGGGGTCGTCGTGGTTGTGATCATTTGGTAGTTGGATTTACAATTACATATGCAATCAGTGCCTATCACCACTGATGTTGTAAGTTAGAATCTCGACCAGAGCGAGGCGTACAACATTATATGATACATGTTTGTCAGTGACTTGCGACAGGTCGGTGGTTTCCTCCACCAATAAAACTGACCACTACGATATTACTGAAATATTGTTGAAAGTGGCGTTAAACACCATCAAACCAACCAATGAACTTCTCTTGTGCTGTTGTTTCTGTAAACTTTGCGGCTACCTATAGAAGTACGAATAATAATAGTTAAAAATAAATGTACATAATACTTTTTAAGACTACTGCAAACATTTTGCATTGTTTACCACTTTTTATCACCCATCAATTGGTGCTTACTTACAGAATGTGTTCCCATTTCACCCCCCCCCCTCCCCATTCAAAACCATCTTCATACACCCAGCAAATATACAGAATATCGATATTTAAAAATGTGCATAGTCATTCATTGTTATTAAATTATTTAAATGTTCATATTTATTCGACCTCGAACTGTATGGTAATACTGGGGTTTTCTTACAGCCACCTGTCATGACTGTAAAACAAATGGCGCACAATAACTTACATATTGAATTACCCCTTAGTTGGGAAGTTTCCAATTGTTATATTTCTATATATAGATTTTGAACAGGTTTCGATTTCGCTGGTGAAGAAAAAATGTTACGATTTTTGTTTTATTTTGTTCAAAGCTAAGATATAATGTATTCAGTTAAATTTTAGTCTTAATACAGCTGGTATCAATATCAATTATATTAAATGGCCAAGATATCAAATCGCTATTTCGATTCAACTTTTATGTGTATTTACTCGTTAATTCGAAATATCCGATTGCCGCTGTGGTGTTACTGTTTTAATAGCGGATTAAGTTAGGGTTGTGATGTTTTACGCCACTTCAACAATATTTCGTTGATATCATGGCGGTAAGTTTTACTGGTGGAGGAAACCGGAGTACCGGGAGAAAACCACCGACCTACCGCAAGTCACTGACAAACTTTATCACATAATGTTGTATCGACTACACCTCACCATGAACGGGGTTCGAACTCACAACTTTAGTGCTGATATGCACTGATTGCACAGGTAGTTGTAAATCCAACTACAATGCGATAACGACTACGACTGCCCTTCGGAATATCCGACTGGCTCTGTGGTGTCATAGTCTTTTAGTGGTGACACCTTGATAAAGGTCTTATGACCGAAACGATGGATAAAGAGCGATAATGTTGAACATTTACTCAAGAAAAAAGAATAGATAAAGATATAATACCATCGTCGGAAACCCATGGCTGATTACGCTTCATTCCTCACTCCATCACCGTGGGTCGATTCGTACAAATTTCCTCGTTTTCATGCATTATTCATGAGCCTATTTCATTGGTTTCTTGACCATCATCTTCAGTTATTTAAACCAATCAGAACGCACCTATTATCAAATTCAAAATTGTATTGATATTAAACAATACAGTTTGTGACAATTATACAAATAAACATGTAACAAAGAGAACATAAAATCGACATTCAAGTAAATATGTTAGGAGTCCCCTGTCCTCAGTTCACTTGTTCGGTTTAATGTAAATACTATTATTGATTATCCATATTAACATCCAATTTTGAAGAGTTCCATTTCCGTAAGCGCTAATTTGATTGGATAATTCTGTCTGATGAATATTCATGAAAACGAGGAAATTTGTACGAACCGACCCACGGTGATGGAGTGAGGAACGAAGCGTAATCAGACGTGGGTTTCCGACGATGATATAATACCAGCCACAACACAAATTTTATGTTGATGTAACCTAAACTAGAACTAATTCGGTTTTAGTACAGTAGGTTGTTGAAAGTGTACAATCATCCATTGTCCGCCATAATCTAATTAAATGTTTTGGCTTGGCTTGGTTTGGTTTTCAGGCCCGTACACAGGGGGCGGGGTGGGGGTGCGATCGCACCCCCTGTGAAAGCCATCAAGCACTATTAAAGTCGGATTTTATATGAAACATTTACTAATAAAGTTGAATATTGATGTTAAAACTTCGCTTGTCTTCACGGAACTGTCAATGAATTCCGTGTTCGTTTTATGTTTAGTTTATCTTACAAGTCATGATCAAGCAAGTTTCAGAACGTATATGCGGGCATCAATGACTGAGAACAGATTGACCGGTCTTGCTTTAATGCACATCTACTATGCAATAACAGTTGACCTGGATAAAGTTAATGAAGAGTTTGTCAATAAACACCCCTGGGAAATGAAGCTGCAAAGCATCATATATGACTATTAATCTCTTATAATTTCTTACCAGCCAATAATGTTTAGTGGAAAGTGAACATTAAAACCTATTGTAGTAATAAAACAAATCAATAAGATCAATCATGTTGCTTTAAAGTACAACTTTTGTGTATTATTTTAGTAAATTTTGAACAATTTGTGCAAAGGAAAGAAACTGGAAACTGTAATCTAGGAGATTGTATTTTAACCCTCATTTTTCCTATTTTTTTTCTGCTTCCGCTGAGCTTTGCCCCCTCCCCCTGGACCCCTCACCTGGCTTCGTCCTGGACCCGATTGGGGGCCTAGGCGGCCACCAAACCCCTCGCCAAACTAGATTCGCACCCCCTCCAAAATAGTCTGCGTACGGGCCTGGTTTTATGGTGTGTTAAACACTTTAAACAATATTTCAGTTATATCGTGGCGGTCAGTTTTATTGGTGGAGGAAACCGGAGGACCCGGAGAAAACCACCGACCTGCCACAAGTCACTGACAAACTTTATCACATAATGTTAAACACCTAGCGCTGATCGAAATGCGAACTCACAACATCATAGGCAATCGATTGCATAGGTAGTTGTAAATCCAACTACCATGCGATTACGACCACTACGGCCCCTTTACATTTTTGAAGATATTTGTATATCCTGTTGGTCGCAGTGACCAACAGGATATACAAATATATATGTCGAAGCTTACGTCCGGTTTTTCGTGGGGTAAATGTTACTCGATTTTTTTCCCTGTGTAATGCTTTAATTTGTAGACCATCGTTTGTTCTTTTGGACAATTGTATTGTCTGTCATTCTTCGATTTACGGCATCTTCTAACTATTCTTAACATTAATAGAAATCGGGGACTTAAGTCAAAGCACCAAGCTTTTGCTTGTATTTTGTTATTTTGAGGGACTGGACATCGTGACCGCGATTGTATCGTATTTGAATTTTCCTATGTAATCATTGTATATCGCCGCTCAAGTTGTTAATTCAATTACTGCCCGTTGCGGGATGTGTTGGATACAACATTATACAATTAATGACATTGGATGAAGTTAATACTACGATTTATCAACCCCAGAGATCTGATTATCACCGAGGCCATCGGCCGAGGTGATAATCAAATCTCTGGGCTTGATAAATCGTGGTATTAAGTGAAATTCAAAGTCATCAATTGTTTTATTATATGAGTAAAGCTGAAGTTAGTGATATTTTGGTTTTTTTTTTCACTCTAATAGTCATCACAAATTAAAAAAAATATGCGGTTCCCCAAGGTAATACTTGAGCGAGCCTCTTATCCACCTGTGACTTTCTCCGGAAGATGAATAAAATTCAAAACAAACAAAATGTCCCGAAAAGGAAAACAACGTGGGGTAGACATAAAACAAGAAGATACATTACAAGCTGTTGTTAGGAAAACGCTGATTGGATAGCAAAACCGCTTCTTTAATATCGACCAATCAGAGAATACATTTTCAAAATATGCAACCTGGACTTTCCCTGTTACTTTTTTTGGGTACATGCTACAGTGTTCAAATATAATGTTAAACTCTCCTGCACTTTTGTGCAGTGATTATCACATTTTGAAATGGAGAGTGAAGTAGTGTTTTGTCCAATCAGAATCTAGGATACATATAGTCATATAATAATAATTGACAGAGTTTATCTGTTACCTGTGATATGTCGCTGGTTTTCTTCAGGTACTCCGGTCCCCTCCACCAATTACTGCTGTGATTTTACTGAAATACTTTCGACATAAATCATGCATATAATCGTAGCAAAACTATTTTGTGGTCATATTTTATATTTATTTCTCCCATTATGACGTCATTTTAACCCCGCTGAACCAGTGGTGGAAAAATCTGTAATCCTCTAGAGGATTAATTAAAATGTATCGTGCCTTTCCCCGCATTTGACTCGTTTGACTCGTTTGACGGCTTTTGAAATAAAGTTCGTGTTAAATAATGGGAGAAACAAATTCTCCTTCAGTTGCCCATGTGGGTTACGATATTTCTCCACTCTCTTGAGTGGAGAGATATCGTAACCCACGGGCAACTGAAGGAGAATCTATATATAAACTTGTATTCATATCAATATTTAAAACGTTTAAACTGGTATTAAAAGATTGAAGAGCGTCTATATGTTGACGAGTTGGGTATTTAACTTTCATGTGTGTATTTAAAGTTACTCCCAGATTGAAAAAAGAGCGTTCGAAAACTTAGAAATAACCGTTGACAACATTGCCACTAGCAAAACGGTTATGATTATGACGTGTGTGCTAATAACATGATATGCATAATTCATTATTATTGTTCTAAATATCAAATAAGAATGGTTAAATAAAACGTTAAAATCGAAGGAGCAATCGAGAATGAACAAATTAGAGACACGGGCATAATTGGGCAGAAGACACAAAAGAAAGAGAAACAAAACACCATAAAAAACAGGCAAACAAACACAGAAAACTAAAACGATGAGCAGCATGCCTTGCCTATGTTTAATTAGAGTATTAATAGTTGATGTTTTCCCTTTTTCTTTCGTACCCTGGGTGATTAACGTCTAGAATTCAAATGAACTATACTGTTAATTATAAGGGTCGTCATGGCTGCGATCTTATAGTAGCTGAAAGTAGCTTTTCATTACCATAACATTAACTGTTAAGTATAGAAATAGAAGGGACATGGAAAACAGTACCAACGTAATATGTAATGGTATAACAAAAACATCAAACTAAGGTACACTTAAGGCACGCATTTATATAATTATTCATAGTTTGAAACTTCTTTTTTTATCATTTGATATATAGCTTGATAAACCGGAATTTACTAATTATAAAATGCCTGTTCAATAAAAATATTCATCTGATTGGGTTTTTTTTTATATATGGGATGCATAATTTCAGAAAGAAACGAAAACATACTCTCACAAGTGTATCAAATATATAAAGATAAGCAATGTCGACAGGACCGGTCTTAAGCCAATTGGAACAATTGTTCCCAATGCATTGAACCCCGCGTTAGAATTACATACTCTCGGCTGTTCAAATACGAACAACAACACACTGCAGGTTTTAATGGTCTCCAATTGGGCCGCGACCCTCCTAAGACCGGCCCTGTATGTCGGTATCAATAGAAGGTTGATGCTGTATCAAACAACACACTTACAATATTTTGCATTGTATCTATTTTAAACCTTTTCTTCTATTACGACTACATTTATGAAAAATACCAAGACGTGTACATCATAAAATATGTACGAAAAATATTAATAAACCTCATACTAGTGCATGAGTTGTGCTTGAGTAAAGAAAACTTATTTATTTGGTAAAAACCCGAGCATACATGTGTTACATGCATCAATAAATCATTTGTGTTATACATATTCAGTTAAAGGCTTAGCCATACATTTGTGTTATACATATTCAGCTAAAGGCTTAGCCATACATTTGTACATACAGGTATTTGTGGGTTTGAGCCAAGGTCGTCTATGAAATCGGTATATGCTTCTTTGCTAAGCACGCAACTTAAGGCGAAACGGCAAAGACTGGTTGGTTCGGAATCAGAATAATGTTTCCAAGTGGAGGGGAATGTCTACCTGCTAATTGTTGTCTCAGTGAGCTAGCACTATAGACATCCACCTAAACGCGTTGGTTCAGTAGAAAGTGGACATCATTGTCATCTCATCGAATGCAACTTGCTCTCACCATGATATAGTTGACAACTTGTTCATTTGGCGTTAAGCAACAATCACTCATACATGCAATTGATTAATTGACTTTCGTGCACAACATGTTAGCCAAGTGAATGGTCATACTCCAGGTTATAAAGATTTTTTTCAAATTATAAATTTTATAATTATACATATCTACTTTTTTCAGTACACGAAACCGATCATTCGATGTAATGATTAGAAAGCTAAATTTAGCAGAAATTACATATTTCTTTGAAGTCATTTGAATTCAATATGAAATTCATCGGCAATAATAACAAAATACAGATGTTTGCTTATTGTTTCCAGTATATACTGGTAAAAAAGCAAGCATCTTTTATTATCATTATTTTATTGGTATTCTCATATCATCATGCCGCTTGTATATACATGCACATCTTAATATTATAAGTCAAAAATTTGCCTTAAATCCTAGTCGAGTAAATCTTTTTTGGGGGTACTTTAGGCACAGTGTGGATGCTTGAGTAATTGAATGAACTGTTCAAACCATGAATGTCTGATTATCAAAATTGTAACTCAAGTCGAAATCTTGCATTGTCATATCCCAACGTTAATTGTAGCTTATAGCATTTCGTTGTATTATACATTAAATACACTGCTAATTTTGTTTTATTGACATCAGTTCAAAGACAAATAATTCCTAATTTTACGTATTGTTTTTTGGAGGAATGTGTGGAAGCCGTGAAAGGTCATTTCGCATTTTCGCATTTTTGCTTTGTAACAACACAAAAATGCAAAATGACTGCTCCCTCCTTCCATAGAAAAAAATCGACTAATGCATTAAAAGTTTACATCGGGTGATTTATTATCTGTTTCAATAATTTTGTCCAATGTTTTGATGTTATAATATTCAAATAAATTTATTTAGCGACATTATGTAACTAATGTTATCCGTTTAAGAAGATAGTTTTCGATAGAGAAGGGTGCGTTTTAAGTCAAAGACTTTCACAATCCGGTTCTTTCCTCATTCATCACTTATCACCGGGTTTGGTAACAAGAGTAACACGACGGGTGTCACATGTGGAGCAGGAACTGCTTACCCTGACGGAGTAACTTAGTTCACCCCAGTTTTTAGTGGGGGTCGTGTTGCTCGATCTTTTAGTTGTATGTGTTATGTTTTGAAGATCGTTTTTTGTCCTTTTGTCCTTTTTTTTTCTTGGCCATTGTGTTGTCTCCCCTTGTTCGATTTCCGGCTTCTGATTAACCCTTTGGTATCATCAAACTTTTCTTACATACATCAAGGTAGATTCCTTTTTGGGAATTTTCATTTTGCATTTTCTAAAGAAGTGACAGGATATATAATTGGGATGATGCCTGACATTCAATTGATTAATTGACTTTCGTGCACAACATGTTAGCCAAGTGAATGGTCATACTCCAGGTTATAAAGATTTTTTTCAAATTATAAAATTTATAATTATACATATCTACTTTTCAGTACAGGAAACCGATCATTCGATGTAATGATTAGAAAGCTAAATTTAGCAGGAATTACATATTTCTTTGAAGTCATTTGAATTCAATATGAAATTCATCGGCAATAATAACAAAATACAGATGTTTGCTTATTGTTTCCAGTATATACTGGTAAAAAAGCAAGCATCTTTTATTATCATTATTTTATTGGTATTCTCATATCATCATGCCGCTTGTATATACATGCACATCTTAATATTATAAGTCAAAAGTTTGCCTTAAATCCTAGTCGAGTAAATCTTTTTTGGGGGTACTTTAGGCACAGTGTGGATGCTTGAGTAATTGAATGAACTGTTCAAACCATGAATGTCTGATTATCAAAATTGGGATGATGCCTGACATTTCAACTTATTATATGCACATACACATACATTACATACACAAGAAATGGGACATTTGTTAGGTAACACAATATAATATCTAATAAGGACATGTAATGATTATACTATAAATCAACCAGCCTTAACCCAACATAATTTTTAATACAAATTATTTCTATTTATTAAATAATATGTAAAAATCTGTGATATTATGACAAAATCTGCCTGACTAATACGGTTTTAATGTTTCCTCTCATATTAATTGCCTATTTTAATACGGCATTTCGGTCCCGGTCTAATAACTACTAACCAGGGGCCAAAACGGATAAATTCACTTCCGTGTTTAATCCGAGCTGAATTTTACATAGAGCGGTTCATTTCAAAACTTTCTCTTTTGCATAATTGTACAAATGAAGAATCATACTTTTATTTAAAATCATGTTTTCATATCAGATCGTCATCAGACGTTCGAGGGGATATTACAATTTAGGGGAAGGAAACATGTGTTGTCATAGGTGCGTTCCGAATACTTCCGTTGTGGCGAAACAAATAGGTGCGTTTAGAGTACTGCCTGTTGGTGGCAAAATGTTACATAGGTAAAAGTAATCACCATTGTCAAGCCAGTTAGTAATACTATATTATTGGTCATCATTAGTGCCCTAAAAACCATGATCATATGGCCCTGTCAATATATCCATACGGCCCTGTTAATTTATCCATACGACCCTGGAAAAATATTCATACGGCCCTGTCATACGGACCAGTTAGATTATTTAATAAAAGTGTTACGAACTGGCTGTTTCTGTATTGGCCCTGGTATAGATTCTCAGTAGCAGCCATTCTCCTATATCAGGGTCAATAAAAAAATTACCAAAAGTCAAAATTTGAAGTAAAGAGTAAGCATCTTATTTGTAAGTGACTAATAAGTGAAGGATCTTGGGTATGTAATCCGAAAGTTTTAGCCACACCACTCATATGGTAAGCTTTCAATGATGAATTAACCAAACCTATCAAATTACTCGTTACGGAACATAGCATGCTCCAAGTACGACATACTCTATATTTTTTAAGGAATAATGAAGTTCAAAGGTGTAAAACCTTGATGATTTCATGGAATGTTGTCTTCGAGTGACATTTATCCATATCTAACTTAAAGCTGCAAATAAAACTATGCAGTTTACAGTTTGTTCAAGAGTTTGTTATTAGTTTGAAAAAAAAAGTGTCAAATTATCTCATCTTTTTTTCTTTTATGTTTATGTAGTCTTGATACTTTTAGGAACATGAAAACAAAATTGCTAACGTTTTAGGCAAAATCATTTTTTCATATAATGGATGATTAAAAGTGCTTCGTTCGTTACGGAAAATAGGTGTTTCTAGTATGTAATACAACACATGTATAAACTTTTGGCAACAACTATTATTGACCTATTATTGTTGTCTACGTCTGTATTCTCCTTTGTAAAATGATATGAATAATAAAAAAAAATGTGAAACAAATTAAACAAATCAATTTTATCGACAAAAGTGAACAATGATAAAATTTGAAAATTGTGAACAAATTGAACAGGAAAAAATACAGACAGTAAGCTACTTTGATATTAAAAAAATATTTGTGTTTCTTGTCCTTATGACTCCATAAATCTATTGTTCGAACCACGCGGATACTTATGAGACTAGTACTAATATTAAGTACTGTCGTTACGGAACATAGGTTGTTACGGAAAGACAGAGTTCAGTTCTCGAAGTGCTCTTCAACTATCTTGTAAATCAAACCATTATTGTTCCAGTCTGATTTCTGTCTCTGAATGTGTTCTCAATTATTTTTTTAATTTTAGCTGATTACCGCTTATGTCATCTTGTCAATAATACGGAAATATATAAATATGATGTATGTATGTCTATCCTACACATAATTACATTATAATGGAGATAACTGTATTGTATTTTAAATTTCACGGCATGAATTGTCGATTTAATGGTCGCAAATATCCGTTTACTGGCTAAGCTAACGCTTCGCCAGTAAACTCAATTTGCGACCATCAAATGTCCAATTGATACCGTGAAATTTTCAAATACAATACAGTTATCTCCTAAATGTCTATGTTTCGTAACGGTATTCGCTGGATTTCTTTTCACTAGTGCAGAGGCGTAGCTGCATATACGTTGTCACGCCATGGCGTGCACATCGTCAGGTTATAAAAAATTAGGATATAAAATATATAATAATAATATTTTTCATTGTTATACATCACGTACATGATTTTTAATTACAACACTATTTCATTCAGGTGTTCATGTTTTCCTGGTTGCGGGTCCGTCTTCCGTAATTGAAATCGTCAAAGTGAAATACAACCGAATTGATATCAAAATGTGACTTGTTTCATCCCCATTTATAATAAACATTGAAATTCTTTCAAACTTCTATATCACGTAAATGATCTTTAATTACAACAATATTTCATTCAGGTGTTCATTTGTTCCTGTTCTAGTTAAAGGTCTTTATCAAACAGCATCATGCAGTTTACATGTAATGCAGTTAGTACGTATTTAAATCACATAAAGCTATTTATATTTTCATACGTTGGGGAGAGGGGGTGGGATGATTTATCAAGTACATCAATATGTCCTGTTTTCATGTTGGGCGGAAGTCGATATTGTACATTCGAAATATTAATTGCGAATTTATCAAGTATGCTACCTTTCTAGTATAGTATGGGCTTTTTTTCTCGATCGACAGTTCAGAGGAGATGTGGCTATACTGGTATTTCTTAAGACAATGGCAAGTTATAATCCAACTAGTTTAACCCCGTCACTTTTTTTACTGAAGTACATGTACTAAGTCAGGAAAGTGAGCGGGCATGTCCATACGTGTGTTAGGGATATCGAATTTTCCTATTTCTACGATTTTTCTATTGAATTTTTGGAACTTTTCCGACGATGGGATACTTCTTTTTCATTTTAATATAGGTTGTGGGTATATTCAACTCAAATCCACAGTTTTGAGAGAAGTTTCAGCTTGTTCTCAGACCCCAAAGCAGCATTGTTACGCCTTGGAAAATTTCTCTTGGAGGCCCTGTTGTAGATACATCATGATGATGTATGATGTATCTGCAACAGGGCCCCCAAGAGCAATTTTGCAAGGCGTAACAATACTGCTTTGGGGTATGATGATGTATCTGCAACAGGGTCTCCAAGAGAAATTTTGCAAGGCGTAACAATACTGCTTTGGGGTATGATGATGTATCTGCAACAGGGCCTCCAAGAGAAATTTTGCAAGGCGTAACAATACTGCTTTGGGGTCTGACAACAGGCTGTAGCTTCTCTCAAAACTGTGGATTTGAGTTGAATATACCAAAAAATAATGAAAACATCAAAATAAAACGTCAATGACTAAGGCTATGGGGCCCTTCAGAGATTCACGGGCCCTTTCGTGGCTTTCCGTGCCATTTTGCATCTCGTCGAAAATAATTATGGCGTGCACACTATTAAGCCTCAGCTACGTCCCTGTTAGTGTGTCAAAGTTTGATAAAAGCACATTAGGTCATTACCACACTTTAACAAAATTAGTAAATGACAAATAAAAAAAATAAAAAAATGCTGTCCTAGGCCAAACAGAAATATCACGGATTAAGATATGCTTCCGTAACAGTTAAATAAAAAAATCCAGTTTTCTTCTGTCAATTTACAACTACATGTGCATTATATCCAATTAGACTTATAAATTAAATCTACAATTTTTAAACAATTTTCTTTTTTTTTTTACTTAAATTTGGTAGGTTTCTTATTTTTTCAACATTGCTATTTTCCGTAACGGGTAATGTTTACAGGTTGTAATTTTTGTAAACACCGTATTTATATTGACCTTTCGTCTTTTTGGACAAAGTAACAACTAATTTTCTTGAATTAAACAATAGTTATGAATTAATATGTTTCCATCACATTATTATTCGATTACCACATATCTACAAAATTTATTACTTAACTGTTCAGTTCGAAATTCACACTTTATTCCATAAATACACTCTAGCAGACGCTAATTTTCTGATGCATGATGGGAAACGGTGTAGGTTGAAATTGATCTGTTAACTTCTTTTTTGTAATGGATAAGTTTTTCGAACCTTTACTTACGTTACGGAATATTAAGGTTACGGAAGTATAGATGATATTAGGAAAACACATGTTTTACAGGAAAATTTTCCTTGTATCCAGTCTAAATTTTTTTTCAACGATGGCAAAAAGATGAAACGCAACTGAAAACGTCTATCCGACATTATATAGTAAAACCTTTATTTCACTAAAAAATGCGTTATGGAAACATAGATTCTTAAACAAGACATTTTAAAATTTAACAGTTTGAGTCCAAATACGGCCATAATTTCTGTCGGAGAAGTACAAATCAAACTTAATACAGTATAAACCTTAATAAGTAGAAGGTATAATAGTGTTATAAAAAATACAGTATAGCGATGGAAACTTTGCAATAATTAACAGAAATAAAATGTGTTACGGAATCATAGTTTATTTTAGTGACAAGAAATTTAAACGATAAAAACCTAAACCCTAACCGAGAGCTATTGTTCCGTTCCGTAGTTTTGAAATACAACTACAACTACTTCGGAATTGGGTTGTTTAATTCAACTACAGCGCTAAAATTCTTCGATAAATAATACTGGCGACATTTGCTTTCTATCATTCTTGGACTTTTTAGACATGAGTTTTGTTTCAATAACCTACAACAGATCGGAAAGTTGATGTTTTCATTTTTCTATCATACTATATTAAGTAAATAATTCATTAATTTTGTATGTAAACTACTTGAAAATTTTCGTATAACAAGTTCTTTACTAGCGACACGAATTATAATTAAAGCAACCACATACAGGAGAATGGCTGAGTCAGCGGTATTGGCCCTCGGCCTTACGGACCTCGGGGCCAATACTGCTAACCTCGAATCTATACCAGGGCCAGTATAGAAACAGCCAGCTAGTAATACTATAGCATTTACGCAATCATATGCAAGGCAGCAGTCACGATCTGAAGCTAAATATAAAATCTTTTATTTTGTTACTCGGCTTTTGTAGGTTAAACTGCACTTTATTAATTAACAGGTAAAACGTTAAATATATTATTTGTTAAATCCCGCTTTGTAGGATGAATATACCAGGTACGGCGATTACTAAACATGGTGTAATTCAACATATCATATCTGGGTTTTACAAGATTTGTATAATTCAAAAAAGAAGAGATCACACAATTATTTATCAAATGTTTCCGTTGCAAGTACGCTGAATTATGCACGAGAGCGAAGCAATGCAAGACCATAAACAAGTATTATGTATAAAAAAAAAAATCCAAATGACAAATACTTTCTTTTTAAAAACTTTTATTGCAGCATTGAGCAATATTAATTTTATAAACAAAGATGGCTGAATTGTCTCAAGTAACAGTGAAGGAAAACGTAGATATCCTATTTAGTGACAAGATTCGAATAGACATACGATTTTCCTTAAAATTATCATATTCAATATCCTAACAAGAATTATCAGAACATATACATGTTTGTATATTGTCAGAAAATATCTACTTTATAGGTAAGAGCTTTAGAAACGGATAGAAAAGCGAGCATTTGTTGAATTTGTCTGGTCTGTTTCGCAGCGAGCACAAACGACTCTATTTTATCCAACAATGTACGTATATTGTGTTTATCCTGCAAGGTCAAATAGTTCAAAACACCTACCAAATAGAGAAGAAACTATTCGGTGATCCTTCTTTCTACTATTACATCCGAGTTTATTCTGGTACCCTTTCTTGCCGCTTGCTCTAAATGAATCGGGTACTCACTTCCTCCATTAAAACTTTTCTAGTTTGAATGTGGCTGTCCTAATCACTCAAAGCTGAATGTAAGGCTACGACCGTTTTGACTATTTAGGTTTAAGTTTATGGCGCTTAACCCCTCTTTCAACAATATTTCAGTTATATCGTGTCGGTCAGTTTTATTGGTGGAGGAAACCGGAGTACCTGGAGAAAACCACCGACCTGTCGAAAGTCACTGACAAACTTTATCACATAATGTTGTATCGAGTACACCTCGCCTGAGCGGGATTCGAACTTACAACGTTAGTGGTGATATACATTGATTACATATATAGTTGTAAATCCAGCTACCAATTCATACGGCGGCCCCTTATACTATTTCGGCCAGTGATCGAATATACATGTAGCTATTGCTATAGCTATATTATTGTCTGACAAAATTAAAACGATGGATTCATTATAATCGCTTTATATTTTCTTGATTGTATTGCTAATGATATATATTTTTTCCAGACGTCACCGTCGCCATTGCCCATCACGTGATGATGAAGATCACGTGTGTTGTGAATGGAAGACAAAAACTTATCAAATATCTTACCAACAATGTGCAACCTGTACTGCACCTACTCCCGAAAATAAATTATGGTGGCAAAGCAGACGGTAAGTCATATAAAGAATCGTAATATTTGAAAATGATTAGACTTTAAAAAAAACCCACAGAACAATACAATTTGTAAAAAAGCTCTAATTAAGAAATACATCATAGAAGCTAGAATGTGTTGGGAGTTAGATGTTTGTGTATCTATTTTTACTTTTTCCCCTTGCCTACACGCTTACATCTAACAAGATCCAGTTTGGAGTCATGTCATATAACCTTTCATTCATTTTTGACCGTCTAATCATGAATATGTAAGAGTGTTCAATATATTGACCAATTGGACAACAGCTCCTGGTGTGCATTGGGTTTTGATACCTCTAGATTTAGTAAGGCCATCGCTGATTGGTAGGTTGAATATACACAATGTATTAACACTCTTACATCTAACAAGAGCCAATTAATCATATAACCTTTCATTCATTTTTGACCATCTAATCACGAATATTATGTAAGAGTGTTCAATATATTGACCAATTGGACAACAGGTCCTGGTGTGGATTGGGGATTTGATACCTCTAGATTTAGTAAGGCCATCGCTGATTGGTAGGTTGAATATATTAACATTGAAGTGACCCCATACGTCGTAAGATAATAAAAACGTAGATATAAAATTTAGTGCGCACGACGAGTTTAGTGTAAACTATATTTTATTTGAAAGAAAGTCAAACACAAATGCAAGATAGCAAATAGCAGGTGGGATTGGAAAAAAAGTGACGTATCACTTTTACAAATTCCGTTCCCTAAAAAATAATCAGAGATGGTTAATAATAAAGTAGGTTATACTAGTTAATGCTTGGTGACCGTAAATGTACATTTGATGCTACACGGGTACATAATGGATAATATAAATAAAAAATCATACAAAATAGACATGAAAACAAAACAAGAAAAACGACGAGTTTCTGGAATACCCTTCATCGGATATGCTTGAAATCGAAAGATTGGAAGGCCAAAAAGTTTTGGGAGCAATCAAACCAAAGGGCAAAAAATAAGTTTAGGTTAGTGTATAGACAAAGAAAGAAAAAATAAAGGAAACAACAAACAGCAAAAGTTAGTTAGGCATTTTGTAACATGAACCAGATTTAAAGAATATTTAAACATTTGTAAATAGCTGTATATTTCCCTTTTCAATCGGCAGAATATATTCACGTGTTAAACTCGTTCAGTATAATTAAGGCATTTAGAATATTATATTAGATATATTTTATTAACTTATATACTAGTTTGTTTGTTTGTTTGTTTGTTTGTTTGTTTGATGGTGTATAACGCCACTTTTAACAATATTTCAGTTATATCATCAGTTTTATTGGTGGAGGAAACAGGAGTACTCGGAGAAAAGCACCGGCCTGTCGCAAGTCACTGACAAACTTTATCCCATAATGTTGTACACCTCGCCCTGGTCGGGATTCGAAATCACAACATCAGTGGTGATAGGCAACGATTGCATAGGATCACAACCATACGATCATGACCGTGACGGCTCCTGATAAATGATGTTTTTTCTAATATTATATTAGATATTATCTGATTAACTTACACACTGGTATCTTTAATTAATTGTAATTAATTGTACGATGCATTATATTGTACAATTTCAGTCGTCAGCAATACTTCTGTTGGAACACCCATTTTTTGAATGTTACCAAAGTAGAATGTGAAACTAAATGTTGTGACGGCTGGAGAATTGATGAAAATCGACAATGCTCTGTTCGTATGTATCTTTCTTTTTTGTGTTTTTGCAAAAAAAGGGTGTCTGATTTATATTATCTTTCATCATCTATTTTAAAACTATATGGGATACCATCCCAGTTTTCAAACGCTGTTTTGTAGCGCTGGTGGCATTACTTATTTCTAAAATAAAATTATTTTTGAATTTTGTGCCAATATTTTCTTTCACCTTCATACTCTTTATATTATTATTTGCACTGCAATTAGTAACCATTACTGTGAAATAACTTAATATTTTGGCTCCCAACTTTCGTGGATTGCTCATAATCATGGGTTCTTAAAATCCTGGAATGTGCATTTCCAATAAAAAATAATATCAAAATAAAAGAAATTATGTTATTATTAGTATTGTTGCGTAATTGGAAATACAAATAAACTTCATTGGATTCATAAATTCGTCGTTTGGTTGATCAACGTAATCTACGAAAATTTGTTCGCCGCGAATAAAACGTGTTGCACAGTATCTAATTGAGAGCATTCAGATATACCTGATTCAGACTGATTGTAATCTGTTATGAATGTTACAGGTGCCGACGAACAACAAGATATAGTATGCAAGAATGGTGGATCACCAGCGGGAGATTACTGTAGCTGTCCTAATGGTTTTGTTGGGACACATTGCGAAACGGGTAAGGTTACCATTTTGCATTTCGTTGTTAATCTTAGGCAATGTTTGATTTCGCCATTATATGTCACTATCAGTCGTTATGACTTTATTTGTAAATACCTATGGAAAAGGCGCGGATTCATGAAGGAAGAAGAGTTTAAAGATGTCAAAGGGATAATCAGAATTCGTAATTTGAAGAAGGACATCGAACACAATGCCAAAATAAAAGGTACAAAAGGACAAAAAGGCATCTACAAAACACCACACACAAAACTGAAGAGCGAAAAACACGAACCCGACTAAAAACGTTCTTATGAAAAGTGGAGCATATCCATGGTCATTTGTAACAACACGCTGCGCAGTAAGATATGATTATTCTAAAGAACACCTAGCTATATAAATATATATAGTTCTGTTAGTACGTGTCTATCTCGTACCGATAACAATTATACATTCACAATCGCCTAGCCTCATATGCAATCTCAAGCAAATCAGTTAAACATACATCAACTGTCTGCGAATGCACGGTTTTAGTACTGGTAGCCTCAGCACTGACTGGTCGGTTTAAATAATTACATAGTGAGTCATGTCAGGTAACCTTTTATTCATATACAATCTCAAGCAAGTCAGTTAAACATACATCAACTGTCAGTGAATGTTCGGTTTAAGTAATGGTAGCCTCAGCACTGACTGGTTGGTTGAAATCATCACGTAAGGAGTCATGTCAGCAAACCTTTTATTCATACGCAATCTCAAGCAAGTCAGTTAAACATACATCAATTGTCAGCGAAAGCTTGGTTTAAGTACTGGTAGCATCAACACTGACTGATCGGTTGAAATCCCCACGTAGGTATTCATGTCAGCTAGCCTTTTATTCATAGGCAATCTCAAGGAAGTCAGTTAAACATACATCAACTATCAGCGAAAGCTTGGTTTAAATACTGGTAACATCAGCACTGACTGATCGGTTGAAATCATTACATAAGGAGTCATGTCAGCTAGCCTTTTATACATATGCAATCTGAAGCAAGTCAGTTAAACATACATCAACTGTCAGCGAAAGCTTGGTTTAAGTACTGGTAACATCAGCACTGACTGATCGGTTGAAATCATTACATAAGGAGTCATGTCAGCTAGCCTTTTATACATATGCAATCTGAAGCAAGTCAGTTGAACATAAATCAACTGTCAGCGAATGCTCAGTTTAAGTACTAGTAACATCAGCACTGACTGATCGGTTGAAATCATTACATAAGGAGTCATGTCAGCTAACTTTTTATTCATATATGCAATCTCAAGCAAGTCAGTTAAACACACATGAACTGTCAGCGAAAGCTTGGTTTAAGTACTGGTAACACCATCAACTGTCAGCGTATGCTTGATGTTAGTACTGATTGATCGGTAAAACAGTTGGGAGTGGTATTGCATGATATTTTACCTCCTACATAAATGGAAGAAAATGATTGGTTTAGCGTGAACACGTGGACGCCCCGTATAACTCATAGGGGCGTCTGAGCCTCTTGTATGTTTTTCATACAGGGTTGGTAAATTTCATACAGGGTTAGTAAATTTCATAGAGGGTTAGTAAATTACCATTAATAAGTAATAGTTGACTTGATGTATTTTGGGAAATTACTTGTGTTCTTTAATCATTCTTTCCAGGGTTTTGAAAACAGTTTATTGTTTTTGTGAAAATTTTGACTTTTCTTGCTGATAAAATATCGAAAGTTTGTATTTTTCAATTATTTTATGAATTGTTGAGTATAGACTCATAAAAGTAAGAACACACTCAGAACTTCAAATCCAAAGGGTAGTCGGTAAGATGACTTCGTCTCTCCCCATATGGAATTTACTGACCTCGTATATAACGTATTAGGTCACAGACACACTGTGTAACTAATCATATCATATGCAAGAAATAAAATATAGTACAATATATCATTCTACCTTTTAGCTGTTTGTACACCGATATGTTTGAACAATGGATTTTGTGGCGGTCGAGATGGCAAAGCCGTTTGTACTTGTTCAGGAAGAAATTTTACTGGCGAACAGTGCGAAATACGTAAGTGTTCATATTATGTGACTCGTATTAATCTCAGGGGTTAGGGGTAGGGTTATGCCTCTTTCAACACTATTTCAGTTATATCATGGCGGTCTGTTTTATAGGTGAAGGAAACCGGAGTACCCGGAGAAAGCCACCGACCTGTCGTAAGTCACTGACACACTTTATCTTATCATGTTGTATCAAGTACATCTCGCCATCAGCGGGATTCGAACTCATAACTTTAGTGGTGATAGGTTCAGATTGTACAGGTTGTTGTAAATCCAACTACCATATGATCACGACTGATGATGCGGATAGAAATGAATTTTCATCTGGACTCAACCAAAATAGATAAAACACTTTTGTTGCAGTTTTTCGTCTCAAAGTCTATACTATGTCTTGAATAGATTTACGTGATAACTCAGATGATGTGCTTCTCAAAATAAAAAAACTATGTTTATTTTCACTATATGTGGTAAGCAAATCCAATCGAAGTAATATTACAAATGCTGTCTTCATACCGAAATTGCAAATACAAACAATGCAACAAATTAATGAAATTGACAGGTTTGAGGGTATTGGATCTAAAATAGCCAAAGAACAGATGTCTAATGCATATATTAGAAATTTTAGACGCTTTCAAGACGTGAAAGATGTACATAATAAGGTATTTTTTTAAGTGTAGAACAACAATAAATAATTTATTTTATGTCAGGGGGGGGAGGGAGAGGGGTAATGGGCATCGTGGTCGTAATCCCCTGGTAGTTGAATTTACAACTACCTGTGTAATCAATGCCTATCACCACTAACGTAGTGAGTTCGAAACACGTTCATGGCGAGGTATACCCTATGCGACATCATGTGATAAAGTGACTTCTGGCAGGTCGGTGAATTTCACCGGGTACTCAGGTTTCCTCCACAAATAAAATATTTACTATATCCATCAGGAGCCTTAGAACAGACTAACTATCTAAGGGAGTTAACTCTGTGTCACAGAGGAACTATCGTATATTTGAATAAATAATTACAACTGGTAATAAACATTGATAAATGTGCTATATGTTATTTACGTATATATATAAATGTCATTACAGCTGTATGTGACCCTAACTGTCAGAATGGTGGAAGTTGTATGGAGAATGGGTACGAGACTAAATGTGCCTGTATGCCTGGATTTACGGGGCAATCATGTGAAAAAAGTACGATATTATTTATTATTTTCAATAGTTTCTATTTTCTACAATTACATTTAGTCTACGAAACTAACATTTGAACATGAGTTGGCTAACCGTCAGCCATCTCAATGTGGTCAAAACAATATTTTGGTGGTATTCTAGTCAAATATATTTTCAAAGTTGATCGCACTTGGAAAATTTAGAAGACAGAGATGTATCAATTCTTTAAATTGATTAGTAAACAAATCGTGTAACATAATTTATGTAAAGGTTTGGAATGACTATCAAGTAAGGCCGAGCATTTCTCGGAGTCCATCAACTTAGACACGAGAGATCTGCATAGCACAAGTATTGTAGATACGGGAATTCTCTATGAGTCAATCAATTTAGACACGTGAAATTTAGAATGAGACTATGAGTCAATCAATTTAGACACATGAATGTGGTATGAATCTATGAGTCAATCAATTTAGACACATGAATTTGGTATGAATCTATGAGTCAATCAACTTAGACATATGAATTTGGGATGAGTCGAACAATTCACGATGATGTGCATAGAATGTTTGAAGCGATCTCGATAGCTTTGATCTCTCCCGATCCCTGATTTAAAAAAATCGGACAAGTGTAGTTTCTTATTTGAGGTAGCATCTATGTGAAGAACAACCTCTGGAATATTGTATCAATTGGAACATAAAGACACAAATTAAAACGAGACAGGAATGCGGAAAAGGAAAATTAACGATACGAGAATTTATGTTTTCCTTTAAACGCTTCCCGGTCCTTCCCTCATTCATGACTTATGACCGGGTTTGTAACTAGATTAGCACGACGGGTGCCACCAGTGGAACAGGAACTGCTTACCCTTCCGGAGCACCTGAGTTCACTCCCAGTTTTTAGTGGCGTTCGTCTTACTCGATCTTTAGTTTTATGTGGATGTTTTGTAGATCGTTGTTTGTCCCTTTGTACATTTACTTTTGGCCATTGTGTTGTCTGATCTGCTTCGATAAACAGATTATAATTATCCCTTTGGTATCTTCAAACTCTTCTTCTTCCAGTCCTGATATGACTCCAGTGTTCATAGTAAGTAAAATTTTCCGATTTACAATTTCAGTTCGATAGAGAATCTCTTAAATTGGATTTTATGTCTAATTTGGCAAAATGGCGGAAAATAGTGATAAATTATGTAAATTATTAGATATACAGTCCATGGACATAAGTATTCGTCACCTTGGATTTTTTACTATATATTTCATATAAAAACACATTTTTTCAAAAACATATTTTAAAGCTATCTCTGAGCAGATTTTTATGAAATTTAATTCAAGACACGCAGAATTCTTTGAATTTTATTTGTTTATCTAATAGTAATTGTTGTCTGCATGGTCTTTGTTTTCTGGTGATTTAAACACAAATGTTGATTTTTCCTATTTTATTTTTGCTAAAATATACAGCAAATTTGACATCAGAAAACAAAAAATTGTCTTTAAATCATAGGAAAATAAAGGCAATATAACCGAAAATAAACAAATAATCTTTAAATATTTTTGTTTCTCCTGGTACAGAAATGATCAAAGTCCGTTTAGAAATGACTTCACAATAATGTTTTTTGAAAAATGTGGTTTTATATGAAGTATATAGCGTAAAATCGAGGGTGACGAATACTTATGTCCATTGACTGTAGCTGTTCATGCAAAATATTTCCTTATATACCTTTTCTAAATTTTAATTTGGATCTTATTATATTAACGAAAAGTTTGAAGATACTAAATGCCAAATCCGAAAAACGTAAATTAAATCGAATAAGGACAGAATAAATAGTGGGATAACGCTAAAGGCCAAAAAGACTGATAAGCCGATGCTATCACGGTAGTCATAGCATATTTGTATGGGAAAATATCATAAGCTCATTTTGCAAGGATAGGCGTAACATGTTTGAATGAGAATATATTCTAAGCTCTTTTTGCAAGGGGGACATTAAATATTGGTACGGGAATATATCATAAGCTCATTCTACAAAGATAGACGTAACATGTGTGTGTGAGAATTTATCCCAAGCTCATGTTACAAGGATTGACGTAACATGCTTGTGTGGGAATATATCCTAAGCTCATGTTACAAGGAGAGACGTAAAATATTTGTGTGAGAACATATCCTAACCTCATGTTATAAGGGTAGACGTAGCATGTTTGTGCATGAACGTCTGCCAAGCTCATGTTACAAGGATAGACGTTAAATGTTTTTGTGAGAACGTATCCCAACCTCATGTAACAAGGATAAACGTAAAATGTTTGTGTGAGAACGTATCCCAAGCTCATGTTACAATGCTAGATGTAACATGGTTGTGTGAGAGCACATCTCAAGCTCATGTTACAAGGATAGACGTAACATGTTCATGTGAGAACTTATCCCAAGATCATGTTACAAGGATAGACGTAACATGTTTGTGTGAGAACATATCTTAAGCTCATGTTGCAAGGATATAGGTAACATGTTTGTGTGAGAAAATATCTTAAGCTCATGTTACAAGGATAGACGTAACATGTTTGTGTGAGAACTTACCCATAGCTCATATTACAAGGATATATGTAACTTATATGTGTGAGAACATATCCTAAGCTCATGTTACAAGGGTAGATGTAACATCTTTGTGTGAGAGCGTATCCCAAGCTGATGTTACAAGGATAGACGTAAAATGTTTTCTTGAGAACGTATCCCAGGCTCATGTTACCAGGATAGACGTAAAATGTTTGTGTGAGAACGTATCCCAAACTCATGTTACAAGGATAGACGTAGCATGTTTGTGTGAGAACATATCCCAAGCTCATAATACAATTATAGACATAACATGTTTGTGTGAGAACATATCCTAATTTCATGTTAAAAGGATAGACGTAACATGTTTGTTGTGAGAACATATCGTAAGCTCTTGTTACGAGGATAGACGTAATATATTTGTGTGAGAACATATTCCAAGCTCATGGTACAAGGATAGACGTAACATGTTTGTGTGAGAACATATCCAAAGCTTATGTTACAAGAATAGACGCAACATGTTTGTGTGAGAACATATCGTAAGCTTTTGTTGCAAGGATAGACGTAACATGCTTGTGTGAGAACATATTCCAAGCTCAATTTACAAGGATAGACGTAACATGTTTTTGTCAGAACATTTTCCAAGCTCATGTTACACGGATAGACGTAACATGTTTGTGTGAAAACATATCTCATGCTCATGCTACAAGGATAGACGTAACATGTTTATGTAATAAAATACCCCAAGCTCATGTTACAAGGATAGACGTAACATGTTTGTGTGAAAACATACCCCAAGCAAGTGTTACAAGGATAGACATAACATGTTTGTGTGAGAACATATCCCAAGCTCATGTGACAAAGGTAGACGTAAAATGTTTGTGTGAGAACATACCCCAAGCTCATGTTAAAAGGGTAGACATAACACGTTTGCGTGAGAACATAGCCTAAGCTCATGCTACAATCATAGACATAACATGTTTGTGTGAGAACATATCCTAATTTCATGTTAAAAGGATAGACGTAACATGTTTGTTGTGAGAACATATCGTAAGCTCTTGTTACGAGGATAGACGTAATATATTTGTGTGAGAACATATTCCAAGCTCTTGTTACAAGGAAAGACGTAACATGTTTGTGTGAGAACTTATCCTAAGCTCATGTTACAAGGATAGACGTAACATGTTTGTGTGAGAACTTATCCATAGCTCATGTTACAAGGATAGAAGTAACATGTTTGGGTGAGAATTTATCCATAGCTCATGTTACAAGGATAGACGTAACATGTTTGTGTGAAAACTTATCCATAGCTCATGTTACAAGGATAGACGTAACATTTTGTGTTAGAACTGATCCATAGCCCATGGCACAAGGATAGACGTAACATGTTTGTATGATAACTCTTGTTGCAAAGGGGACATTAAGTATTGGTACGGGAAAATATCCCAAGCTCATGTTGTAAGTGTAGGCATAAACTATTGGTACGTTAACATATCCTAAGCTCATGTTGTAAGTGTAGACATAAAATATTGGTACGGGAGGATAAATATAAGCTCATGTTATAAGGGTAGACGTAACATGTTTGTTTGGGAACATATCATAAGGTCATATTACAAGGAAATACATACAATATTAACCTAAGAACATATCTTAATCTAATATCACTAGAGTGGAGATGACATATTTGTATGAGAAATATTGTTAGTGTATGTTGAAACTTTGATCGTATGATTCAATGAATATTTCTTACCTTGCAGTGTCAGTTATATTTAATTAGTATGCTCTTTTATTTTAGCAATGTTCTTAATTAAAGAAACAAATATTTCCCTTTATCACAGAAATAAAAGATGGCGAGTGTCCATATATGGGAGAGGTCTCCACATGCCAAGTAGAGTGTGGCGATGACTTTCAATGTCCAGGAACAAAGAAGTGCTGTATCCATGCTTGTGGTGGAGGTGTCTGTGTTTATCCCGCCAATACAACGTGCACGTATAAAGGCCAACAGTATCCCCTCGGTCATATTACTAATCCGTCACCTTGCAAAACGTGTTTCTGTAGTGACCCCAATAGCCAAGGAGACAAGCAATGGAGGTGTGCTGTTATGGATTGTCCAATATTAACGTGTGACCACAGGAAGACGATACCAGATGTGTGTTGCCCAGTATGTGACGGTATGTAGGATTCAGACTTCTAAATACAGTTAAACCTACCTATAGGATCACCTCTATTAAGCAGTCATCTGTATTAAGAGGTCACATATTTCTTGTCCTGTCCTGGAAAATTCCATATACACTCAACCTCTTTTAAGAGGTCACCTGTCTTATAGGGCAACTTTTTCTTTGTCCCGAAAGGTGACCTCTTAATACAGGATTGACTGTTTAGTATTATTGCAAGTTTTATTAGTATTCAAAGTTTTATTTTCTCGCCATAGAAAAGTATTTATTTAATAGAAATGAACAAG
>MJUT01061490.1:0-18969 GCA_002080005.1 Gigantidas platifrons
TTTTCCTTATTTTGACTTGTTCGTGTCAATATTCATACAATCATGTTAACGCATGTTAACATAAGATTGTATGAATATTGACACGAACAAGTTAAAATAAGATAAGATTGTATGAATATTGACACGAACAAGTTAAAATAAGGAAAAAGAGATGAAATAATAAAGAAATAAAGACATTTTTATTGAAAATAAATTTGTAAACAGAAAGTTAGAAAAAAAATGGGGTGGTAAATCCGTGCTATGAGCACCTGTGTGAAATTGGATAAGAAATTACTTCACATTTTTTTTAAATTGTGGTTTCATATGAAATATATAGGAACAAATCACAGGTGACAAATAATTATGTCCACTACCTGAAAATTGTTGTAAATAAAACAATTAACACACAATTTTAGTGTGTCTTATCGTGTTGGAAAGGGAATCCACATAACAGGATGTAGTTTAAATACTAAATGTAAACCATTGTGAACGTTAAAAGGGTAGAACAGCTGCAATAAATTTACCATTTTTTGCAAATTTGATCTCTGTCCCCTCTTACTGGCTACACGGACTTCTCAGTCCCAAACGACACATCGTAATTTTGTGCCGAAAAAGATTATTGACACATTATGCTGCCGTAATGAATATAAATCATTATTGCCCCCGTTTTGGACACACTATATGACAACAGTGAACATTTGTGGAATATTCAATCTCGACATTATTTCAAGAAATGAATCTCCAGTAGCTAAGAATTGAAGTGTTATCGAAAGTCTTTCAGAAGCAGATATGGCTTCTAGCATCCAGGTACCTTGGCTTTGGATAACTGGAGTCACATTTTCAAGGAGTTCTACAAAATCTATTTTATACATCCTCAAAAAATTTCGGAAGCCACCAGGGTCTTCTGTTCAATTCTACCATCAAAGCGTGATGAGCCCCATGTTGTTGTCTTCCTACGTATCAATGGACGGACCCATCACCTTAGTCCGAGATTCCTCTGCCGTTCGACGACTATTTACATCTGCTGTTCTCCAATTTCTGAGGGTAAGATGGTTATGAATGAATAGAAACATGATTGGTGAAGCGATATATATTAGGGTTTTGGATAGAAAATAAAATCTGATAGCCACAAAACGTGGAAATGTGCCACGGCTGAGATGGGGAGAAAAATCCGCTGTTTTCATTATGGAGAGTGCTCTGACGTTCAACGACAACAGCAGATGTAAATAGTCGTCGAACGGCAGAGGAATCTCGGACTACCATCACCTTTGACGTCTTCGCTGTCTTCTTATTCTTTGAATTGCACTTGCTATCATGAATATGCACAATACAACAACTTCATCTTCTTCCATGTTTTACTTCTTTTATTTACATTGAAAAGATGGAGGGAAATGTTGGAACCATGTGGCTAAATCACAAAAAATATACTATTTAATTTCTTATCAAATTTGTCATTTTCTTTATTTCAATTTTTCTTCATAGAGCAACGTCGGCAATTTTCGTCCGGAGGCAGTTTTCGTCCACTTTTTATTATCGCGGGATTTTTAAACATATGAAGCAAAGCTTCCGGTAAATGTGCGCGAGCGCGTATGCAGTTGGCAGCAAGGTACGTAGAGATTAAGTCTTGGTAATTTGTAATCCTTATACAAAAAGTTAGCAGAATATGCACATTGATAATTTCTTTTCGTCACGGCGTCTTACGATACATGTTTAAAAAGATACCCCATTTCTCAACAGTCATTCGCTCATTTGATAAGTTCATTCACGCCAAACCACACAGGGTTCATCGATAATATTTAACAGAATAAAACTGACACCAAGCCAGTTGTTCCGGTATTGACTTTACCGATGTGCATCAAGATGACATCGTCAGCTTCCCTTTCGAGTGCGACAATTGCTTATTAATAGGCAACATGTTTCATGGATATATGCTTTGAGAACATATTATAAAATATTTGTTATCAAATTATATTGTTGCTACATACAGTATGTATACTGTTTTCTTTACTTCTTTACCTTAACTATTGACACAGAAACATATTCACAAAAGCATTTTAAATATGAGGATCAAGAAGGGTCGGTCTTTTATGTCACAGGTCACCTTGGGAAAGCTAAAGGCCCTGTAACAAGAGACAAAACAACCCTGATATATTTATGCAGCCTCTTCTTAGCAGAAGCCATTTAGCCTAACCCGGGACCTAGAGGACCTAAGTTCCCATGTGGCCACTGTGATAAGGCAGTGAAATGGAGCACATCAGGAGTTTGTTGTGATACCTGCAACATATGGTACCATCAAGAATGTCTATGTATGAATGACAACATTTACCATGCACTCAAGAACGTAAGTTGGGAATGTATACAGTGCGGATTACCAAACTTTGCTACGTCACTGTTTGATACAACGCTTTTTGAGACCTCAAATTATTATGAGTCCCTCATCCATGAGTCAAGAACCGACCACACTGACAGAGATATCAGCTTCAATACACCGCAAGCCACATCATCACCAAACAGAATCACCAATAGCAAGAACACTAAAACAACAAGACTATCCCTATCAACCAGTTCACCAGATTCAAATCTTCTTGTTACATCAGATGAAAACGACTTGCACCATCCAAACTTCACAAACACAGATCATCAGATAATACAGAAGAGTAACCACCAGAGAGATGACCTTCCACTCAAAGTTTTAGTATTCAACTGCCAATCAATTGTAGACAAGCGCCCACAACTTGAAAACATAATAGAATAAACAGGGGCCGATGTAATAATAGGTAATGAATCATGGCTAAAGGACCACCACTTATCTACGGCTATGTTTCCTTCGGACTACAGAGTATTTCGTAAGGACCGAAAATCACGCCGAGGAGGAGGAGTATTTACATTAGTATCCAACGGATATGAATGTATGAAGCCAGAGGAATTAAAAACAAATGACCAGTGCGAACTTATTTGGACACGAATTAAGATCACAAGCACAAACGATCTATATATTGGATCAGTTTACCGACCACCGACATAGATGATACTGAATACATTGCTAATCTCTACACCACCTTGTCTAGAATACCGCAGGGAGCACACATTTGGCTCGGAGGAGACTTTAATTTGGGAGACATAAATTGGGAAGATGAAAGTATTAAACAGCATTCAGCAAAACCAGGGTGATCGCAACAATTACTTGACACCAGTAAAGATCATTTTCTCACGCAAGTGGTTATGGAACCAACAAGAATCACAGAGACTTGCGAAAACATATTAGACTTGTTTTTCACCAACAACAACACACTAGTCAACAGAGTACAAGTAATACCTGGGATCTCAGACCATGAGGCAGTACTCATAGAATCCAGCCTGAGGCCACTGAAAACCAAAATTCCAGCTAGAGAAGTCTACCAATACAACAAATCAGACTTTACCAGCCTAAAAAATGGACTCAAAGATATGGAAAAGGAACTGATAGAACTGAAAGAAACTAATCAACCTGTCGAAAAAATCTGGACAACTTTCAAAACAGCATTCCTGAAACTCATGGAAAAACACATACAGAAACGGACAATCAGAGGCAATAAGACCCGAAAACCCTGGATAGATAGAAAAGTGAAGACAAGCATACGAAGGAGGAACAAACTATACAGTAGAATGAAAAAGACAAAAAATGCAGCAGACATCAGAAAATACAAAGAGAGTAAGCGAAAGGTACAGAAAGCAGAACGTAACTCATATTGGAACTACATCAACACCATCATTGAAGTAGGAGATGACCAGAATGGACCACCGAACGAACAAGCGTTTCTGGAATTACATCAAGTCACTTAAGAAGGATAACACTGGAATAGCCCCACCGAAGGACAACGGTAGATTATTTAATACCGCAAAGGACAAAGCTAACATCTTGAACAGACAATACCAATCAGTATTTACTAAAGAAGACAGCCAGCCTGTACCTAAACCCACAGGACACCAATACCCACAAATGTCCGATATTACAATCACTACAGAAGGTGTCTATAAACTACTGCAGAAGTGCAACCACTGCAAAGCTTATGGACCTGACAAAATACCAGCAAGAATGCTTAAAGAATGTGCCTTAGAACTAGCACCACTACTATGTACCATTTATGAAGTCAGCCTTACATCCGGCACAGTACCGAAAGACTGGAACCACGCAAATGTCACAGCAATATTTAAGAAGGGAAGTAGATATGATGCAAGCAACTATAGACCAGTATCGCTTACATGCCTGTGTTGGAAATTCCTCGAACACATCATCGTCAGTAGCACACTAAAACATCTAGACACCTACACGATACTAACCGATTGCCAGCACGGTTTTAGGGCAAGACGAAGATGTGAAACACAACTGATTACTTTATGTCACGAACTCGCAACAGCACTAGATAAAGGACAACAGACATATGATAATACTTGACTTTTCCAAAGCCTTCGACCGTGTACCACACAAACGTCTACTCAACCAGTTACATCACTATGGAGTAAGAGGTCAAACACACCAATGGATAGAGTCATTTTTATCAAACCGTACCCAACAAGTCATCATTGAGGGAGAATCATCCGAAACAGTACCTGTAATCCGAGTGGAGTCCCACAGGGGACAGTACTAGCCCCGTTATTATTCCTCCTGTTTATAAACGACCTTCCGGACAACATAACATCTAAAACCAGACTCTTCGCAGATGACTGCATAGTATACNATCACTATGGAGTAAGAGGTCAAACACACCAATGGATAGAGTCATTTTTATCAAACCGTACCCAACAAGTCATCATTGAGGGAGAATCATCCGAAACAGTACCTGTAATCCGAGTGGAGTCCCACAGGGGACAGTACTAGCCCCGTTATTATTCCTCTGTTTATAAACGACCTTCCGGACAACATAACATCTAAAACCAGACTCTTCGCAGATGACTACATAGTATACCGGACAATACTAACTGCTACAGACACAGACATCCTACAGGATGACATCTACAAACTAGCAGAATGGGAAAGAACTTGGGGAATGAACTTCCACCCGCAGAAGTGTAGCGTACTAACTGCAACAAGATCACGCTCTCCAATCCATCACCCATACACACTCAAGGGACTAGTACTCGAAAGATCACAGAGCACCAAATACCTAGGCGTTGACATCCAATCCGACCTATCATGGATACACCACATTGATAGAATTACGAAGAAATCCAATAACATGCTGGGATTCTTAAGACGCAACATGAGAACATCAAACCAGGAGACCAAAACGAATGCATATGTCGCGATGGTACGATCCAACCTTGATTATTGTGCAACAGTATGGAACCCACATCAAAAAGACCAAGTGAGGAAAGTTGAAATGGTACAACGCCGTGCAGCCCGTTATGCCAACAACCGCTACAGAAACACCAGTAGTGTGGGCAGCATGCTAGATGAATTAGGATGGGAAACTCTAGAGAGCCGTAGAAAGAAACTGCAACTGACTATGATCTACAAAGTTGTCAACGATCTTGTAGACATACCTTGCCACCAATACCTAACACCGATGACAACCAGAACCAGATCAACACATACCAAGAAGTACCGACAGTATTACACGAAGACAAACAGCCTAAAGTACAGTTTCTTCCCTAGAACAGTTCCAGTCTGGAACTGTTTACCAGCTTCAGTCGCTGAGGCCCCCTCTTTGGTATCCTTCAAGAGGGAGCTCTCCACAATTTCTATCTAACTTTACTTCTTCCATTTACCCAGTAAGTCAAATGATGGTCTAGAGCTATGCCGGCGGGGATTCAGTCCCTGGTACCGCCACGGAAGCCGGATTGGTCTAGACCAGATGATTGGAAAGTAAATGGAACCTCTTTTTCTTTATTTTCTTTTCTCACTTTACTAACTTTTACAGTCTATTTAACTATACGTTACTATTGCTATGCTTTATTATTTGGTTATTCTCCAAAAATATTTCTTGCGCCCACCGGAAGCGTTGAGTATTGGTCAAGTGTGACAGTTCAACGTACCATGTAGATGTAGATGTAGACTTATTTAAATTCAAAGAGGTCGCTGTAAATGTAGATTATAGGGCATTTTGTGGTGCCATGCCGTGTCAGTGGTCTTCTGTGAAAGGTCTTTTGAAATGCTTGTATGCAATTATATTAGATGCTCTGGAAAGATTAGCATTTCCTACCCCGTACGGTAGACTGGTCTAAAGTGCACGATATTTTCAAACAGAAAAAGGTCGTCCGATTTTAGCATATTGTTTTTTTTTTATGTCTCTGAGAACCGGTGGCTGCATTTATTCAGTGTACTGCACTGAAAAAGGAAGATATTATTTACATATAAGTAAATCACTAAATGAACATAATAAAAACAGCAATAGACGACCGATTAAATGTTTCCATGTCGTTTTTTTATATAAAGCCGGACATTTCTGTAAAAATAAAACAAAAATAAAAATCAGGTGTTTCGGAAGGGTTTACAGAAATAACATAAAGCTGGCCAATTCCCTTTCACATCACACAGAAAGAAAAATAAAAGAAGTATTAGATGATTCAATGATTTAATGAAATAGCTTCCACACCGGCAGTTAGATTTTTGCAGTTACTGCAAAGAATTAAAGAAATAATACAGCATATCCAGCTATATGACGTTTCAACATGAAGCTGGACAAAAAAAAAAAGAAAAAGAAAAATAAAGGAAAAGGAAAACAAAAACAAAAAATCAAGTGATTCGGAAGAGTTTAATGCTGCTATTTGATTACTGTGACAATACCAATACACAATGATATTCTCTGGACTCGGCGTGTATAGTTATAAATGCAAAAAATGCACATTAATATACTTTATTATTTAACAAATTAATCGTTAAAACTTAACATTGATGGAAATGCGAAGCAGACCGTTTGAATTTAACATTTTGGTAGTTTATTTAAAATGGACAAAAATAGCCGAAGTGGACGAAAACTGCCGATTCATCATCAAGTTTTTAAAAGAAGTTAATGATTTGTGGAGGAAAAAGTTCAAACTTTTCAATGAAGGAACACATTTCTTACTATCGATAGAAAATAAATATCAAAATATTGTATTACGTTTCGTTCACTTATGACTTCATATTAGAAAACCCGTTAAGTGGACGAAAACTGCCGACGTTGCTCTATACATGTATATGTTTTTTTTAAATTACAAAAAATATATTATTTCATTTCTCATTAAATTTATGATTTAAATTTTTCTTCTTAAATCAATATATTTTACTTCATTTTCATTACATTTGAATTAAATATAACATGTAATATATCACATATTAATTACTTTTACAAAAAAATAACAACCTTCAAGTGACCCCAACATAATTGCTAAAACAACAAGCTACACTATATATGATGTTTTAAGAATGTTGGCGTTCCGGGAACACGCCGTTGAGACATAGCTGTGTAAAGTCATGAAAACCTGCATGTCAAAAACATGCAGGTTTGGACATGCTGTGTAAAGGGGGCCATAAGATAAGATAAGATAAGACTAGATTTTATTGTCCAATCAAGGTCCCAGCAAGGGGCAGAGTCATTACAGTGATTTATATTACAAAAAAACATTCTAATACATAAAGTAATAAATAGTATACAAACAAGCAATTTGCAGAATTTAGATTGGTACATAAGTACTAAACATATATATGTCTTTGATGAGTATAATATTTGGAAGAGTCCACTGGGCATTTACAAAAACAAAACAAAATATATATCCTTTGTAGATATTTAATAGGTTATTCACTTCTTCTGAACACCGAAATAGAAATAAACCCTTTTATATTTACAAGGGGCTAATTCAATGACAGAAGGCAAATCCAATGTCCTCCCCACGACCAATATACATGCATGAGAGCAATGCCATTGATCAGGTCATCAAGGGCCGGTGCTTAAAGGACATTTAGACTGGAAATTATTAAACAAAATGAGATATGAGATTTAAGTCCTCCTCATGGCTAATGTACATGGAGGAAATTTGCATCATCCAGATACAGAGGCCATCAAGGGCAGGTGCATTAGGACCAATTTTCACCATATCATTGTAGCTGCAAATCCAATTTTATACAAAGTGGTAACAAAAAAGCTCGGACCACAAGAGGGACAGTTCCGCAGTTAATAATATTATATACAAATGCCACTTTTGAGGGTATGTTATAAACCATATGTGTTATTATGGAAATATCGGACATATAAAATTATTTCATGATAAAATTTCGTTACAGATTTTGGCAGTATAATATCTTTATTTTGAAACACAGAAAAAAAATAATTATCAGACATATTCATAAAGCTATCATTAAAAACACCATTGCGTAAATCTGCATATATTGGACATTTCAATAACACGTGGTTTTCGCCCTCAAAGACATTCATGAGATAAAAAAAATTACCAAAATGAGCTTTAATATCCACAAAGTTTTTGTATTTATCAGTTTCTATATATACTAACCACTGTGAAACTTAGACATATACATGGCACTTCTGTATTTGCCATGATGATAATCATCAATGGTGACAGTAGAAGTAGAAGCTGTTTATGTATAGAAGGCTCATTTTGCCGGGTCCGTGGGCCAGTGTATGATTGGTAATAAAGATTTTGTAAACATAACGATTTGTTAACGGAACGCTAGAAATCTGGAAATATAAGTTCATTGTATCATGTCGTTTAAAAAGATGCATTTGTTACTTTTATTTCTTTAAATGTGCTATTTTTTAATTTACTTATTTTAAATGTATTATTTGTTTTATGTACCCAGTGTGCTCGCCTTTGTGTTTTTATTTATTTATGCATGTATTTGATGTATGCTATCACGGTGTCTATTACTATGATGTTATGTATGTTTAATCATGTGCTGATTTGTTATGTTTTTTAATTTTAAAGTTTTAACATATCAAGTCAGTTCATGTTCTATGCTTCCGACTTTTAATAAAAATTACTTTACTTTACTTTACTTTTGTTTGTTTCTCAGAATTAATACGTTCCTGAAAACATGTCGTTACATGCTCACACGGTTAGCATGTATATATGAATTCAGATACGTGATTAAATTAATCAGTGATGTATTCGAACTTGAAACTAATTAATGGTTTATGTTAATAGGTTAAATTCAAATTAGTCAAAATATTCAATCATGTACCCGGTAATATCGGATATCATACGTTCTCGTTCCGGTTCTGTGTAGGTTTTTAGACATTGTTTACGTGGCGTGGGCAAGTTACTTTCGGTTTAGTAAAGTGTCTGAGTATTGTGAAATAGTTCTATATATTCTGGGAACTAGGTAGACTTAGCATTTTCCTGACTTCAAATGGTGAGTTATTGTATTTAAAAATGGAGACTATTTTTTACGAAATTTGACTTGTAACTAAATGTATCACACTTTCAGTTTCACAGGCACTTGTTTCAATCAATGGGGTATCGACTATCAATGTATACATTGATAGTCGACCCCCCATTGATAGAAACAAGTGCCTGTGAAATGTATCCAGTGTCTTCATAAGTTCATTGTCATATTGATCACAGACACCCATGGACATATTATGATATAAAGAACTGTCCATGTAACTTTCTTATATTATTTTGATAGTTGACCTTCCCATTGATAGAAACAAATATATTTTCTTACATATAATTATAACCGAAGCGGAACAACAAATTAATTTCGTTGTGTATTAGTATTTTTAGCTATCTCACAGCGTACTATTTTTTTTATATGAATTTATTACATTTCCTTGAACGTGTAACTAACCTTTAGGCGTACATGGCGATCACAAAACCGGTATGAAAAAAAAAATCAGTATTGTTTACATATTCCAATATTGTCATTTGTTTTCTTATTTTTTTTTAGTATTGTTTAATTATAACAGCATAAATGAAACTCTAGGTTTAAATTTCACAAACAGTACATATACCATATTCAATCAATTTAAAATATTTTTCGAAATATCTATATATATTTTTTCTACAAAATGAGCCATAAACCAAACTGTTTAAGCCAAGAAATGTAAAACGTTTTGACTGTTGGTTTCTACCAAAAAATATATATATTGTCTACAATGTATGTCTAGTCCATTCGACCTTTTTAAATTTTCAGAATTTTTTTTCTTAAAAATCAACATTTTTTTTCTTGATGTGTGTCAATATATAGTACAAACTCAGACAATTCATTTCAAAATTTTTGGTCAGTTATAAATGTAAAGAAAAATAACTCATTAAGCTAGAGATCTCAATGTTATTTCTGGGAGTAAAACAACTCCCAGGTTTTTTCTATATTCTGAAATGTTAAAAAAAACACTGCATGGAATTAGTATCAAATTGTGTTATTATTTATTTAAACTCCTTATTATAGATAGGCGCACTTAGAAATAACAATAGATGTTAATTTGTTGTTTTGGCAATTAATTCTTACCTGTAATTTACCACATTTTTTATCAAAAAATTACAGAAAAATTAGATTATACTTGTAGTTTAATTGGGTGAAAATTAATCTTTTGATCATCATTAACAGTTTGATATACTAAATAGTTCTGGATGAAAAACGAAAAATTGAGTGTAAATACTTGTTGTCCCATGTACAATGTATGCTTTATGTGGTTTGTAATAATTTTTGGCTGTTTCAATGGATCTTAGGGTAAAGTGACTTTATCTTGTGCCCCTTTATCTTCAGATCCTAGCCAATGGATATTAGAGTCAAATGAATGTCTCCTGTGCCCAGTTATCTTCAGATCCTAGCCAATGGATATTAGAGTCAAATGACTGTCTCCTGTGCCCCTTTATCTTCAGATTCTAGCCAATGGATATTAGAGTCAAATGACTGTCTCCTCTGCCCCTTTATCTGCAGATTCTAGCCAGAACACTGGTGTATACAAGATACATTTGTATTCTTTGAAAATGATTAAGACATGTACAAAAATGCCTTCTTTTTTTAGGAGGGTCTTCATTACTCTGTGTGAAAATGGAAAATGAAATAATGACGTCCTGGAAGTTCCTGGTTGCTTCATTACTAGAAAATATGTATAATCATGTTGTATTATATAGTGTTATATTTTCACTGTAATCGAAAATATATTTTTCCAATAAAAATGAAGGAATTGTGTTTCTTTTACTGTGCTTAAGAAAAACATATTAGTTGAAATCAGAAGACAACATAGAATTATTATTATTATTTATTCAGGAGAAGACTTCATAAGTTGAAAAACTTGTGTCCAATCCCTATTTGTTATATTTAGCAAATAAAAATATGCTTAAACTTAAATTATTAATGAAAATGAGAAATCCAAGGCACTAGACATATGACATATGTGTCAACTTAACACAATTGAGGATAATATGCATTTACTTTTAACATGTTTTCTTTAAAAAGAATAATAAAAAAATATACATGAATAGGAAATTTACTTTAATTTAATTAAACTTTCAAGTCTTTTGTTTATTTGGATTAATTTATGTCAAATGTAAATGTCAAAGTAATCAATCCATTTTTTTTTATAATTTGTAACACATTGAATGATAAAATCTACTCCATGTCCTCATCTTTCAATATACCTAAAATTGTAATGTCATCATCTTATATTTGGGTTATCTCTCTTTGTATAGTATCATTTGTAACAAATCAGTTCCTCAGTGTGGTATTTTTGTGTTTTTCATTTTATCAGTCTAAATCAGTGTGTTTCGTGTATGATTGATTACATTATGAGTGGGTGGTGATTGTTATTTAACTCCAAATGGACAATGTTTTAGCTGTATCATGGCGAGAACAAGTTACAAAACTTACATTCATTGGGATGATGATGTCCGCTTTCTACCAGATCAACACGCTTCAAGTTGGATTTTTATAGTACTAGCTCACTGAAACGACAGTCCACGGGTAGACATGTCGCTCCACTCACTGAAACAACAGTCCACGGGTAGACATGTCGCTTCATTTGGATACATTATCCTGATTCCGAGCCAACCCGTCAATGCTCTTTCTCCTTAATGTTGCGTGCTTAGCGGAGAAGCAACAACGTCCAATTTTATAATCTTTGGTTTGACCCGACTGGGCCAGGGCTCGAACCTACGATCTACTGCACTCGAGGCGAGCACGCTAACCTACACCACATATGAACCTACGATCTACTGTACTTGAGGCGATCACGCTAACCTACACCACATATGAACCTATGATCTACTGTACTCGAGGCGAGCACGCTAACCTACACCACATATCAACCTATGATCTACTGCACTCGAGGCGAGCATGCTAACCTACACCACATATGAACCTATGATCTACTGCACTCGAGCCGAGCACGCTAACCTACACCACATATGAACCTATGATCTACTGAACTCGAGGCGAGCACGCTAACCTACACCACATATGAACCTATGATCTACTGTACTCGAGGCGAGCACGCTAACCTACACCACATATGAACCTATGATCTACTGTATTCGAGGCGAGCACGCTAACCTACACCACATATGAACCTATGATCTACTGCACTCGAGGCAAGCATGCTAACCTACACCACATATGAACCTATGATCTACTGCACTCGAGGCCAAGCACGCTAACCTACACCACATATGAACCTATGATCTACTGCACTCGAGGCCGAGCACGCTAACCTACACCACATATGAACCTATGATCTACTGTACTCGAGGCAAGCACGCTAACCTACACCACATATGAACCTATGATCTACTGTACTCGAGGCCGAGCATGCTAACCTATACCACATATGAACCTATGATCTACTGCACTCGAGGCGAGCACGCTAACCTACACCACATATGAACCTATGATCTACTGCACTCGAGGCGAGCACGCTAACCTATACCACATATGAACCTATGATCTACTGTACTCGAGGCGAGCACGCTAACCTACACCACATATGCGGTCGATTTGCATTATGTTTGCAGGTGTTTTGATTGTCTATATGATTATACATATACGGTCGTTTTGGGCCCTGTCATTAGGTTAATAAAGAATTTAAATTTGTAGTATTTATTTTTATTGCAATATATTTCTTGTCTATGACTTAAATAAAATAATAGCGTCACTACAGTTTTGTACATACATGTAATCAGGAACCAAGTGATAAACTTTTATTTTTTAAATATTATATTAATTATCATATTGTTCGGTCGTTTCAGATACATGTAGTTTGGTTTTGAAAAGTATAATTTTTTTTAGAAACAGTGAATAAAAAGACCCGGATCAAACAAAAATGGATACAATTATTGAAGAGACTTCTGCTAAGGGTGAGAGAGAAACAATTGGCAAAAATAATGACACTGGAAAAACATGCAGTAAGGACAACACACCAGAAGATGGATCAAAAGAACCCAACGAGGACGCCACGTCATGCAGTAAGGACACCACACCAAATAATGGAACAAAGGAACCCAATGGGGACGCTATGCCATGCAATAAGGACACCACCCCGAATGATGGAACAAAAGAACTCAATGAGGACGACATATCATGCAGTCAGGACACCACAACAACTACTGGAACAAAAGAACCTGACGGGGACGTCTTGTCATGCAGTCAGGACACCACAACAACTACTGGAACAAAAGAACCTGACGGGGACGTCTTGTCATGCAGTCAGGACACCACAACAACGACTGGAACAAAAGAACCTGACGGGGACGTCTTGTCATGCAGTCAGGACACCACAACAACTACTGGAACAAAAGAACCTGACGGGGACGTATTGTCATGCAGTCAGGACACCACAACAACGACTGGGACAAAAGAACCTGACGGGGACGTCTTGTCATGCAGTCAGGACACCACAACAACGACTGGAACAAAAGAACCTGACGGGGACGTCTTGTCATGCAATCAGGACACCACAACAACTACTGGAACAAAAAAACCTGACGGGAACGTCTTGTCATGCAGTCAGGACACCACACCAAGCAATGGAACAAAAGAACCCAATAGGGACGCCTCCCCAATTAATAGAAAAATACAACCCAATGAAGACGCCATGTCGAAAAATGACACAGAAAAATTAAATGTTAAAGTGGACACTAAACTAACAGAAANCACCACAACAACTACTGGAACAAAAGAACCTGACGGGGACGTCTTGTCATGCAATCAGGACACCACAACAACTACTGGAACAAAAGAACCTGACGGGGATGTCTTGTCATGCAGTCAGGACACCACACCAAGTAATGGAACAAAAGAACCCAATAGGGACGCCTCACCAATTAATAGAAAAATAGAACCCAATGAGGACGCCATGTCGAAAAATGACACAGAAAAATTAAATGTTAAAGTGGACACTAAACTAACAGAAACATTAGCTGAAGCAAAATCAGATACAGTTGAAAATCAAGAGAGAACACAAGACTTGGGATTCGATTGCAGATCAAGAGTTCCCGAGAAGACTGTAAATCCAAAGGAAAAAAAGAAACAGGCAAAACAAGAAAAGAAAAAGCATAAGGATGATAAAACTTGCAGTGTTCCTCAAAATATGTACAGGGGAAATGATCAATCCCAAAATGTGGACAAAAGAGGAGGTAGATTTAATAAAGATAAGAAAGGAGAGCCTGGAATTTGTGGAACTAAGGAAGAATTTGTTTTCTTTTGGAAATCACAGTCTCCCTACAGTCAATGGTATATAAGTGATTTCACTGTTAATGGAATCACATTCAACTGTGCAGAACAGTACATGATGTACCGTAAAGCTAGTAAGTTTTATGTTAATGCTTTATTATGTGTTGTCTGGTCAAATGCTTTTTTAACAGTAGAGCATGTTTTATTAACAAAAAATTCAGTGCAGTGCAATTCTCTCCCCCTCCCACCCCTGATGGAATAGATGCGTCCTCACGTATTGTAAGCCAACTTCCAAAAGGACCTCGTGGTTTCAGTAACTTCAGGCTACGAGGGGTACACACGTGTTTAGTCAGACAGCATGGTCAAGTTTATGGAATAAGTTCTAAAAGTTATTGCCGGGCGTTTCACACTAAACAGCACTTATTTTTATATTAACTCGCCCACAAGTTGGTACTCGCTTTCTTGTATGAAACTTGAGATAATACATCGGAATTCAATATGTTTCCTTCCTGTTTGAATGCACAAACACGAACTGTACAACGAACATGTATTATAATTCTAAAAAAAAATATTAATGACTTTTTTAGTTTTTATATATTCTGTCATTGATCCAAAATTGTCACCTGCTACAAAAGTTACTGTATTGTTAACAGGAAAATGCTGTTATCTTGTTGAAGACTCCATTTATCGCCGGATTTTCCTACCACTTTGCTAATAAAGCTAAATCCTTGCTGACTGGATGGATATTTGATTGATTAAATGCAAATTATGTGTGTCGAAACAAAACACTACATATCACCCCAAAACAAAGAATGAAATTATTATAGGAAAGGAAGGCATGTGATCAAGAAAAGCATGCACGGTGTGTTTGAAATGTATTGTACGGTAAGGTGTTCTGGAAATGTCAAAATGAAAGGTGTGTTTGACTTGTCATTATGTCACACACGTATTGCTCACGTATAACTATCAGTTATGAATGTGAATGAAAATGGATGTGAAGACATAATAGAAACATGTATATATACATGTATATAAAACATCTGGCAACACATATCTCCAATAAAGTTACAAATATACTATATCTCTCTACAAAATTTGAAACAAAATATTCTTTTAAATACCACCTCGAGTTTGGATGATCGTGGTTTCGATCCGCGATCGGGTCAAATCAAATTTGTATTTTACTGCAATATTAATAATTTAAAAAAAAACAGTTCCAAAATAAAATCATAGAAACTGTGAGAAAATTGACACCCCTAACACTCATTGTCTTTACTTGAAACGGACATTTCAACAAAAAGTGTCGAGGTTAATAAATGTAGTTCTTATGGCCGCAATCCCCTTTGATCAAATGATGAGGTTATATGTAAGTGTTTTCCACATGTCAGCAAATTGTCAACTCTCACATACATAGTGTTTATAACCGGGGGAGCAGCATTGTTGTCGTAAGCCCATGAAGTCCTCCAAGTCATAATCTTGATCTTTATACATAATACATATATTCGTCATGACGCACATTTGTTATTATCTAATAATACTAATTCTATAAAAGAGAGCCGATGGCTCTATCATTTAAATGTTCCACAGTCCATTCCAAGACATAATAGGGAAACATTGATCATCTTTGAACCAAAGTCATTTCCAATTCCAACCCGAAGAAAAGGTACAATACCATCTCTCGTCATCTATTCGAAGGTTGTCTAGCCTAAAATGTTTCGTATAGTGCAAATATAAATTTCCTTATTTCAAGCTCTGCATTTTGAAACAGAAGTAAGCGAAATGAATATGGATGTACATTGTATTGATTTTTGTGTAAGCTTTATACATGGCCCTGTGACATTTCGTCATCACTTTGCGTATCAATGTTGAAAACTGTTTTTTTTTTTTTAAATGGCCATATGCAACTACGTTTGAGTGGAATGTTCACCGTGCGCCAAATCCATTGTACATTTTATGTTTATAGTGCCTATTGAACAATAGACATGGTCACATTCATTGGCCAATAAGGCCAGTTTAGCTGAAATTTCCTGTTCTCAGAATGAACATTAACATAGAAAAACGCGGTTTGGTTTAAATTAGCTGGCGATATCAGTAAAATACATATCCCTGTGTTTTATTACACCAGATTAGAAAATCGAAGTTTATTTATCACAGTACATGTATATAAATTTGTAGTTTAGTTATATTTATTTATTTATTGTGCGTTAAACACCAATCAATCATTTATTTATCTTCAGTGTTATTCCACGATAAAGAGACAGCAGACCTCATTTTACAAGAGTCAGATCCTCGCAACCACAAGTCGTTAGGACGAAGAGTTCAAAACTTTGACCAAAAGAAATGGGATAAAAACTGTATTGATATCGTTAAATGTGGCAATAAAGCGAAGGTTTGTTACATTTTATAATGTACCAGTTTTACATTGAATGATATACCCATACGGGTTAGGGTTAGGGTGTTTAACGCCACTTTCAACACCATTTCAGTTATATCGTGGCGATCAGTTACATTGGTGGAGGAAACCCACACCGACCTGTTCCATGTCACTGACAAACTTTATCACATAATGTTGTATCGAGTACACCTCGCCTGAACGAGATTCGAACTCACAACATTTTCGGTGATAGTCACTGATTACATGGTAGTTATTAATCTAACTACCAGACGATCACGACCTCTATATACCCATACGAATCCAGCAAATAAACACAAATAAATGTAATCTTTGTTATTAAAATTTTAATGGTGAGAATTTCGGAATAATCAACGAATCCACACATGATAAGTGAATGATGATAATGATCTGTGATAGGATTGTAAAATATTCTAGTACATTCACAACTATTGTATTTCTTAATCTCCAATGATGCTTAATTATATTATTGTGTTTGATGTATTTATCTACATACAAATTGTTTGTTTGTTTCAGTTTTCCCAAGATAAAAGACTTTATAAAATGATTATAGATACACATCCCAAAACTTTAGTTGAAGCAAGTCCAATGGACAGAATATGGGGTATAGGATTAGCAGCAGACGACTACAGAGCACAAGACAGGAAAAAGTGGAGAGGAAAGAATTTGTTGGGTCAGGCACTGACTGAAGTTAGAGATGAGTTGAAACAGGAAGAAGAATCAGGAAAGCATGACAAAAGAGATACCGCCTCTCAAAATATCAGTGAAACTGGGACTGATAATGATGACACACAGGGTAGTACAGATGATAGACTGAAAGATGAAACAGAAAACACACAAGAATTAAAAGCTAAAACAACAGTCCCTGAAACTGGAGATATGACAGGCGAGAACAATCCACTGGAAAGTTGCAACCAAGAGGAAACCAGTCAATCCACGACTTCTGATGCCACCAGTGATCTTCCTCCTAGCAATATAGATGTCAAAAGTCAAGTTTCTACCATCAAACAGGTCGAGAAAAGTCAAGTTTCTACCATCAAACAGGTCGAGGGTGATAAAACTGTAGCAACTGACAATGGCGAAAATTAAACTTCATATGAAGAAAACTGACACAAACCATGGTAAAGAAACTAAAGAGAGCTACTTAAGTTAATATTTTCTGTAGGAAACACTCAAGATTTTCTGTAGGAAACACTCAAGATTTTCTGTAGAAAACACTGTTAAGATTTTCTGTAGAAAACACTCAAGATTTTCTGTAGAAAACACTCAAGATTTTCTGTAGGAAACACTCAAGATTTTCTGTAGAAAACACTGTTAAGATTTTCTGTAGGAAACACTAAAGATTTTCTGTAGAAAACACTGTTAAGATTTTCAGTAGGAAACACTCAAGATTTTCTGTAGGAAACACTGTTAAGATTTTCTGAGGGAAACACTGTTAACATTTTTTTCTGTGGGAAACACTGTTGAGATTTTCTGTAGGAAACACTGTTAAGATTTTCTGTAGGAAACACTATTAAGATTTTCTGTAGGAAACTGTCAAGATTTTCTGTGGGAAACACTATTACGATTTTCTGTAGGAAACACTGTTGAGATTTTCTGTATAGGAAACATTGTTAATATTTTCTGTAGGAAACACTATTAAGATTTTCTGTAGGAAACACTGTTAAGATTTTCTGTAGGAAACACTGTTAAGATTTTCTGTAGGAAACACTGTTAATATTTTCTGTAGGAAACACTATTAAGATTTTCTGTGGGGAAACACTGTTAAGATTTTCTGTAGCAAACACTGTTAAGATTTTCTGAGGGAAACACTGTTAAGATTTTCTGTAGAAAACACTGTTAAGATTTTCTGTAGAAAACACTATTAAGATTTTCTGTAGGAAACACTGTTAAGATTTTCTGTAGGAAACACTTAAGATTTTCTCTGGGAAACACTGTTAAGATTTTCTGTAGGAAGCAATGTTAAGATTTTCTGTAGGAAACACTTAAG
>MJUT01061490.1:55391-68453 GCA_002080005.1 Gigantidas platifrons
AAAAAAACATCAGTAAAAAGAAAACATTAATTGGAACATGCAAAAAAGCAATATGAAAATAATTTGACAAAATAAATGATTTTATTTTTTGTTACAATATTAATACAAATGTAGGCATACCTTCTTCATTTAGTAATGTCAATGACAAGGAAACAGATCGAGCAAGATATTGTGATCTTTCTTGAAGATATGAATCACATAGGCTTGTCGCTATTTTGTATGCATCCCTTCACACCTTGAAAGTGACTGCTCCTTCTGGTTTCTCCAAAGTTTATTAAACAAATTATGGCAAGGTACAATGCATATTGTTTGAGAATGTAGTTGAAATTTCGTCTCGTTCTGTGGCTTTTGATTGATCTAAATATTGAACAAAATGTCAGTGTCGTTTACTGTTAAAGGACAAATGACACGATTTTAAAATTTTTCACAAAACTTAGTGAAATACTTCCAAAATGCTGTAAAAATAATTTCTTTTTCACTTTCATGTGATTAACGATACGTACAAAGGGATATATAATTTCAAAATAATTTTCTCTGAGAAAAATTTTGAGAATACACAAGTTAAGCACACAACTAAATTAATTTCTTTCCAAACACAATGCAATGATATTAATTTTGTAGACAAATTATTTAAGTCTGTGTTTAAATCATGCATACAAGCCAACCCTCGAGAGTCTAAAAGCGGTAGGGGGGTCTGGGGTTTGTCCACCACATTTTACCTATATACAAGTCAACCCTCGGTCCCTCGAACTCGGATGGGTCGAATACCATGGATGTCTCGAACTTATTTGAAAGTCTCGTCAATTTTCCATATATGTTTAAATAAAAAAAACCCTCTTTCGCTCGAACACTGAACACTGACATCTCGAACAGTCGAACTCAATAAATGGCCCCGTCAATAATAAAATCACGAGTTTTACCATGTCAAACTCGAACATTGCAATTTAATTGACAGATAGATGTACGTTGAATGTGTTTACTTAAGGAATATTTGAAATTGTTGAACAGGTTATACGATATAACCTAGTTTGGGTCAGTTTACACTTAATAAACCGTGAAGCGGTTTATGAAAAGCGTAAACTGACCCAAACCAGGTTATGCAAGTATAACCTGTTCAACAATTTAAAATATTACTTATAATTTAATTTTTACAACAAAATTTAATGATTCCTCAATTTTAATTGCGATTATTTCATGTGACTATTTGAATTTGTCGTTAGCGGATGAACACGTTGGTGACGTCACAATACCAACCCAGGTTATCGAGTATAACCAATGTTGCTCCAGGCGGATCAGCCAATCGGATTGTAGTATTCACATCAAATTAAATTATATACATATATACATGATTAATCAATCTACTGGCTTGATAAATACAGAACAATTCAATATAAAATAGCGGGGTTATGCTACTTAAAATCATTTAATCCACATCATCTCTTGTGTGTGTTACAATAAGGTACCATCAATTATGAGTGCATATTGTCGAGTAAGTTTTACTATTAAAGAGGAAAAAACATTTCCTGATTTATTGTTGAAAACAAGGAAGATTTACTAATATATTTGAGACTTAAATAACTTATTTTTCACAATTTTTTCACGTTCACAGGTAAGCTGATAAAAAAAAACATGCTAATATTCACATATGAAATTGTAAAGATGAAACTGAGTTTTTAACTCCAAAATTAAATGTCTTTAAAACTATGTATAAATTAGTTTTGCCACCCTCAACTTTTGGCAGATATTAGTAAATTTGTATGTTATCAGAAATTTGGTATATGGATTTTTATGAAAAAATACTTAAAGGACAATTGCGGGCAAACAAGTCAAATTCTAATTTTGATCTCATTGACTCATTAGATACAAGTTCTCTTGAAAAGGTGAACTTAAAATTTTGTAAATTTGTTCTTGGAATAAGTAAAAGATCTGTCAACATAGCTGCTAGAGCAGAAATTTCTCAATATCCTTTAGATGTTTATATAAAGTTGCAAGTATTGAAGTATATGGCTAGAATTTCAAACAAGGACAATAATCCTTTATTATTGGATACATATAGCCTCTCAAAAACATTACATTTAAATGGGACATATTCCTGGTATACCTTTGCAGAGAATATTTTAAACACAAACAAAATAACTGAAAAAAAATAACAATGGAAAATGACTGATGGTTGTTAATCTTGAGAAATCATTCTCAATGAAATATTGTTTAATGGTCAAGAAGATTTTTTTAAAGTTAGGAAACGCCCTCAAGAGCAAGTCAAAATTCACGAAATAAAAAATCGGCTGGAGTGCTTCTACCTGCACCCTTACCAGGGCTTTTCACTGAACCCACTGGGGGCTTTCTGACTTTCGGCCGAATTTTCTCTCTGTCTATAATTCTAAAATCTCCCCCTATCAAAATTTGTAGTGAAAACACTGAGTGAGCCGACATTTCTTCATTAGATTAAGCGATGTTTTGGCATTTTATTTGGCTTAAATACCCAAATAGTCGTGGCATTTATCTTTTATCATTCATATACTCAATTTGAATGAGAATTATAAGGAAATGTCTTAACTGACCGATTTACGGTCACAGGTGGATAAATTCGGACAAATATTTGTCAAATAGACAAATTTTATTTTTATTGTGTTTTGACACCTACAGTACCAAATAAGTTGCATTTATGCATGAACGATGATTCTGACTAATTCAAAAAAAAAATTAAATAATCAAAATACGGAATTTCTGTCCGAGTCCGGTATAAATGAATCCGATCACATTCCTTGTTGATAAATGACCAAAATAATATATCCATATATTTTCTTCCAAATAATGTTTATTGGAAATAACTAGAAATATAATATTTTGATGGAACAGTAATAATTACCATTTGGTCTCTTAGTTGCCATGTTATGAGATTTTTGTGCACACCACCGCTTTCTGAAAATCTTTACCGGAAGTGAGAATATATGTACACAAAGTTCACAATTTCGGGAAAACCCTTGGTTTTGAAAAATACCCGCTTTTAAAAGGTAATATATGTACTGCAATGTGATCATGTGTCATAAATTTTAAAGGATAATTACATTTGTTTGTATCTTATACAATATGTTATAATGCCATGATCACGTAAGAGTTGAATGTACATGATTTAAATCTACTTTCGGTTTCACTTTGAGATAGAAAGTATATGGGAACAAATGTTGGTAAGACTATTAGAATAGAAAGTAGGATAATCATTTTTATGCTAGGTGGACGAATATATAACATTTAACAAACATGTTCATTCATTTCCTTCAAGCGTTCACCATGCACATATTTATTTCTCTTAATAAAAACCAGTTATATGGCATGCTTGTGTATTTATATGTTTTAAATGTATGTGTTGTTACTGTTATTAATGTCGGCAAAAAGCTCTACAGAGCTTATGTTTGTAATGTTATATGTAAACCCGACTTAAAATAAAGTTTTCTATTCTATTCTATTCTATACCAGTTACATTGTGTTGTATTCAATATACGAGCATTAATTTGAGATATGTCTAAATGTATTCAATATATCTTTGCCATATAATATTCGCGGTATATAGATTGAGAAATTTAGCTAGTTTTGTAAACGTGCAACAATAGTGCACAGGTGGTTTCCCCACGTCACACGCACGGATACTTGAACATCGCCTCGAGCCGATAGGTTTATGCAGTTGTACAATTTAAAAAAAAAGGAAAACTAACAAAACCAAGTAGTTCACCGAAGGGCCCACATATCAGACTTCATTGTTAGCATACATTCATTGCGTGTAAACTCGTAGTCGTGGGATAAAAAAAATCGTAACAAGCCCCTGTGATTTAACTGTACAGAAGTATTTGCTGACGGGTTTCCACGCATTGAATGTATGCTAACAATGACGGAAGTCTGATATGTGGGCCCTTCGGTGAACTACTTGGTTTTGTTAGTTTTCCCTTTATAAAATTGTACAACTGCATAAACCTACCTTGAGGCGATGTTCAAGTATCCGTGCGTGTGACGTAGCAAACCACCCGTGATAGTCATAGTTTGTATTAAAAAAAAATTCTCCAAATTTGGGTTAGAGCTGTGGTTTTTAAAGCCACTTGAACAACAATCGTGGAGGTCAGTTTTATAAAACATAGTGTTTTACTAACTTCGTAACTGTTGTGCCTTGAATGAGCCGTTTCAGTTTTTATATGTATATGGCTTTGCTGATAGAACTAGTGTTTTAATATGTAAAAAGTTACACATAGTTTTAAGATGCTTTTGCCTGGTGATGGGAAGTTATTCTTTTTATATTAATGGAGATGCCATTCTGCTAGAGCATATTTGTAAATTGGTGGTGGGTTCGCCGAGCAGCTTGGACAGCCGTTATTCCAGTATCTGGAACATTTGATTTATAGACTTTAACATACTGGTTCCTGCACTAAATTTGTTCTTTAATGTAATTTTACCCTGCATGTGCACCCCGTTGCTTACAGTACAGTTGCTCAGTGTTACACTACTCTACATAAGTAGTGGTACTCCAGACAGTTGAGGATAGAATATAAAGAAGAAGAAGAAGGTGGAGGAAACCGCAGGCACTCGGGTACACTCTGTGATTTTCGTTATTTCATTAAGATTAAATATTTTCCCTTTTAGTGCCTCTATTCTAACCTTCTCTACGCAGAGGTGATTCTGCGTAGAGGTTAGAATAGAGGCACTGAAAGGGAAAAATATTTAATTTTAATGAAATAACGAAAATCACAGAGTGTACCCGAGCGCCTGTGGAGGAAACCGAAGAAAACTACCGACCTGCCACAAGTCAAGAGATTAACCCACAGGATTGTCTCGGGTCTGTTAAGTTTTTAAAGAAAATATGAAATATATCCCAAAATGTCACGATATCTTTTGCCACCACTCAGCGTCCGTCCGTTGTAATATGTTAGTGCATCACATTAAAAAAAAATAGATACAAAAAATATCTGATTCTAATAAGATAAATGGTAATTATGCAAAGAACAAAACTGGTTGGGCTGGATGACTTGCATTTGTTCATTTTCCTCAGAATACAGAAATTTAGACTATGCAACTGAACCTAGGATGGCTAATATGAGCGAAGATGACAAGGACAACAGAGAGCTTTCCGATATTAGCAACCCGGACGACGATGATGATAAATATGATCCTACCTTCTCACTAACAGACAAAACGGAGTCGGGAAGAATGGAAGATCAATGGAACTTTCCAACAACTGCATCGGGTGTAAAACTAGATTCAAAAGAAACTGTGGATACTCTTGATGGGGACAAAGCAAATGCAAATGTCGATACAATGGATACAAATAATCAAGAGCGAAGACGTAACAATCGCCTTCAAAGTGGTGCTACGAAAGATAAATTCTCGAATGCTCATAGATTTCATGGAGGACATGAAAAGGCTAATGCTGATCGACCAAAGCCGTCAGCCGTTGATCAAAATATTTCTACGGGGAATAATTACTCTCTACATAACAGTGGACCACAAGGAGAGAATCACCGACATGTCGATCGCAACAGTCAGGAAAGACATGGTAGTTCACATAGATCATTTGTACATAAAGAAACAGAAGATTTCGTATTTTTCTGGAGAGAAGGTTCACCATTTAGTCAATGGCATCCTGCAAAGTTCAAAGTAGATGATCTGGAATTTAACTGTGCCGAACAATATATGATGTATAGCAAAGCAAGTAAGTAGTGATATTTTTTTAGTATGGCTTTAAAATAATTTCCATGATATGGATGAATATTTTGATAGAAAAAAAGCACTTACAACATCTATTCAAGAAATGTTTCAGAAGTACTACAAGGAAAGGTTTCTGAATTTTTATTTTAAGTTAAATTAATACCAATATTGTAGGTCTTTAAGTAATATTTCTGTCAATGTGGGGCAACAGAAACCACGGTCCATTTTCTGCTACAATGTCCCGGTCACAATGCAACAAGACTGAGATATATTCACACCCTCAATTTACCAATTAACTTAAATACGGATGTATTATTGTTTGGCTCTACAGACTTAACCAATGCCCTAAATACAGATATATTCTTAAACGTTCAGAAGTTTATCATAAGTAGTAAACGATTCACATCTTAACCATATTCACACAACTTAAACATATTAAAAAAAAAAAGCACTTGCACCTTTGCACTTCATTTGTTTGTTTCTTTTTTTTTCTTTTTTTTTTCACTAAAGCACCCCAAAAATAACATTGACAACGACTGATTAGCACTTGATTAATTCTCAATACACTTCTACCTTTCAATACTAATTAAACCTTGAAAACCATATAACAACAGGGATACCGATTAATATAAGTATAACCACTTGTTTCCGAACCTATTGATTAATTTAAATGTCTGTACAATTTATATGTGCATTATCATAATGTGTAATATTGAATTAATTAATAAAATATGGTTATACTAAGTAATATTATTACTGTAATTGTATTGCTGCCTCATTCTACGAATTTTATATTTGATTTTGGAAGTGTTCCGAAAGGGAGTTTTTTTTTGTTTATTGTTTTATTAGGTATATTTCAAATAATTATGTTTTGCTTTGTGTTGTTTTTATTTTGATATGGTTCATCGCCATGTATCGACTTCATTTTTCACATATTACCAAGGATTTGTACAGTAGACTACTACATTGTATACAAATCCTTGATATTACCCAGTCTATTGCTTTGTTGGTCTGGGGCAATCGTGTAAGATTATGGTATCGTAATATTTAGTGGTATATGATATTGTTGAAATGCAGTCGAATCTCGTTATCTCGGAATTCACGTGACCGTTGAAAAAATTTGAGTTATCCGAAATTCGACTAAGGGGAGCATTAAGTAAGATAGGTATCCCTGTCTGATAATATGCGAACTACTGTAATCCATCATATCATTTCTACCATCATTGTGTACCTATATTTTAACACATGCGTAAGTAAGTATTGGTGTTTTTTTTTTGTTTTTTTTTTTTGAAGAATACATTTATTGTACACTTTTTTCAGTAATGGGGTGTTATGTAAATTCTATCAAATTTTCATTCAATAATTACCAGGAAACTACAAGGAAAAAGAAACTCGCATTTGATAACATCATGCACATACATAATCACAATCGTGTCATTAAACATTTTAAAACTGTCAACAAAACGAACTTTCATAGAAATCTATAAAAATCACATAATCTGATTATTATCACTAATAAAAATATCTGTAACAGCTGATCGGCAACCTAACAAAATGTTGAAATGCTATTCTTTACAGTGTAATATATTTGATATTAAAAAAATGAGTGATATTGCTGTTTTAAGAACCCCCAAACATAATTTTCTTCTACAGAATCTGCTAAAAATGATGTAATAGCAGCAATGATTATGGACGAGCGTGATCCAAGAGCACAGAAAGGATATGGACGACAGATTCCGGGATTTGATGCAGAGATGTGGGAAACACAACGAGAGGAAGTTGTCAAAAGGGGAAATATAGCTAAAGTAATGATTTCTGTTTTAACCTACCTAATAATTTACTGATAATAGCTATATTTTGGTCATCTAATAGTAATTAGAAATTAGCCTTACCTACCTTTCGGGGTTGGGTTAATGTTATAGTGTTTAACGCCACTTTCAACAATATTTCAGCTATATTATGGTCGTCGTGTTTAATTTATTGGTGGAGGAAACCGAAGTACCCGGAGAAAACCACCGACCAGTCGAAAGGCATTGACAATGGATTTTCGGAATTAATAACCAAACAAATGTCAAGAGAAATTACCCATTCACAGCCACCGTTGAATACATAACAGTCACTTGATTCTTAAAAAAAAAAAAAATATGAAAAACTTCGAAAAATTTTGGTCATCTAATGTCTATAATAAATAAGGATTTGAAGCTTCACAAAAAAAAAAAAAATACTTCGAAAAATTTTGGTCATCTATAATAGATATAGGGGCCTTATATTTTATAGATGACCAACATTTTTCGAAGTTTTCTTTTTTTTTTTGAAGCTTCAAGTGTGACTGAATACATCAAGTGGCACTCGGGGTATACTCCTGATATAAAAACATACAATTTGGGTAGTAAAACCTAGCGGAAAAACTAAATTATATTTATAAAAAAAAACAAAAACAAAAAAACAACAGCTAATAGACATATCTCCAGTGGAAAGTAAAATCAATTAGGAATGCAAAACAAACAAACGAACAAAAGACTGGAACATGCCTGAATTTCATGAAAGAGGATGAAAAGAGTTTTTACCTAATATAAGCGGTTTATCCATTTAATTTTGACCCCAAAGGAACCCCGAGATATGGGTCTAGTTTCTCTGCTACTTTGGTAAATACCTCCACAATGAAGTTCACTGGTTAAATTGTGCGGGACGACATGACCATGTAACAAAGCACAACTCGTATAAAAATAAAAGATGCCAAAAGAAACTTGCAGCACATCATAATGACCAACAGTTTGTTAGGAGTTGTCTTTCTTTGTCAATTACTGGCTAAAATTCTCTGAATAGCTAATATATCATATTTTGCTAGTGAAAATTTTTATTTTTCAATGCTACATTAATTATTATTTTTTGCAAGCAAAAAAAGCTGACATAAAATGAATTGATACTGCATACTTGATGTTAAACAATCAATCAATCAAAATCAATCTTAGATTTTTTAGAAGAAAAGTTTGAAGAGACATGGTACCAGAAACCGTAAATCAAAGGACAGCAAAGGAGTACAGAAAATACAATGGACAAAGATGCAACACAAAACACTACACAGAAAACTAAAGCAACATGTGCATGAACCCGGGGGAAACGGATTGAACCCAGGTGCTCCAGGAGGATAAGAAGTGGCACTGGTCATGTTAATCTTGTTACAAACCCCTGTCAAATCCTCCTGTGTATGCATTACTAGTATATATCATTCTTTCTCTGACTAGAAGCAACCGCTTTCGCAAGCCATAATCACAGTTACTCAATGTCGAATTAATAACATATATGAATGCTTTATTTGTAATAAAGTACATGTATTAATATCATCAAATATGTACATAATATGGGGAAATGTTTCAAGAGTCTTCATTTTTGAAGCTAGAAATCCTGTCTGAAAGGTCACTTGTATGACCTCTATTAAGCTTCAAGGAGCTGTCGTGGTCGTGATCGTATGGTAGTTGGATTTACCAGTTACAACTACCTGTGCAATCAGTGCCTATAACCACTTAAGCTGTGAGTTCGAACCCCGTTAATGGCGAGGTGTATTCAATACAACATGATGTGATAAAGTTTGTCAGTGACTTGCGACAGGTCGGTGGTTTTCTCTGGGAACTCCGGTTTCTTCCACCAATCAAACTGACTGCCACGATATTACTGAAATATTGTTGAAAACGGTGTATAATGCCAAAAACCTAAACCTAATCTAATTCTTCATCTCTGAAATCATACAATGGACTATTTGAATGTTAACTTGACTCAAATGTTTCTTGTATTGTCTTATACAAATATTGACATTTTATTGTTGGCTGAAATTTCAAGATGACCACGATCGCTAGATATATTTTAAGACAATACCTTGACTCTTGGAGAAAATTTTTAAAACTCTCCATGATATAGCTGAAAAATTGCTAAGTTGATGTTGAACAGCAATCATTCACTCATTCATCTCTGAAAACATGGTCCTCTACAAGGATTATGACTTTTGTTTGTCTTCATGTTGTGATATATATATAGTACGTGGTCTTTTTGAGTGAAAGCAAATCTGTGGAGATTTTTTATCTTTTGTTTATTATGTATTGCCATTGTAGATCCTTTTATCAAGAGCCTGGCTCTTAGAGGGTTGTGATCACATTAACCGGTTTAACCCCGCCACATCTTTGTACCTTTCTAACGTCATATCATATGATATGTCCTAGTCTTCTTTTTTTTATGGTCAGTGCGTTGAGATGGGAGGTGGTTGTTCTTTTTGTTGATATTGATAGAATCGTTGACAATACCTGTTTAAACTATCTTTTCATAATTATTTTCAGTTTTCTCAGAATCCAGATCTTAAAGAAAAATTATTTGAGACCTATCCCAGGACACTGGTGGAAGCAAGTCCATTTGATCCTATTTGGGGAATAGGTCTTTCTGCATATGATAAAGAAGCACATACAAAAGAAACATGGAAAGGACTTAACTTGCTGGGTAAAATTCTAACAGAAGTGAGAGATGAACTCCTGAAGGAAGTGGGATTCCTATAAAACAAAAATTGTCATAAGCATATTATATGTGCATATCTTTGTTTCATTTTAATCATTGTTGAAACAATAATTCTAGTCAGGTAATATGTACATTTTTTGTATATCATGTGCATGAGTGCATGCTTTGACTCATGTTTTAAATGTAATTTTCTAAAGAAAAATGTGATATTTAAAAAAATGAAAATAAAGTTATATTTGGCGAATTTGAGTCGAGCTGGTTTGAACAGGAATATGGAGTGAAACAGGGTTGTATTCTATTGCAAACTCTTTTTTCCATTTTAATGAATTACCTTGTCAAAATGTTAAAGGATAACAATGTTGGCGTAGAGATTGCAGGAAAACTAATTAATTGCCTTCTCTTTGCAGACGACGTGGCTTTGTTCACTAATTCACCACAAGAACTTCATGAATTATTGCGAATATCCCATGAGTTTGCAAATAAATGGAATCTTCGATTTAATTNATCAATAGGACTCTGAAATCAAATTTCCATATAAATAATTATCTGAAAGATAAGGCAGATAATCAAATTAATTATCTCGTCAAGGTATTAAGTGAACATGGGGATTTTAACCGTATCAATTTTGGAGATGTTCTATGGACATCCGTTCTAAGACCATCATTAACACACGCCTTGTGCTGTTTGGATGCCTTTAACTAAAAGTAGCAAAGACGTGCTTGATAGTTGGCAATATAAAACTGCAAAGGTAATCTTCCAAACCAAATTAAATATTCCAAAATCTGCACTTTTGTTAGAATTAGGATGGAAGCCAGTTTCTGCTTTCATTGAAAAACAGCACCTTTCATATTTTAAACGTATTGTTGAACTTCCTGACAACCGTCTGTGTAAACAAGTTTTTACTGAAATAGTTCGTACAGGTGAACATATGTGGAGTTGCCAGAGTGAAATTAATAATATTATTAAAAACATTAGTCAGGGTAATACTTTCTGCACTCGTTATACGAACACATTACATGCCGCTGATACAAGATGGAGACTGTTAGAAGACATTTATTCTAAGAGTAGCCTGGACTTCTATCAGCAATGTTATGTTGGAACGGGAAGACAGAATTATTTGAATGATAATAATAATTTTAGGGCATCAAGGCTGAAATTGTTGGCAAGGACTAAAACTATCCCCCTGAACAAATATTTAAATCGAATGAATATAATTGACAATGATCGATGTCTTTTATGTACCGGGGACGTTAGCGAAGACCTCGAACACTTTCTACTAGAATGTACTTCGTTAAGTAATGTACGAAATGAGTTTGTTGAACTTTTCCAATCAGTTAGTTCTTACTATTCAATTAATTTTATTGAACTGTCGGCTAGTGCCAAATTACAATTTTTAATTGGTGATGTAGCCTCCCTCTTTGATGACAGGTTAGGTTGTTTTTATGATACACATGGTAGATTTTATGTTGAGAAATGTTTTAAAGCTAGGTGTGAAATGATGGACTGACCAGTGTTTATAATACTTCGTACTATTTTATTGTGTTTAATTTCACTGATATTATGCCGATCAGCTTTTAAGCATTTTAGTATAGTAGTATTTTATTGTAATAGTTATGTCAGTGCTACATGTAATGTTAAACATTTCATATCATGAACTAGTTTCTTAATAAATATATATATATATATTTCAAGAAGTAAAAATTTAGTCTTAGACAAATCATTTCACTAGCTGAATGTCAAACCTACGATCTACATCAACCACACGAATACACTAACTAAACCACAGAGGTGATCAAAAAGTATTTAAAGTGACAGTTTTTAATTTTATTTCATAGTGGCAGTTATAAATAAAATTACAAAATTTCCACTTTCAAATATTTTGACCACCTTGGCAGTATCATGGTTAGGGTTCTCCAGTACTTGCTCATGAAAAATTTAACACTATTTTTTGTTTTAAATTTTTAGAAGGCTTATTAATAAATCCAGTTACAACTATATTATATGCATAATATTATTTAATAATGAGTATGAAATAAAGTTTTAATTATTTGTAAATAATATGTATTTTAAAAGGTTTGACAAATAAATAAACATCATGTTTTACCATCTTTTAATGTTGATTTCTTGTTTATTTGACAAGTTATTTATTATTTTACCATGATTACAATTGAGATAGGACAATTGAATAGCTAGTGTTACAGTAACTCTGAAGACTGGTTTTAATCACTGATGGAATATTTGTTTATCATTTGGAATACGGTTTCCTGGAGCATTTGGCAGACCCAGTAAAAAAATCAGTCAATAAAATAAATTTTTGTTTGTATTGCATATATAGGTAAGCAATATGGGATCGGACTCAAGAAAAGTTTGAAGATACCAAAGGGGTAATCATGAGTCTTAAATCCAAGGACATACAATACAATGGCCAAGCTGAGAAAAAGAACAAAAGAACTCGCCACACAGAAAACTGAAGATTGAGCAACATAACCCCTACAAAAAAGGTGAACTCAGGTGTTCTGACAGGGTAAGTAATAGTTTCTAATGAAATTTCTCCTCAAATCCTGAGTGTGTGATTATTGTTTAACACCATATCAGTTATATCATAGCATGAACATGTTACATTTTGATAAGATGATGATGATGTCCTCTTTGCACTAAACACACGCATTATTCTGATTCCGAGCCAACCAGTCTTGCTCCACTCGGACACACACATTATTCTGATTCCAAGCCAACCAGTCTTGCTCCACTCGGACACACACATTATTCTGATTACGAGCCAACCAGTCTTGCTCCACTCGGACACACACATTATTCTGATTCCGAGCCAACCAGTCTTGCTCCACTCGGACACACACATTATTCTGATTC
>MJUT01061492.1:5207-21970 GCA_002080005.1 Gigantidas platifrons
TCATATACATGTTGTTAGGAGAGATAAGCCTCTAAAACAAGTCATATGCATGTTGTTAGGAGAGATAAGCCTCTAAAACAATTCATATACATGTTGTTAGGAGAGATAAGCCTCTATGACAATTCATATACATGTTGTTAGGAGAGATAAGCCTCTAAGACAATTCATATACATGTTAGGAGAGATAAGCCTCTATGACAATTCATATACATGTTAGGAGAGATAAGCCTCTATGACAATTCATATACATGTTGTTAGGAGAGATAAGCCTCTAAGACAATTCATATACATGTTAGGAGAGATAAGCCTCTAAGACAATTCATATACATGTTAGGAGAGATAAGCCTCTATGACAATTCATATACATGTTGTTAGGAGATATAAGCCTCTAAGACAATTCATATACATGTTGTTAGGAGAGATAAGCCTCTAAGACAATTCATGTACATGGTCAATTGAAATTGATACATTCTAAATATAGAACAGTAATAAAAGATCTGTTCCATTAGTTTAATTTGCTCCTAAGTGTAAAGTTGAATAGTGTCTCATGTTAATTTATATCCATGTCCTCTCGTACTAACATGTTCTAAATGTGACTGTAAGTCATCCACTGTCTTTGTTTACATTGATTTTATTTAGTATTTACACCTGATATATCACCATGCCAACAGGCAAAGGTCACCTGACTTATAAGATTCACCTACCTGTCCTGTTGATCAGAAGAATTTTACTAATTTAGTCATGTACCTTTATTTAGGAGATATTATGTACTAGTTATGCATGAGAGTTGTATAACCTACTGGTGCATTTTCTACCTCAATGATTTGTGTTTTTAGTTGGCCACTGAGGACATGAAGAATTAATTTTATATCTAGGTTGAGCCTTTGTCAGTAGTTTGTATAAGTGATTTTTTCTTGATTGAAAAAAAAAATCAGTATTGCTGTTTGTAATAAGATTTTGAAATCAAAATTTTTAAAAATCTGAAAATTTATTAGGAAATATTTTTGTTAGCGTACTTTTTGATTATAAAGGGTTTCATTAATTCGTGAAGTTCACAATTTACAGTATATTAGACTTACAGTATAGAATTAATGAGAGGTCAAATGTCATCATTGAAGGAGAGTTAGCTATCATAGAGCACAATTTTCTTGCTTTATATAAAGGTTTGCTGTAAAATATAAATATAGAAAAGAGATGCTTTATTATTATTATACAGATATATTTATACAGTCATGCTTGATCTAATGGTCACCTGGTATAAACGGCTAGACCTAATTATGTTTTATTTTAACTCAAATAAACGGTCACCTCTCTAATGCGGTCAGCGGTCACTCAAAGTTTATCCCATCGTATCAGTTTACCAGTGTTTATCCTGTCAGTTTTCATTCTGGACTCGTTACAAAAACACTGCAACATTACAAAGCCACCATTGTGTTTCCAAATAATTACCTTCCAGTAACATTAATATGGGAATCGTTACGGACCGGAACTGACAATCCAGATCGACCGATCTTATATAAATGGTAACTTGTCTGACCTGGTCATTTTTCCTTTGTCACGAAGCTTAAGGTGACTGTTAAGTTCAAGTATGACTGTAGTTTGATTTAGGTTAGTTTACTTTACTGTTTTATGCAATAATCATTGAATAGGAAAAAGAAGGGGGTGGGGGGTGAATGAGTCATGTAACTAAATACGCTCAAAATGAGAGACAGGGACCAATGGCCAATTTCTTATGTGTACTATTGAATTCACTCTATCTAATTTAAATAAGAACTTCTTTTACCATCCGTTCATACACAAGACAGTTAAATGTATTGACCAATCAAGCAACGTCTTTCACCGTTTGCTTGGTTTTTATACTGATAGGCTCATCCCATATTAGTCAAAGTTTTGGTTGATTAATATGAACCCTGGCATGACCCTATATGGGATGTTTTTAGATGTTAATTTTCACTAAATAAATATAAAAAAAATGCAACAAACATCTAATTTTGATTATATTGGAAATCCCTCAACTTTAGAATAGAATATATTTAGAGCTGCTTTTCATCTGCAGCTTCCACTTGTGTTGTAGTATAAAGCTGGATTTATACTCCAGGTGTGACAGCGATGCGACGAGCAATAAAATTATTGCGATGGAGAAGCGATACTATTGTGAAATAGAACGTGTTGCCAAGTGATTTTGATAATGTTTTTTTAATGATTTCAGATGGTAATTACTCAGCGACGGTAGCGATATCGCTAGAAAGTAAAAATAATTTCAACTCTGCTGCGACAGCTAGCGATGGTTCTTGCACCGAAAATTTTCGCTAGCAATGGTCAGCGATGACGTGCGTTGTCGCTGCGATGGGGTAGCGATGTTGAAAGCGACATCACAAATCCGTCGCACACGGAGTATAAACCCACCTTAATAGATATTTATCCTGCACTGGTTCTACTTGAGCAGTCAAATTGCATTGACTCGATTAGTTTATGTTATATACGGTCACTGAACAAAATGTAGCTTTTCTGGTACCTGATTCATGTAGTGACAGTAAAAAACGGCAACAGTATAAGCACAGACTTCACAGAAGACCACATAATAAATGAAAAGAATGTCGCTTGTTTCTGCTCTTTTTAGACAATTTGGCAGTTGTTTTGGGTGTTTGGACATTGTAGGATAAATACAACATTCGTACATTGTAGGAATAAATACAATATTTGTACATTGTAGGAAAATTTAAAAATCATTTGCACTCACTGCAAAACAGGACAACAAAGCTTGCCTAAGGCTGGGTTTTCTCTCTGTTTCAAAAGCTGTACAAATAAATTATATATTTTTCCACATTGTATGTATATTGTCAGCTGATTTCTACATTAATTACTTTGATCTTCAGAACTAATAAGTCAGCCAAATGAAAACTATGGCTCTATACTTACCTTCAAGTTGCCTTAGAAATATTTGAACTTGAAAAGTAAACATTTCAACTTTGATATAACTCCTATAAATGTACTACTGATATATATTTTTGTATCTAGTTTACATTTTTTTTTCTAAAGATATGGCAAAAATATAGTGATAAGGTTATTAGGATCAGAACATAGAGTTTATTCTTAGCTCTTAATTAGGATTTTATAATTTGCAATTCTGTGTGGAAAATCTTGAACTTTTAGTTTAGCAAAAATGAAACAAAAATACCACTACATATTGTAAGATTCATGGAATTACCATGGTACTGTATTAGAAGAAAAATTCATTTTATTTTGTTAATTTCCCCTGTTTAATATACAGTTTATGACTTGGTAAAATGGAAATGATTATTTAAATGCAAGTATATTTTCTCTGAAATGATTAAAACTGATTGATTTTATACTATTAAAATTCTAACAATGGAAACAATAAGAACAGAAAAAAAACCCACCCCAAAAACAGCAAGTACATTGACATTGCTCAAGTTATCACTTGTTTTTGCTTCTTTAGCTAGTCGTGATTCGCTCGACTCAATAACAGAAGGTCAGCTCAGCACATCTTCTAGAGGAAATACAATATTAAAACGTGCATCCAGTATGCTCCGTGCCAGCAGTACATGGAGAAGTTCAAGTATGTTGACCTGTGTGATATCTTGGGATTGCTGGCATGCACTGACAATGTATTGGGACTTCTCCATATTAAATACTATCCTGACAATGCCTTAATACACATGAGATACTATTTGATTATAGTCAATTATATATGTAACTACAGCTTGTAATTTCAGGGTACTAATAACAAGCTTCTTGTATACAACTTGCACTCATACCACATTACAGTGCAGTCAGAGACATACCATGATATATTACTATGATAGATGTATCACTCATCTTAGTTAACTGATATATCTTTTATTCTGTTTAATATATCTTCAAAATTTCTTTTGTTTTTGGGTTGTTACTTGCTATCACCCAAAAGGCATGTATCACTAAGAAGAGTGATACATCTATCACAGTGATTTATCATGGTATGTCCCCGACTGTACTGTATCTCTATTTTAATTCAGTCACAATTTCAATAGTCTAGTAGCATGGAGAGACAAATGGGAATACTATGCTTAATTATTCTTCATTTGTCATAGAAGTTTGTAAGTTTTGAAACAAAATGGAATCAACAAACCATTTGCACATTTCCGACTAGATTTGAAATATATATTATACAAGTTATTTCTCTTTTTTGTAGGCAAAGGGATCCCTTTTCGTGCGAAGTTCAATTGAAATTGCACACATTTTGTTCATTATCTGAACAACATTTTAATATTGTAACAACTTGTGAATTTGTTATCAGAGATAAAATTATCTTCTGATTTTTTACAAGGTTTAAATTATCGTAACTTCAATATAAAACAATATTATGTGACTTGTACCAAATCTGCACTGTCAATACATGTAGGGGCCCGGGTGGCTGAATGAGTTAGGTCGTTGGATCTAACAACTCATACAAGCCTATCACCAATACGGCGTGGGTTCGCGCCCGGCTTTGTAAATTACAAAAATGGGTGCACTCGCCACAAGTGATAAAGTTGATCAGTTGCTTGCCCATGGTCGGTGGTTCTCTCCGGGTACTCCGGCTTCCTCCACCCCTAAAACTGGTCGCCATGATATAGCTGAAATATTGTTGAACGTGGCATTTAAAAAACCAAAAATCAAAATCAAATCAAATCAATACATGTAGATCCTTGGCACAAACTAAATTTCCATTTTTTTTTCTCTTTTCATTGATCTTTATGAGTTATTTATGAGTCAATACAGAAAATGAAATGTTTTATTACTATTTTTTTTTTGTGTGGAAAAATCGAGCCTAAATTGAGAAATTTTGCATATTTGGAAGATAAACACAGTTTATATTTTTCTTATAATTTTTATATGTTTGATGAGGTTTTTTTTTTTTTTTATCTTGAATTGATTGTTTTAAGGGCTTCAGAAAGCATTCAAGCAGCTTCCATATGTATGAGTTGTGATTTACAATAAGCCTTCTGCAGAAGGAAGCCCTTGTCAACTTGCTGTGGTCATATCATCCTGTGTCTGTGCAGCCCTTTTAGATTAAGATTCAAAGAATGTTTCTACTTTTTTTGTTGTTGAGAATTTTTTTTGAAAAAAAATTGTGCTTGACATTCTTATTTCTTAATGATTTTGGGAGTTTTTTTTATGTTAAAGAATTCTTGTTTATTTTTTATATGATTTACTGACTTTCATTCTTTTATATGTGTTTCAGGTAAAATCTAAACATAAATGCAATAAGAATATATATGGCATATTTCAAATCAAAATGAACTTACAGAAGGCAACAATAGCTCAATTTCTTCAATAGTATCATTTCTCAATATTTAAAGTTATGACTTCTGAATTCTAATCCTTATTCAATTACTGATCATCGCCTTAGACAGTTGAAAATTATTACTGTCCTTTCCTTAAATTATTATTTTCAAATTTTGAAATACACTCGGTATCAACATACATATTATTGCTTGATTTAACAGAGATATTTCATGTACTATAGTATGCTAAATATATATTTCAGTTTTAACCCTTCCTAGGAGAACAAGGTCGAAAGGCTCTTGGCAAAGTATATGCTTAATATATATTGCTGCATGAATTGAAATGACTTAGATTTTTATGTGGAGTTATCTCCCCATATTACACACAATTGACCTTGAAGATATGGAGGATGCTTTAATAAATGTGGAATATACATATAGCGTGTGCTGCATATAATATTCAACCAAAACACTAGCAGTTTGCAATTCTTTTCCGAATGCTTACCTTTTCTATTACTGAACACAGATATCATGTGAATTCAGAATGATGCAACATATTTAAAGAAGAAAAAAAATTAAATGGAGAATAGAAATTAAAAAAAAATTAATTGACATGCAGAGTGTTTATTTAAAGAAAACTAAACCTCATTAAAAAAAACTAAATCAGTACTATATTGCTAATTAATCAGCTGTAAGCCATCAGTTTGTTCGGCGATGGACAATTTAGCACTGACAAAGTGGACAATTTAGGCGGATCATAGGACAATTTAGTGCCATATTTTTAACCCATTTTAGCGCAAATAGAAAAAGGCATAGCCCAATTTAGTGCCAAAATATTTCAATACTCAAAAGCACTAAAATCCTTGGGAACACTAAATACCAAGTTTTTTATCAACAACTGTATGTTTTCATTCTCAAATTGAGACTGAGGTGCACTATGTACATAATAAATTATGGGTACGTGTAAGGTAAAAACTATTCACTATATTCTTAAGAAAATGCAGGTTAAGTCATTCGCACATAGTCGTACAGGTAAATGGCACTAAATTGCCCTATGATGTTATCCACACCATTTTTTTCCGCGGTGCTAAAATGTCCATCGCCCAGTTTATTACAATATACTAAACATCAATTTTTATAGTATATAATTTTTTATTATACAATACAATATTGAACTGATTTTCGTTAACCTTCATTTTTCGATCATTGAATATTGATTTTTTTTTTCGGATGTTGAACATATTATTCCCGGAATTGCACCCCCTGTTAGTGTTAGTATATTTTTATTGCTTTAATTAAAAAAAAAATAACACCAAGAACATTGATAATTTCAGTCTTCTTATTCAGGAAAAAAAACCTACAGCAAAATAAAGGTATACTGTCAACAAAATCGTCATTTTTATCGAGATTTTTTTTTAGGGATTTCAGACTTTTCAACTTCATCCTTGTATAGGTCGATGTGGACGATAGGTCGAAGCCAGCGTGTTGAGGGAAAAAAATATCGACCTATTGTCCGTAAAATACGGTACACATTTCTCTGAAACTACATAAGATAGAAACTTAATATGTGGTATGGGTGGAGATGCCAATGTGAAGTTGTGCATTCAGCATTTTTTATCCCCGGGGCTCAGCCCCACCCCACTGGGGAATCTGTTTTAAAAATGTGGCCGAGATCCCCACCCTTAAACCATATATATTTATGATCAGGGTAACTAGGCAAATTAAATGCCTTATAGCTCAGACCCCAGGGGTCATACCCCTCCCCCTACCTGAAGTGAACTTTTAAATGGTTGAGATCCCCACTCTTAAATCATATATATTTATGAGCAGGGTGACTAGGCAAATTAAATGCCTTATAGCTCAGGCTCCAGGGGGGTCATACCCCATTCCCTACCTGAAGTGAACTTTTTAATGGTTGAGATCCCCACCCCTAAACCATATATATTTATGATCAGGGTGACTAGGCAAATTAAATGCCTTATAGCTCAGGCCCCAGGGGTGTCATATCCCACCCCCTACCTGAAGTGAACTTTTTAATGGTTGAGATCCCCATCCTTAAACCATGTATATTTATGATCAGGGTAACTAGGCAAATTAAATGCCTTATAGCTCAGGCCCCGGGGGATCATACCCCACCCCCTACCTGAAGTTAACTTTTTAATGGTTGAGATCCCCACCCCTAAACCATATATATTTATGATCACAAGACCAAATGATTTTGACTTGCAACTCGGCTGTTGCATCTCTGATGCTTTCTCGATTTTTATTTTTGTTGAATGTGATTAAATATTATAATTTGACAAATAATATATTTTCCGTGTAGACTTAGTTTTCAATAATCTTGGACACAGTCAGAGTGAAGCGGGGGGTATTAATCCCGCTATGCGGACAGTTCTAGTTTTGTACATGTATATGCTTAATCAGTTTCAAATGAGGACTTAAACATTATGCTTAAATGTTTATTTAAACCAAAAAGATATGGACTGCTTAGCTTGTTCCATTCCTTGTTCATGTTAAATACACAATGATGTAAGATTGATGCCATGCTACTGTTTACAACACTGTTGTATAGTTACTAATGAATAGATGTAGAAGTTGTGAATGGAAGGCATGATATAAGAGAAGTTTTACTTAGGATATACACATTTAGAAGATACCTTGTAGTGGTGTTGTGCAGCTCGTGTTGATTTACTAACAATTAATGTGGTAGGAAAGGCATGGAAAGGATGTGAAGATTTTTTGTAATAGTCAGGAGTTTTGGAAATATAGATAAATGACTACTTGATTTTAAATATTTTTCAATAGATTTATTTAAGTTTGAGTTTTAGAATAAGAGAAAGTACTAGGAAATTTAAATAATGCTTTGTATAATTTGAGTTTTTGGAATATAAGTAATGTTTTATATAATTTGAGTTTTTGGAATATAAGTAATGTTTTATATAATTAGAGTTTTTGGGTGAGTGGGTGATTGTTGTTTTACTCAGTAATTTTTCAGCTATACCATGGCGAGAACAAGTTAATTGTCAAGGAGATATTGAGGTCCGCTTTGTACTAGACCAATACACTTAATTGGATTTTTAACTCACTGAAACAACAGTTTGCGGATAGACATGTTAGCCCCCTCGGACACATTATCCTGATTCCGAGCCAACCAGTCTTTGTTCTGTCTCCTTAATGCTGTGTGCTCAGCGGAGAAGCAACAAATACCAATTTTATTATCTTTGGTTTGACCCAATCGGGGCTCGAACCCACGATCTACTGCACTCGAGGCAAGCACACTGACCATTTCATCACCTAAGCGGTTTGAGTTTTTGGAATATAAATAATGTTTTATATAATTTGAGTTTTTGGAATATAAACAATGTTTGATATAATTTGAGTTTTTTTTTTTTTTTTTTTTAAATTTCATTGTAGGAGTTATACTTAATTAAAGGATAATTGAAATTCTTCATGGTGCTGCTCGAATTTATTAAAAGTATTTTTGTTTGACCATTAACAATTGAAAAAAAAACCTGTACATTTATTCTTATTGAGCAGTTTTTAATTTTATACTGCATTGTACAAGTCGAAAAATATGTTACGTAATGATATTTTGAAGATTTTTCTGCAGGTAGGTAAATTTGATGCTCTACATTTAGTCTAGGATTTTTCTAGAAAAGACTCGTAACACTATATAAATAGATTATAATTTATTAAACCAAAGGGACATAAATATTTATTTGATACATTTGTTTTTTCAGCTTTTGGTAGAATTGGAAGTATCAAAGAGAAGACTCGTACCTCAGCAGACTCCTCACGCTTATCACAAACTTCTGGAATGTCAGATAGCCGTGGAGATATGATTAACACGTCTCTGCAGGGATTCAAGAGAGTTTCGCTATACGTTTTAGGAGAAAAAGCTCAGATGAAGGTTAGTACTTGAGGGTTCAATAACTTTCTAGTAGCACTGGGAGAATCTGAGAAGACTTAAAGTAAATTTGAGTGCCATGTGGTAGAAATCCACATTTAATAAATAATAATAATGAAATTGGTAATTATACCCCCCGCAAACAAAGTTTTTTGGGGGGTTATATAGGAATCACCCTGTCCGTCCGTCCGTCCATGTACCTTGTAAGCGCAACTCCTCCTAAACGGTTTATTGCATTTTTATGAAACTTTACACACTTGTAGTGCACTACCTGCAGATGTGCATGAAGGAATATGGTTGCTGTCCAAAATTTAAAAGGGGAGATAATTCAGCTTATGCTTTCACGAAAAAGGGGGGGGGGCATGTACCTTGTAAGTGCAACTCCTACTAAAGTGCAAGCCGGGGGTATCACTCAGTGAGGTCACTCACAGTTCTAGTTTCAATGTGATATAGAATAGATGACTTTTAAGCTTTGATTCTTAAGCTTTTGTTGGAGTTACTTCCCTTTATTGCAGGATAAAGGGTCCCTTTCATGTAAAGTTTGATGAAAATAACATATATTATTCCTCTAATCTGTACAAAATTCGTGGTTGTGATCGTATGGTAGTTGGAATTACAACTACCTGTGCAATCAATGCCTATCACCTCTAAAGTTGTGAGTTTGAATATGTTAAAGTTTGTGAATGGCTTGCGACAGGTCGGTGGTTATCTCTGGATACTCTGATTTCATCCACCAATAAAACAGACCCCCACGATATATCTGAAGTATTGTTGAAAGTGGTGTTAAACACCATAACCATATAAAATTGTTTTCTAATTTGTTTACAAGGTTCAGATATCTATGCAATTTATAGATACTCAAATTATTTGTCGTCGGAACCAGTACCATTCTGATCACTGTAAGGGAAATAACTCTTATAAAAACTCTATTTTTTAATTAAATTAAGAATGTGCAAATGCTCTATTGAATGATATAAATGGACCCATTATCATACCTCATAACTGTAGTATTGGCATCCAGGGTTAGAAATGGAAATGTCTTCTCACTAAGCACTGAGTCATTCAAATTAAAAGATATACATGATTTACCATTGATTGTTGAACTTTTCCAAGTTTTTATCTTATTAAGTGTTTTATTGGAAATGCATAATGACTGCTAATGGTAGACGTCGCTTAAAATAGAACTTAATGAGTGTATATTACTAACTCACTGGAGCTTATCAACCAAGCAACTGGACATGAATTGATTATTATTGTGTGACCCTTCTTGAAATTGTTTGGTTTCTCATGATTGGGGAAATCTGAAATGGCCACCACAACGGGATAGAGTATTAGTGGTATAGAATGAATTAATAATAGTTTAAATTAGGTGATAAAATACATATCTTGTCAACCTTTTCTAGAATCTGTGTAACACTAATACATTTACAGTCAAACCTGTAATAAGAGGTCACCCTTGGGACAAAGAAAAAGTGGTATTTTAAGACAGGTGACCTTTCAATTCAAATGAAATCTTCTATGACAGGACAAGAAAAAGGTGACCTTTTAATACAGGTGACTGCTTAATAGAGGTGACCACATAAGCAGGTTTGACTGTATCTCTCATAATACAGTGTACCTTTATCTCTCATAATACAGTGTACCTTTATCTCTCATAATACAGTGTACCTTTATCTCCCATAATACAGTGCGCCTTTATCTCCCATAATACAGTGTACCTTTATCTCTCATAATACAGTGTACCTTTATCTCCCATAATACAGTGTACCTTTATCTCCCATAATACAGTGTACCTTTATCTCTCATAATACAGTGTACCTTTATCTCCCATAATACAGTGTACCTTTATCTCCCATAATACAGTGTACCTTTATCTCTCATAATACAATGTACCTTTATCTCCCATAATACAGTGTACCTTTATCTCTCATAATACAGTCAAACCTGTCTATAGTGGTCACCTGGGGGAGATTGAGAAAATGACCGCTATATACAGGTGACCTTTATGTGAAGGGTTTTGATTTTTTGACAAAATATTGCACGTTAGTTGTAAATAAACATTTTTCATTACATCTTATGTTTTTAATAATGTTTTACTGGTTATTTTGTTCCTGTCGTAATTTTACTCTGGTTTACATTTATTGTTGATGAAATTATCTCAATATGATATGATTTGAATAAAACATACAAATAAATAAATAAAGATATTTAATAAACAAAAGTATACTAAACTGGAAGCATTGTTTTTCAAAATCGTAAATTTCCAGTAACACGAGGTTGAACTGGGAACGTTGTTTTCAAAATCGTAAAGAATCTCGCATTTTCTTTAAAGAATGTTCATTATCTGAGTATGACAAACACCCATCTCCTCGCCCACAGTCCGACAACTTTTCCCAACATCACAATGATTTATCGCTTTCACTTTGTTGTCAAATTTCAAAGCTTTCCTATTTACGGATGTTGATGATTTTGACATGATATACTAGATACAAAATATTTTTGGTGAGTGAATTTCTATTCTTGTCGTAATGAATAAAAATCCCCAATACCGCCCGGGGATAAACTGTCCTTTATGTCATTTACGATTCACAAAACAAAATGTGTTTGTTTATTTAATTAATTAAATTAGTCAATATATTTTGTAACACCTCAGGATTTTTGGTACATTTGAGAAAAATACCGATCTTCCGAAATCACTTCCGGTATTATTTTTAAAATAAAATTGACCATAATACATAGGGTTTTACACTGAAAATTACTTATAAATGGTGACCGCTGACCGCATTGAACAGGTGACCGCTATATCGAATTAAAATATATAGTAAAATGAAGAGGGAGAGCACGAAAGTGACCGTTATGAGCAGGTGACCGTTATATAAAGGTGACCGTTACGGCAGGTTTGACTGTACATGTACCTTTATCTCTCATAATGCAGTGTACCTTTATCTCTCATAATACAGTGTAGCTTTATCTCTCATAATACAGTGTAGCTTTATCTCCCATAATACAGTGTAGCTTTATCTCCCATAATACAGTGTAGCTTTATCTCTCATAATACAGTGTACCTTTATCTCTCATAATACAGTGTACTTTTATCTCTCATAATACAATGTACCTTTATCTCCCATAATACAGTGTACCTTTATCTCCCATAATACAGTGTACCTTTATCTCCCATAATACAGTGTACCTTTATCTCCCATAATACAGTGTAGCTTTATCTCCCATAATACAGTGCAGCTTTATCTCTCATAATACAGTGTACCTTTATCTCCCATAATACAGTGCACCTTTATCTCCCATAATACAGTGTACCTTTATCTCCCATAATACAGCGTACCTTTATCTCCCATAATACAGTGTAACTTGTTCATAAAGCAGAGGTTGCCTAAAGCTGATATACTGCTGTTGCAATATTTTATTTATTTATTAATTATTTATTTTTTTTATATTTGAAGGGTATCAAAATGGAGTCATTTCCTAAGTGTGACTTTATACCAGTAGACTTTTATGAAGTGCGCCATGTGAAGGCCAGTTTTAAGAAGTTAATGAGAGCATGTGTACCCAGTAGTACACCAACAGCTGATACTACATTTTATAAAACTGTGGAAGAATCAGAATGGTTGTTACAGGTATTACTCATATTTAAATGTTTTAAGATCTTAAGAACAGAAGTTAAAAAACTAAAAGAAAGAGTTGTTTTATATAAAATAAGTAAAGAGATAATTCTTTAAGATTACTGAAGAAATAAACTTGTAAATCAACCTGTAGTTTTAAGTCTGTATATTAATGACCACTTTGCTAGCCATGAAATCGACCTGTAGTTTTAAGTCTGTATATTAAAAGTCAGTTGAAAAGTTGTTTTAATTCAATTCATTATAACTTTTTATTCATAAATAACTTATTATTTAAAAAAAAAGCACCTTTATTAACATTAATATACCCAATTAAATATGTGAATATTTGGAGTTTCCTGTCGTAGTGTAAACGGCCATGACACCTATTCATGTGACGTCACAGGTCCGGATCATGTTAGTTGAATAAATAACATGTATCTGACTCTTCCCAACATCGTGCCCGTTTGGTTATGTTTTAATATAAGATCAACTGCAATGCAATGTATATAATCGTATATCGTTATAATTTTTTTTCTTAATATTCCTATCCAATGTTACATTTTCATAAAACAAAGGAGTTTATTTGTATCGGGAGGGGGGAGGGTCTACGTATAATTTCATCTCAGAGAATTTCATGTTTTACGTGATTGGCCGCATAGTTTAAATAACTGTCAGTTTTAACTCATTTTATGCGTACACATGCTTTTTTTCTTTCTTTTTTGTCCCCAATGCTGTCGTACTTTCCCATGTTTTTTGAGGTCACTGGTCGATGTGTTGACAAGGGTAATTACACAAAAAAAATTCTTCTCACATATTCCCTTTTAATTTCGTTAGTGCAATAAAATGCTTAACATAAAAGTCATAATGATTTTGTAAATATACGACTTTATTTTACGAATTACATAATTTTTAATGATAAAATTGCAACTGATCAATGCTGATATAATATACGATACCGACACTAATACGTCACGACTCTTTCGGTAGAGCTTTAATTGCAGGTATAATCTGAGAATGGATTATGTCCCTTGTCTCCTCACATTGTAGAGTGTTGAAAAATGGCGACCCCCATTGTTTGGTGCAACAGGCAACTTCAATCACCAAATTCTACCTTACGATATATTATTTTTAACAGTCATTAACACAAATGTCTTTTAGTTAATGTCATTTAAATATTCACGCTAACTTGTTAAGACCATGGAGTTTTCCTTTAATGACCACTTCACTAACCATGAAATCAACCTGTAGTTTTAAGTCTGTATATTAATGATCACTTGGCTAGCCATGAAATCAACCTGTAGTTTTAAATCTGTATATTAATGACCACTTTACCAGCCATGAAATCAACCTGTAGATTTAAGTCTGTATATTAATGACCACTTCACTAGCCATGAAATCAACCTGTGGTTTTAAGTCTGTATATTAACTCTTTACCTATCATTGACGTATATATCGGCGCTGAAAATCATGCTTGTCTCCTTACTGACGGATAAATACGCTTTAGTATTACCATTGTTTACTCGCAATAGCGGGATAACCCACTGCAAAGAAAGGCATATGCACAATCGTAGTGACGTATATTTCAGTCAAATTACTTTTGTTAGAAATCGTCCGATTGGTCAAATATAAAGCAAATCCTTTCCAATGACGAATGAAAATCGTTTTAAGAAATGAATGAACTTTCTAATGATGCCCCGTATGACCATATAAGGCATTTCATTAAAGAGTCTCGATCGATTTTCTCACCACATGTTTGTTATAGAATTTTATGAATGAAAGTAAGTAAACAATGGCGGAGGCAATTCTAGATTTATTTGTATCAGATGATGAAAACGAGGAATTTCAAGGTTTTGGAGCCTCGGATATTGAAGTACGCAGTATTGTGAGTGACATTTCTATCTCCGATATAGAAAGCGAGTCGTCTGAGGAAGAAATGGAAGCGGTTGCAATACTGCACCTGCAGAAAAGCTAAAAAATTGTACAAATACTTGTTCTGGTTTTGTTTTGATTTAAGTGTTGTTAACAGCCTCATATGTATGCAAGAGTCACCAAACCATCGACTGTTAACTAAAACTGGAAAGGAGCGAAAGAGAACAGAACTAGAATATAGAACCGCTCTTGCCCAACAGATGATTGGACAATATCGGGGGATCAGGAAAAGGAAGGCACCAGCAGTAACCGGAAATTGTGGCTTGGCCCACTGACCAACTCTATTTGAAAAGCCAGGAAGATGCAAGGGATGTCTGAAGAATAATAGGAGACATGAAGTTTCTGTTGGGTGCAAACAGTGTAACATCAGACTTTGCATAAAAAATGACTGCTTCTATAAATATCATGAAGAACTTTTGAAATGAACTTCATTCAGGGCTAGAAATTAACTTTTTCCACCACAAGCAAAACTTTGCTAGTTAAATAAAAATCTACTATCAAACAGACTGACCTGACTAGCAACCAAATTTAACAAAAAATGTATGTTATTTTCATTGAAATATGTAACAGTAAGGTTTTATGTGTTTTATTAAATTAAGCAATTCACTGTCTCTGACTATATCGCATTGTCAAAGGCGTCCTTGACCATTATGTAAGTCGCTCCTGGACATTCTGGCTTCCATGATTTATTTCTTAAAAGAAACATGTACCTGATATTAACAAACAAGCATTACTATTTCCTGGGGAATGGCCATATCATATGAAAACATAGTGTTTTAAACAATGTTTTATTGGACAGTAGTATAAAGAGCCACACACTGTACCCTCAAACAATTCCATGTACCCCAAAATTGGTGGAGTTGGGGTACAGTACATGTACCCTCAAATGAAAAAAAGCTGTGGGTATGCTGCATCACTGCACATGTACTGAACTTTTTTTCATCTCAAATAATTATATAATTATTACCAAGATAAGAACTAATGACTGGCTTGTCTGTTTTATCTTTTATTATGTAATGTGACAGGATAATTATTGTAAAGTCAGTAAAGGAAATATGCCTGTCTTAATTTTTGTTGCTTTTTTGTTGTTGTCTTTTTTCGTGTGAAAATTGTATAAAAAAGATGAGTTAGAGTTAATCAAGCTGGAAAAAGAGCAATACAAATTATTTGAATAAAATTATGAGATCACTTCTGTTAAAAACACGATAATTGATTTACTCTATCTAGGCCAAAGTTGGATAAACGAAAATCGTAATCTTGCCATTCTTGCAAGCAGACAGGCTGCGTTCATACGATAGTGTAACAGCTGTCACACAACGATTTTCACGATTATTTCTTCTTAATCACTGTAAACACTATAATCACAATTAAAGTCTACTTGAAACTTGGTGAAAGAATTTCGTAATTTTTATAACGTCGCGATCGTGATCGTGATCAGAAACTTTTCTTCTTTTTCACATTTCGACTGGTAACTTGAACTGTAAGAATTATAACTAGATGTTATTTTAAAAATCAGGAACCAGTATGGTTGTTCGTATTTCTCGGACAGAGACGTAAATATTCGTATTTCTCGGACAAATACGTAACTATACCGTCCTTTTTAGCTCACCTGACCCAAAGGGTCATGTGAGGTATTGCCATCACTTGGCGTCCGTCGTCCGTCCGTTAACTTTCTCATATTTTAATCTACTCCTCTGAAACAACTGGGCCAAATGGAACCAAACTTGGCAGAGAACATCTATATAAGGTCCTCTATAAAGTTTCTTCATTTCGTCCCATTCCGCCAACAAATATGGCCGCCAAGGGCAATTCTTGTTTCTGATTGGCTAATGTTAAAAAAATCTTCTCCTCTGAAATTGCTTGGCCAAATGGAGCCAAACTTGGCAGGAAGCATCTATGTAAGATCCTCTATAAAACATCTTCATTTTTTTCCATTCGGCCAACAAACATGGCCGCTGTTACTAAAAATAGAACATATGGTAAAATTGCAGGTTTTTGGGTAATAACTCAAAAACCGTTAATAATATCAAAAATCTGACATGG
>MJUT01061495.1:0-11624 GCA_002080005.1 Gigantidas platifrons
CTAAGGCCTGAAGATCAAAGGACAGCATTTATTCAGGCTGTTGGAAATGTTAGGTAAGTGATTTTAATAAATACAAAAATGTTCGATTTTAGAACTTGTTCATAAATATGCAAGAATATTACTCTCAATATATAATTGTAGAGATAAAAAATAAAAAATGAATCAGCAGTAAAATAAATGAATGAAAAGAAGTGAACAACTGGACATAGTATAATATAAATAAACCCCACCATATACCCCCTACACATTTTCCCATGTTTATTGTCTACATATTTCTTTTTTTAATTCGCACTTTAGTTTTGCATCTCACCTGTCACCACGAACGTGGTGTTGTTTGTAAATTCCTTTTGCACATTTTTAAGGTACTGCTGATTCATCATGCTGTTTTCTTTAGGCTACTTGCTTTATTTACCGATTGTCTTTCTTCCCTATACATTCAAAACACTGGTATAACCTGATGGGTATCGAAGTAGATCAATATAGAGAAAGCATCGGTAAGTATTACTCTGTTGCACGCTCTGTGAAAAAGGGTAAGCTGTTGAGCATAACTGATATTGCTTGTTTTAATCTTTTCTTGTTGCATGGAACCAAAATTACACCATTATTAATACTAGGGCATTTCTTTTGCAAAGCAGCAGAGACTAGAAAATATTCAAGAAGGGCAAATAAATCGCTATGCTGTCCTGAAATACACAATTTCCAGGTGAAAACTAATGACGGCATTTTTGTTTTTAAATGTCTCAATTTTTTCATTGTTCTTTGCATTTTGTTAATTATATCGGGAATTGAAATTAATCCAGGCCCGTTCGATTCGGATAACTCTAGTATTTCTAGCGGTGATTTTGATAATATACATGATGTAAGTGAGATCGTAAAAAATACATTTTCATTCCTTCATCTACATATTCAAGGTATTGTACCCAAGATAGATATGATCTCAGCTGAGTATTCTTGTTATGATATACTTTCATTCACTGAGAGCTGGTTAAACGAAAATACATCTAGCGACCAACAATATTTGGAAATTCCTGATTATAAATTCCCCCCATTTCGACGAGATAGATCGAATAAAGTAGGTGGTGGTGTCATCGTATATGTTAAAAATACTGTCAACTGCATAATTAGAACTGATCTACATGTAGGTAGTCTCGAGTGTATATGGTTAGAAATAAAGCTAAATAATAAAACATACTTGTACGGCACATTCTATATACCACCAAATAGTGATCTGCACACCTGGAGAAATATTGAACATTCTATTGATCTAGCTCTAAATTGTAACCATGATATAATTTTGACAGGAGACTTCAATATTAATCAACTTAATAACAATATAAATGATAAGATTGGGACATTAATGACCCAATTTAGTCTGCATCAACTTATAACTGAACCTACATATGTAACTGAGCACAGTTCATCTTTATTGGACTTGATTCTCGTAAGTAACCCATTAAGTGTACTTTTCACAGATGTAGGTGCTCCATTGCTTGAACAGGTTAGGTATCACTTACCAGTGATTGGTTTACTACACCATTCTAGTAAACCATCGACATCTTATAAAAGGAAGATATTTCTTTACGACAAGGGTGATTTTGACTCGTACAGACAACAACTTACAGACGTTGACTGGGAGACTATTTTTGGACATGAAGACGTAGACACCATTGTAGACATTATAACAAACACGCTTTTAAATATAGCAGATAATACTATTCCTAACAGATTTATAACGGTACAGAAAGATAGCCGACCATGGATTACTACAAGTATCAAGAAATTCATACGTAAGAAAAATCGAATCCATAAAAAAGCAAAACATACAAATTCCATAAACCATTGGCAAAAGTATCGTATAACCAGGAATAAATGTAATAATTTTATAAAAATGGCAAAGAATGATTACTTTTCTACAATATCCGAAAAAATTAAAGCAGAATCATCTGGCAGTAAAAATTGGTGGAATCTTGTTAAAAGACTACTTGGTTCAAGTAATAGACGTTCAATACCCCCCTTACAAACAGACGATGACTTAATATGTGACAATTTTGCAAAATGTGAGTTAATTAACGACTTTTTCAGTGAACAATCAAACCTGGACGACTCTAATTCGACAGTTCCGGAACCTATTGATCCACTTTATGACAAACTGACACAACTACACATTACATAAACTGACATAGAAGATGTTCTTAAATTGCTCGACACTACAAAAGCAACTGGACCAGATTTAATAACCCGACGACTTCTAAGAGAAGGGGCTGCCATTTTGAAGATTCCATTGTGCCGGTTATTTAACTTGTCTCTGTCAACTAGTAGATTCCCGTCACAGTGGAAGCTGGCCAATGTCACTCCGGTCTTTAAGAAAGATAATCCTAGTAAGGTAAATAATTATAGACCTATTTCTCTAATTAGTGTCTTGGGCAAGGTAATGGAAAGATGTGTTTATAAAAATGTTTATAATTTTTTACTCAAAAACAGTATTATTACCCCACACCAATCAGGGTTCACTCCTGGTGATTCTGCAATTAACCAACTTATAAGTCTCACAAACGAATTCGGAAAAGCTTTAGACGAAGGAAAAGAAATACGCGTAGTTTTTTGTGATATAAGTAAAGCTTTCGACAGGGTTTGGCATAAGGGTTTACTTAATAAATTAGAAAATATTGGGGTACAGGGGTCTTTATTGTTATGGATAAAAAATTATCTTACAGACAGAAAACAACGGGTGGTTATAGAAAGCGCACATTCCAAATCGTGCACTATCAAAGCCGGGGTTCCCCAGGGATCAATTCTAGGACCTCTATTTTGTTATAATATTTATAAATGACATTGTCACAGAAATCCACTCATCTATAAAATTATTTGCTGATGATACTAGCTTGTATGTTATTGTTGACAACCCGCGTGAATCGGCAATAATGTTAAATAAAGATATGGCAACAATTCATGCATGGTCCACTAAGTGGCTAGTAAACTTTAACGCTCAAAAAACAGAAACAATGACGATCACTAGAAAAATTAACAAACCTTTTCTTCCGCCACTTATAATGAATAATACAATAATTAATCAAGTTACAGAACATAAACATCTCGGTTTAGAAATTTCAAATGACGGTAGCTGGCAAAAACATATTGATCTGATAACAAAGAAAGCTCTTACTAGAGTTAACATACTAAGAAAATTCAAATTTATTCTAGATAGAAAAACCTTAGAAAAGATTTATCTTACATTCATTCGGCCGATTTTGGAATATGCAGACGTCGTATGGGACAATAAGACAGTGTTCTTGATAAACAAATTAGAAAATGTTCAAATAGAGGCTGCTAGAATCGTCATTGGGGGAACTCGGTTAGTTTCTATTAACAATCTATATAAAGAGACGGGTTGGGAGACGCTACAGGCGAGACGGGAACATCACAAAAAAATATATTTTTATAAAATGGTAAAAGGTCTTGTTCGTCCTTACCTTAGTGCAATGGTCCCCTGTAACTCTGAAAAAATTCATGACTACAACACTAGACAGGCCGTAAGTATCCCCCCAGTACGTACTAGAACTACTTTGTATAATAACTATTTCCTACCCTCTACGGTAAGATTATGGAACAGCGAACACACGACAATAAGAGATAGCATGTCTCCTTCATATCTCAAATCCTATTATAAGTCAAAATGTATAAAGAAACCCACTTATTATTACTCAGGAACCCGAATTGGACAAATCCTTCACATGAGATTAAGAACTGCATGTAGCTCTCTAAACTATCATCTATTTCTAAAAAATATAGTAGATTCGCCCAACTGTAGTTGTCATCAAGGTGTCCCTGAAACTAATTCACATTATATTTTTTATTGCCATAGATTCAAGGATTCGAGATATCGGTATATCGAATCAATCAATATTCCTATGACCTTGACAGTTGACCGTTTAATTTTTGGATCACCTGACCTCACAGACGATCAAAATAACATTTTATTTTTAAATGTACAAAACTTTATAATAAACAGCAAACGTTTCAACTAACATCAGCAGTACCTAGTGCCCTTATTTCTTTCTTATATTATTATTTTTTTTTTTAATTACTTGCATCAAATATTTTTTTTACATCAAACACCAAATCACTGTATTTGTTTTATCATTTTATACCGTCTGTAATTTATATAAAAATATTCTTAGTTTGTTCTCAATGTTCTTCCCCTTAGAGATTTACATTATTAAAAATAAATGTATTCCTACGGACAGGGATTAATATAAGTTATTGTAACTTGTTTCCCAATCCTATTGATTACTTCTAATGTTGAATATTGTAATGTTATGTTGAAATAATTAATAAAATATGTTTAAACTAACAACTGGAGACATGTAATTAACAGAGTGATTGATAGATAAGTCCCTCCCACATGTTTATATTATCAAACACTTTACCATGTGCTTTTGTTTACATAATTTTTATTTATCAATTTACTCCTTAATGATGCAAGATAATGACAGTAGAATTAAAAAAAAAACATTTATATTTATATGAACTTTCAAAAACTGCAATAAAAAAATTGATTAAAAAATCATAATTAGACTGTAGTGCTACCTTAAATAAGTGTTTTAAATAAGTGTTTTTCTGTATTATTTGAATTTTGAGTTTAAATGAGTGTTGTCCCTGTATTATTTGAGATTTGAGTTTAAATGAGTGATTTTTCTGTATTATTTGAGTTTTGAGTATGAGCAAGTTTTTCTCTATTATTTGAGTTTTGAGCTTAAATGAGTGCGGTTTTTTCTGTTTTATTTGAGTTTTGAGATTAAATGAGTGTATTTTCAGTATTATTTGAGTTTTGAGTTTAAATCAGTGTTTTTTTCTATATTATTTGAGCTTTGAGTTTAAATGAGTGTATTTTCCGTATTTTTTTTAGCTTTGAGTTTAAATGAGTGGTTTTGCTGTATTATTTGAGTTTTGAGTTAAATAGGTGTTTTAAATAAGTGTTTTTTCTATATATTTGAGTTTTGAGTTTAAATGAGTGTATTTTCTATTTTATTTGAGTTTTGAGTTTAAGAGACCGTTTTTCCTGTTTTAATTGAGATTTGATTTTTAAGTGAGTGTATTTCCGTATTATTTGAGTTTTGAGTTTAATGTTTTCTGTTTTATTTAAGATTTGAGTTTAGATGAGTGTATTTCCGTTTTATTTGCGTTTTGAGCTTAAATGAGTGTTTTTCCTGTTTTATTTGAGATTTGAGTTTTAATGAGTGTATTTCTGTATTATTTGAGATTTGAGTTTAAATGAGTAGTTTTTCTGTATTATTTGAGTTTTGTGTTTTAATCAGGGTTTTTTCTGTATTATTTGAGTTTTCAGTTTAAATAAGTGTGTTGTCTCTATTATTTGAGCATTGAGTTTAAATGAGTGTTTTTTGTGTATTATTTGAGTTTTGAATTTAAATGAGTGTATTTTCCGTTTTATTTGAGATTTGAGTTTAAGTGAGGGGTGTTTCTGTATTATTTGAGCTTTGAGTATAAATAAATGTTTTTTTCTCTATTATTTGAGTTTTGAGCTTAAATGAGTGTTTTTGTTTTCTGTTTTATTTGAGTTTTGAATTAAACAAGTGTTTTAAGTAAGTGTTTTTGCCTGTATTATTTGAGATATGAGTTTAAACGAGTGGGTTTTCTTTATTATTTGAGTTTTGAGTATAAATAAGTGTCTTTCTCTATTATTTGAGCTTTGAGCTTAAATGAGTGTTTTTTCTGTATTATTTGAGTTTTTACTTTAAATAAGTGTATTTTCCGTTTTATTTGAGTTTGAGTTTAAATGAGTGTTTTTTCTGTATTATTTGAGTTTTTGAGTATAAATAAGTGATTTTTCTCTATTATTTGAGTTTGAGCTTAAATGAGTGTTTTTGTTTTCTGTTTTATTTGAGTTTTGAGTTAAATAAGTGTTTTAAATAAATGTTTATCCCTTTATTATTTGAGATTTGAGTTTAAATTAAGGGTTTTTCTGTATTATTTGAGTTTTGAGTTTAAATTTGGGGTTTTTCTGTATTATTTGAGTTTTGAGTATAAATAAAAAAAAATTCTGTATTATTTGAGTTTTGAGCTGAAATAAGTGTTTTTTTCTGTATTATTTGAGTTTTGAGTTTAAATGAGTGTATTTTCCGTTTGATTTGAGGTTTGAGTTTAAATGAGTGTTTTTCCTGTTTTATTTGAGATTTGAGTTTAAATGAGTGTATTTTCGGTTCTATTTGAGCTTTGAGTTTAAATAAGTGTTTCTCCTGTTTTATTTGAGATTTGAGTTGAAATGAGGAGGTTTTACTGTATTATTTGAGTTTTGAGTATAAATAAGTGTTTTTTCTCTATTATTTGAGTTTTGAGCTTAAATAAGTGTTTTTTCTCTATTATTTGAGTTTTGAGTTTAAATGAGTGCATGTCCGTTTGATTTGAGGTTTGAGTTTAAATGAGCGTTTTACCTGTTTAATTTGAGATATGATTTTTAAGTGAGTGTATTTCTGTTTTATTTGAGATTTGAGTTTAAATGAGTGCATTTCCATATTATTTGATATTTGAGCTTAAATGAGTGGTTTTTCTGCATGATTCGAGTTTTGAATTTAAATGAGTGGTTTTTCTGTATTATTTGAGCTTTGAGTTTAAATAAGTGTTTTTTTTTCTGTTTTATTTGAGAATTGAGCTTAAATGAGCGTTTTACATGTTTAGTTTGAGATATGATTTTTAAGTGAGTGTATTTCTGTATTATTTGAGGTTTTAGTTTAAATGAGTGGTGTTTTCTGTTTTATTTGAGATTTGAGTTTAAATGAGTATATTTTCCGTTTTATTTGAGTTTTGAGTTTAAATGAGTGTATTTCTGTATTATTTGAGAATTGAGTTGAAATGAGTGGTTTTTCTGTATTATTTGAGTTTTGAGTTAAATAAGTGTTTTACCCTGTATTATATGAGATTTGAGTTTAAATGAGTATTTTTTCTGTATTATTTGAATTTTGAGTTTAAATTAGGGATTTTTCTGTATTAGTTGAGTTTTGAGTTTAAATAAGTGTGTTTTCTCTATTATTTGAGTTTTGAGCTTAAATGAGTGTTTTTTCTGTATTATTTGAGTTTTGAGTTTAAATGAGTGTATTTTCCGTTTTTTTTTTAGCTTTGAGTTTAAATGAGTGTTTTTCCTGTTTTATTTGAGATTTGAGTTTAAATGAGGGGTTTTTCTGTATTATTTGAGTTTTTAGTATAAATAAGTTTGTTTTCTCTTTTATTTGAGTCTTCAGATTAAATGAGTGTTTTTGTTTTCTGTTGTATTTGAGTTTTGAGTTAAATAAGTATTTTAAAACAGTGTTTTTCCCTGTATTATTTGGGATTTGAGTTTAAATGAGTGGTTTTCCTGTATTATTTGAGTTTTGAGTATAAATAAGTGTTTTTTCTCTATTATTTGAGTTTTGAGCTTAAATAAGTGTTTTTTCTGTATTATTTGAATTTTGAGTTTAAATGAGTGTTTTTCTTGTTTTATTTGAGATTTGAGTTTAAATGAGCGTATTTTCTGTTCTATTTGAGCTTTGAGTTTAAATAAGTGTTTTTCCTGTTTTATTTGATATTTGAGTTGAAATGAGGGGTTTTTCTGTATTATTTGAGTTTTGAGCTTAAATGAGTGTTTTTGTTTTCTGTTTTATTTGAGTTTTGAGTTTAAATGAGTGCATGTTCTGTTTTATTTGAGTTTTGAGTTTAAATGAGCGTTTTTCCTGTTTTATTCCTGTTTTATTTGAGATTTGATTTTTAAGTGATTGTATTTCCGTATTATTTGAGGTTTGAGTTTAAATGAGTGGTGTTTTCTGTTTTATTTGAAATTTGAGTTTAAATGAGTGCATTTTCCGTTTTATTTGAGTATTTAGTTTAAAAGAGTGTTTTTCCTGTTTTATTTGAGATTTGAGTTTAAATGAGTGTATTTCCGTATTATTTGAGATTTGAGTTTAAATAAGTGTTTTTTTCTGTTTTATTTGAGATTTGAGCTTAAATGAGCGTTTTACCTGTTTAATTTGAGATATGATTTTTAAGTGAGTGTATTTCTGTATTATTTGAGGTTTTAGTTTAAATGAGTGCTATTTTCTGTTTTATTTGAGATTTGAGTTTAAATGAGTGTTTTTCCTGTTTTATTTGAGATTTGATTTTAAATGAGTGTATTTCTGTATTATTTGAGAATTGAGTTGAAATGAGTGTTTTTTTTGTATTATTTGAGTTTTGAGTTAATTAAGTGTTTTACCCTGTATTATTTTAGATTTGAGTTTAAATGAGTATTTTTGCTGTATTATTTGAGTTTTGAGGTTAAATTAGGGATTTTTCTGTATTAGTTGAGTTTTGAGTTTAAATAAGTGTGCTTTCTCTATTATTTGAGTTTTGAGTTTAAATGAGTGTTTTTTCTGTATTATTTGAGTTTTGAGTTTAAATGAGTGTAGTTTCCGGTTTTTTTTTTTTAGCTTTGAGTTTAAATATGTGTTTTTCCTGTTTTATTTAAGATTTGAGTTTAAATGAGGGGTTTTTCTGTATTATTTGAGTTTTTAGTATTCCTCATATGACAATAAGCCGGTCAGTCATTGGATAATGTTTGATTATTTTTTTCATGCTTGAAAAGTAAAAAATGTTTTCTTTTTAATTATGTTCCTCATCTATTCTTGCTCACATGTGTAAAGTTCCACGAAAAAAGATCGATAATAAAAACACACTGACCCATATTTGTTGTGTACGGTTTTCCCAAATGGCGTCCTATTACGTCATATAAGGCCGGTCAAAGGTCAATAAAGCACATGGTTTTGTCTTAGGCTAACGAAACTTAAAAAGTAAACCAGATTTAGAAAGTACAGTATTTTAGCTTTTTCAGTGTAATTTTTTTGTCTGAAAAATGTCGAAAGATGTTTTCTTTTAAATAGTTTGAAATTGAAGTATTAAAAATTAATTATTTGATGCAAATATTAAACTTGCCTACCCATAAATGGCATATATAATAATGTACATTTGTATTTAATCCAATGAATTTGGTGTTTTTGCTTGTCAATACAATCTATTAGACTGACTACATTCAGCCGTATTTTTGGGAAACAATTAATGACTGATTTCAATTTATTTTAATCACATTTAATATCACTTACTTACAATGAACACACACAAAAATGGTGGAATCTGAAAGATCAATCATCATATTTTCAAAGTATTTTAAAATAAAATTTGGTTGGCCTACATTCCAGAAACGGTCATGAACTGTGATGACAATTATGTCAACAAACCGGAAATATAAAAATGTTTGGGGAATACCATCGATTAGAATAGATTTTACAGACAGAATGACCAGATAAAAAGGACATTAGTAAAAAGGAGTTTTTTTTACTTGTATGAAATTTGGTCAATTCAATCTTACCTGTTTTGATCGAATTTTATAATCTTCAAGTTTTAAAAAACTGCTTCGGCGTCTTATATACGTTATAAATATACAGAATGACGTCATTGGTCTCGTGCTGCGCGAGAATGGTAAGTCAAAACAAGTGACCGACTTTATTGCATGACCGAGCAGATGTCATGACACGATATAAATAAGTTTGTTTTCTCTTTTATTTGAGTCTTCAGCTTAAATGAGTGTTTTTGTTTTCTGTTGTATTTGAGTTTTGAGTTAAATAAGTATTTTAAATCAGTGTTTTTCCCTGTATTATTTGGGATTTGAGTTTAAATGAGTGGTTTTTCTGTATTATTTGAGTTTTGAGTATAAATAAGTGTTTTTCCTGTTTTATTTGAGATTTGAGTTGAAATGAGGGGTTTTCTGTATTATTTGAGTTTCGAGCTTAAATGAGTGTTTTTGTTTTCTGTTTTATTTGAGTTTTGAGTAAAAGAAGTGTATTAAATAAGTGTTTTTCTGTATTATTTGAGTTTTGAGTTTAAATGAGTGTATTTTCTGTTTTAATTGAATTTTGAGTTTAAATGAGCGTTTTTCCTGTTTTATTTGAGATTTGATTTTTAAATGATTGTATTTCCGTATTATTTGAGGTTTGAGTTTAAATGAGTGGTGTTTTCTGTTTTATTTGAAATTTGAGTTTAAATGAGTGCATTTTCCGTTTTATTTGAGTATTGAGTTTAAAAGAATGTTTTTCCTGTTTTATTTGAGATTTGAGTTTAAATGAGTGTATTTCCGTATTATTTGAGATTTTAGTTTAAATGAGTGGTTTTTCTGTATTATTTGAGTTTTGAATTTAAATGAGTGGTTTTTCTGTATTATTTGAGCTTTGAGTTTTAATAAGTGTTTTTTTTCTGTTTTATTTGAGGTTTGAGTTTAAATGAGTGTTTTTCCTGTTTTATTTTAGATTTGAGTTTAAATGAGTGTATTTTCCGTTTTATTTGAGTTTTGATTTTAAATGAGTGTTTTTCCTGTTTTATTTGAGATTTAAGTTTAAATGAGTGTATTTCCGTATTATTTGAGAATTGAGTTGAAATGAGTGTTTTTTCTGTATTATTTGAGTTTTGAGTTAAACAAGTGTTTTAAATGAGTGTTTTTCCCTGTATTATTTGAGATTTGAGTTTAAATGAGTAGTTTTCTGTATTATTTGAGTATTTTAGTTTAAATAAGTGTGTTTTCTCTATTATTTGAGTTTTGAGCTTAAATGAGTGTTTTTTTCTGTATTATTTGAGTTTTGAGTTTAAATGAGTGTATTTTCCATTTTATTTGAGTTTTGAGTTTAAATGAGTGTTTTTCCTGTATTATTGCAGATTTGAGTTTAAAATGAGTGTATTTCAGTATTATTTGAGTTTTTAGTTTATATGAGTGTTTTTCTTGTTTTATATGAGATTTGAGTTTAAATGAGTGTATTATCCGTATTATTTGAATTTGAGTTGAATTGAATGGTGATTTCTGTATTATTGTAGATACATGGACTGGTATCAGAAGCATTGCTTCAATATTTATGTGGGTATCTAACCTGAACATTGGTCCACAACATTTGTCATTTGAGAGTTGGGTTCCTGGACAACCAAACAGCCACAACAGTGTTGTTTCGCTAGGGCTATATCACAATTTTAAATGGAGCGACGATTCTGAAACATTTAACAGATACATTGTTTGCAAAAAGGTTTGTGTTGATTTATGTTGTACAAGAAAAGGGGTAGTAAGAAGTCGTAAATCAAGGAAGGTCATACAATACAATTGACAAACAATAATCTACAAAGCACTTCAAAGAAAACTAAAAATCGACCAACACGAACCCCTCTAAAAACCAGGGGTGAACTCAGGTACTCCGAAAGGACTAGCAGTTACTTGCTGCTTCACATGCGATACCCGTTTATCTTATCTTAAGTCGGTCTTTTCTCAATTATGCCTTGTCACTGGGTTTGTAAAAGACTAATACGACGGGTTCCACATGTGGAACAGGAACTGTTTACCCTTCCAGAGCACCTGAGTTAACCCTTGGTTTTAAGCGGTATTTGTGTTACTTGATCATTAGTCTTCTGCGTAATGTTTTGCATACCACTGTTTAAACTTTTTCTTTTGGCCATTATATTTCTGTCCTTCTGTGATTTACATCTTCTGTTTACCACCTTTGGTATCTTTTGGCCATTATATTTCTATCCTTCTGTGATTTACATCTTCTGTTTACCACCTTTGGTACCTT
>MJUT01061497.1:0-11619 GCA_002080005.1 Gigantidas platifrons
TTCAAGTATAAATGTCGTGTAACTATTATTATTTCAACAATGAGTAATATGTTCGAAAAGAACCCAAAGTAACAAAGATTTGAAGATACTTAAGGGGTAATCAGAAGTCAAAATAAAAAAAAGAACAAAAGGACAAATATTTCATCAAAAATATATAGGGAGGCATTTTAGTGTGGAAAGAATTTAACCTGAAACAGTAGAAAACTTTAATTGCTAATGAAATGTCATTAGTTTTGATTTTGAATAATCCAATTCTAAATAAGGGTAAGAACAAAATTACCGAACTCCGAGCAATCTTCTAAAGGGAAAGTCAAAACTCATAAGATATGACGTCTTAGACTATTACTTCAAATGTTGCCATGGTGTCGGGAATAATCAAGTATATATTGTTATCTTTCAGTTTTTAGCATCCGCTAGTTGTACAATCAATAAGATGGTCTTAAAAACCTGATTTTTTTTTCATTTCATTTAAATTGCACAATAAACATCCACTGACTGTTGTACACTTTGAAAGGTTGAAGGATAAAATCCAAGTTTATTCACGCAATTCAATATGGAGTTTGTTGCGAGTTGAGAACATAAATACATGCAAACGATACGATTTTGTCGCGTGAGGATTTGAAAGAATTATTAAGTAATTCAATTCTAATGTAGTGTTAGTGAAACACAATTATTTGTTTGTTTTTTGTCTTCTTTTAATAACCTTGATTGCTAACGACAAAGCTAACCTGGATTAATTATTTGTTTTCATTCTGCATTTCCAATCTCATAGACTGATAGAATCGTACTGTAAAGTTCGACATATAATAGATTATTAAGGTTAAGAAAAAGATTGAAGAAGTAATCGGAAACCGTATATCGTAGGATGACAAAATAGATAATGGTCAAAACAAAAAGGACAAACAGTGATCCACAAAGCATTACACAGAAGACTACATATAGAGCAACACGAACCTCACTAAAGACCGAGGGTGAACTCAGGAGCTCCGGAAGGGAAAAAGGTTTCAGCTCCACAAGTGGCACCCGTATTGCTGCTATTGCTACAAACCCAGTGATAAATTAAATATGGGTAAATCGTCCATAAGGGATCACAGTGTTATAATGAAGTAATTGCTGATTCAGCTCTAAAGCGGAGCAAACGATTTAATAATAATATTGTAATACAAATCTTAAACTGTTTAAACATTTTAAACTGTAACAGTATTTTCCCAAATGATGGACCATGATTGCAAATATCGGTACTCTACCTCTCACATGACTAAATTAACTTATTGATATTCTATTTATAATTTATGTTGTTTTATAAATATATTACATGTATATATATTATCATAAATCTCATATATATACTATGTTTACCTACTGCATGCTAAATTAAAAAAAAAATAATAATAATAATTCTGAAATGAATTCTTTAAGTATTTAAATTAGATTAAGAGGTAATAAATCTTGCAACATCTTACACTTGTAACACTTTTAGATAGCAACGAAGTGTATAAAAAAAAATGCAGATCTCATATCAGCCAAATTGTCGATAAAACCTAATCAATGTTAATTACTTATCAATAACTGAATATATGAGATTTCTGACTGCTATTGTATACTCGAGTTATTCCCCTTTGAGTATGAAATATTGTGTATTGTAAATTATTAACTGCATGCATTGTTGATTGTTGCTGTTACCTTGTGTATGGAGAGGATTCATATAGGCTATTGCTTGCTATCCAATCCATTTCATTTAGTTATGAATAAAATATGTTTAAATTAAATTAAAGCAGGGGCACAACATTCAATAAATTACCGAGTCTAATTTTAAATAGTGATATTATTATTATTATTATTATTCACAATATGTAGACAAACAGACAGAATTTCATTATATGTTTTAATGGTATTAACATATTTGACAAGGTATAATATATCGAACGAGACAAAGAAAATACGGCGGAAGATTTAATCTCTGGAAAATCGCTCTAATCTTACAAAAATCTCGCGATTGACCTAGATAAAAAAAAATGGTTAATTAAAATGCGTCATTGTTTGTTTGTTTTGACTTTTTCTTCTTCCTTTTATCAAGAATGATGTAAGACAAATGTGTTAGTATTAGAAAATATAGATATCAAACAAAAGTAAATACATTTGAATGAAAGGATTAATGTCCCCTCTCCCATCAGTCATAGCTGACATTAACAGATTATTACTAAGGTTCTCTGTCCCCTCTCCCATCAGTCATAGCTGACATTAAGAGATTATTACTAAGGTTCTCTGTCCCCTCTCCCATCAGTCATAGCTGACATTAAGAGATTATTACTTAGGTTCTCTGTCCCCTCCCCTATCAGTCATAGGTGGCATTAACAGATTTTGGTTTTCTAGCGACCAACATTTTTTAATTATCTTTTTATTACGAACGTACATGGTGAAAGTTATTCCAGAAACGTGTCGTGTGCACTAAATTAGATATCTATGCTCTTAACTTTAATTTTATTTTAGAACTAATATGAAATTCAGCAGTCATGTGACATCAAGGTCAACAAGGTCACAGAGGTCAAAACAGAAAATTGAGAACAGTAACCGTGTTAGCTGACATGGAATTGGATTAAGTTAAAATTATATATACTTATTAATTCTACTAGAATTTGTGAATATTATTGATGTAATTCTATATTCTGCCATTCTTCTGTAATACTGACAATAATATCAAGAATTACATGACATGAATTACAAATATATCAAAAATGAGTCGTTTGCCGTTTTGTTGTCGCGATTTACATGTCAACGTTAAATTTATGGAGCTAGTTTATTATTATATTTATGCCAGTGTAATAATTTAATTTGACCTTTACCGATATTTGTAACTTCCAGTTATTTCTCAGTCATTATCAATTAATTAGGTGAGTGATTGCAATGATTGTATTTTTAAAGCAGACGATATGCTGACCAAAACCAAAACGAGAGAAATTGCTTTTAGCTGAAAAAGCAATACTCAGATGGCTAAGTAAATAGGCGAGTCGTTGCAATTATTCTTTTTCTAGAGCAGAGGACATGTTTTCAGCAGACGATATGGTTCCAGATATGGTGTAATGTGTGAAGGTCACCTTGGCCAAAATGAAGGAGCAATTGTGTTTAATCAACAAATATTTCACTTGATTTTATTACTAGATGTCTCAGTAAACATGCAACATGTTTGATAATACTAATTGAGTAAAGTTCAAACACAAAACTCAATTTAGAAAGCCATTCATATCCGCCATTGACAACGATTCTTATCAAACATATGATGCAATCTCTTAGAGGAAAAAATATGCTTCTATATTGGTAGTTGTTCTTAGCTCACCTAGCTTTTCCCCATCACTTGACGTCCGTCGTCTGTTAACTTTTCACATTTGTATCTTCACCTCTGAAACCAATGAAACAAAACTTCACAGAGAACATATATGTAAGAACCTCTAAAACGATTACTCATTTCGTCCAGATCTGTTAGTAAAAATGGCCATCAAAGGCAATTCTTGTTACTGGTTGATCGATTAACATACAATCTTCTCTAAAACCATTTGGCCAAATTACTTTAGATAAAAATTTCCTTTTGTTGTGGATTTTTCGCCAGAGGTTTTTTGTTTTTGAATTAATGCAAAATAGAATAGCAATGTTTTTTTCTTTTGAGGTTATGTTTAATTGTTTGATTGATTGACTGATTGTATATGCTGCTTCGGTGTTCAGGAATTTTGATATTTCCCTTATTCAGCAATTTTCATCAGCTTAATTACCAATAAAAATATAGACATACAATTTAATGCACTCTACGTGTTTTTGAAATAATCTTCATCGTGTAGGCTCAAAGTCTGATCCAAACAACTTAGAAGTCTTTTGGAGCAAACAACTTAAAGGGTCTAAGCAGAGTCATGATGGTAACAGAAGAAGTATAGTAGTTGGGGTAATTTTACATTACATCATTACATCAGATCACAAACAATCATTCAGAATGTCATCATACATTCTGTATGCTTCTGGTTTACTGCCAAATATAATCAATAAATACATTCGGTGTGTAAAGATTTGCTACAAATATTTTTTTATTATGGTCCAGCATGCTTTAACCACAAAGTACTCACTAATCTGTAGTTTTTTATTTGATTTGATTTTGATTTTTGGTGTCTTAACGCCACTTTCAACAATATTTCAGCTATATTATGGCGACCAGTTTTAGTGGTGGAGGAAGTCGGAGCACTCGACGAGAACCACCGACCATGGGCAAGCAACTGGTAAACGATATCACTTCCGGTTGCTAGTCGAGTGCACCCTTTTTGTAATTTACAAATCCGGGCGTGAAGCCACGCCGTATTGGTAATAGGCTTGTATGAGTTGTTAGATCCAACGACTTAACTCATTGAGCCACCCGGGCCCCCTGTAGTTTCAGTCTCACACAACCAGTGGCTTGAACCCCAGCGTAGCTATGTCCTTCATAATAACCATTAAAACGTAATGTATATGCATGTGTATCAAGTAGCCGTTCAATATTTAAAGAGTTGACATTGCTATGTTACAGGATTAACACGACCGACGTGTGCCAAGTGTGGAGTTGGATCTGCTTACTCCCCCGAAGTACCTGAGTTAGCCCCTGGTTTTCGTGGCGGTTGTGTTGTTAATGCTTAGTCTTAGTGTTGTGTAGGTTATTGATTGTACTTTTGTCATTTTTTTTCCTTTGGCAATTAAATAGCTCACTGTCTTCGATTTAAGTCTTCTGGTTGTTGCTGTGGTGCCATCGATTTACCACTTTGGTACCTTCTGGCTACACCTTTGGTACGTTCTGATTATACTATTGGTACTTTCTGATTACCCATTTGGTACCTTCTGGTTACCCCTTTTATATCTTATGGTCCCCCGTTTGGTACCTTCTGATTAAACCTTTGGTACCTTCTGGCTACACCTTTTGTATCTTTTGGTTCTCCCTTTAATACCTTCTGATTATACCATTGGTACAGTCTGATCACACTTTGGTAGCTTCTGGTTACCCCTTTTGTACCTTATGGTCCCCTTTTGGTACCTTCTGATTATACCATTGGTACCCTCTGATTACAACTTTGGTACCTTTTGGCTACCCGTCTTGTATTTTCTGGTTGCCCCTTTGGAAGCTTATGGCTCCCCTTTGGTACCTTCTAATTATACCATTGGTACCCTCTGATTATACCATTGGTACCGTATGATTACCACTTTGGTAATTGGTGGCGTCGTCTCCCCATTTGAGAATGATTTTGACGTTTGTTTGTTTGATTGTTTATTTGTGTGTTTGTGCCTATGTTTGTTTATTTGTTTGTTTTTTGTTTTCCAATAATAACTATTCATAAATGCTCACTCTGGATATCGGTTCGGTATTGCAGTGTCTTAATTACAGGAAATAAATTATCTGGCTACCCCTTTGGTACCTTCTGATTACCATTGTGGGACATTCTGATTTCCCCTTTGTTGCAATCTGCTTTCCACTTCGGTACCTATTGGTTCCCCCTTTGTTACCTTCTGATTATACCATTGGTTCCTTCTGATTACCCCTTTGGTACCTTCTGGATACCCCTTTGGTATCTTCGTGGTCCCCCATTGGTACCTCAATAGTACATTCTGGTTAGGTCTTTGTTGCCTTCTGGATACCCCTTTAGAACCTACTGATTACCCCTTTGTTACTTTTTTGTTGCCGCTTTGGTACCTTCTTGGTACCCCTTTGGTACCTTCTGGTTACCCCTTTGTTATCTTCTTGTTGTCCCTTTGGTACCTTCTGGCTACCCCTTTGGTACCTTCTGCCTACCCCTAGGTTGCATTCTGGTTAGCCCTTTGTTTCTTTCATGGACACCCCTTCAGTACCTTATTGTAATCCCTTTTGTACCTTTAAATTATCACTTGGTATCTTCTGATTACCCCTTTTGTGCATTATGTGTACCCCTTTGGTACCTTCTGTGTACCCCTTTGGTATCTTCTGATTACCACTTTGGTACCTTCTGTGTAACCTTTTGGTACCTTCTGATTACCCCTTTGGTACCTTCTGTGTACACCATTGGTACCTTCTGATTACCCCTTTGTACATTCTGTGTACACCATTGGTACCTTCTGATTACCCCTTTGTACATTCTGTGTACCCCTTTGGTACCTTCTGATTACACCTTTTATGCATTCTGATTACACATTTTGTACCTTCTTTGTATCCCTTTGGTACCTGCTGATTACCCCTTTGGTACCTCCTGATTACTCCTTTGGTAGCTTCCGGTTTTCTCTTTGTTATATTCTGGTAGCACCTTTGAAACCTTCTGATTGCTTCTTTGGAACATTCTGGTTACCCATTTGTTTCCTTCTGCCTACCTCGTTGACACCTTATGATTACCCTTTTGGTACCTTGTAATTACCCATTTGGTACTTTCTGATTACCTCTTTTGTACATTCGTTGTACCCCTTTGGTACCTTCTACCTACAGGTTTGATACCATCTGATTGCCCCTTTGGTATCTTCTACCTATCCATTTGGTGCCTTTTGGTGAACCCTTTGGTACCTTCTGATTACCCTTTTGGTACCTTCTGCTTACCCCTTTGGTAGCTTCTGATTACCCCTTTAGTATCTTCTGATTACCCATTTGGTAGCTTCTGATTACCCCTTTGGTATCTTCTGATTACCCATTTGGTACATTCCGGTTACCCCTTTGGTACCTTCTGCTGCCCCTTTGAGACCTTCTGATTATCTTTTAATACCTTCTGAATACCCCTTTGGTACCTTCTGATTACCCCTTTGGTTCCTTCTAATTACCCTTCGGTACCTTCTGGTGAACTTTGGTACCCTCTTCTTCCCCATTTGGTTCCTTCCGTGTGATTTTTGGTACCTTCTGCCTACCCTTTGGTACCTTCTGAATATCATTTTGTACCTTTTGGTTGCCCCTTTGGTACCCTCTTCCTACCCCTTTTGTACTTTCTGCCTACCCTTTGGTACCTTCTGAATATCCTTTTGTACCTTTTGGTTGCCCATTTTATTACTCTATTCCTACCCCTTTTGCTCTTTCTGGTTCCTTTTTGATACATTCTGGTTGCCCCTTTTGTACCTTCTGGTTTCCTCTTTGGTACCCTCTTCCTACTCCTTTGGTTCCCTCTGATTGCCCCTTTGGTGCCTTCTGATTGCCTGTTGTACCTTCTAGTTGCCTCTTTGGTACCCTCTTCCTACCCCTTTGATTCCCTCTGGTTACCCCTTTGGTACCTTCTGATTACCTTTTTGTACTTTCTGGTTGCCTCTTTGGTACCCTCTTCCTACCCCTTTGGTACCTTCTTGCTACCTCTTTGGTTCCCTCTGGTTACCCCTTTGATACCTTCTGATTGCCTTTGATACCTTCTGGTTGCCTCTTTGGTACCCTCTTCCTACCCCTTTTGGTACCTTCTTCCTACCCGTTTGGTTCCCTTTGGTTACCCCTTTGGTACCTTCTGATTATCTGTTGTACCTTCTGGTTGCCTCTTTGGTATCCTCTTCGTACCCCTTTGGTTCCCTCTGGTTACCCCTTTGGTACCTTCTGATTACCTTTTTGTACTTTCTGGTTGCCTCTTTGGTACCCTCTTCCTACCCCTTTGGTTCCCTCTGGTTACCCCTTTGGTACCTTCTGATTACATTTTTGTACTTTCTGGTTGCCTCTTTGGTACCCTCTTCCTACCCCTTTGGTACCTTCTTCTTACCCCTTTGGTTCCCTCTGGTTACCCCTTTGGTATATTCTGATTACCTTTTGTACCTTCTGGTTTCCTCTTTGGAACCCTCTTTTTACACTTTTGGTACCTTCTAAATACCCTTTAGGTTCCCACTGGTTACCCCTTTGGTACTTTCTGCCTACCCTTTGGTACCTTCTGAATATCCTTTTGTACCTATTGATTGCCCCTTTTCTTACCCTATTCCTACCCCTTTTGCTCTTTCTGGGTCCTTTTTGGTATATTCTGCCTACCCTTTGGTACCTTCTTCCTACCCTTTGATACATTCTGGTTGCCCCTTTTGTACCTTCTGGTTGCCTCTTTTGTACCCTCTTCCTACTCCTTTGGTTCCCTTTGATTACCCTTTTGGTACCTTCTGATTACCTTTTTTACCTTCTGGTTGCCTCTGTTGTACCCTCTTCCTACACCTTTTGTACCTTCTTCCTACCCCTTTGGTTCCCTCTGGTTACCTCTTTGGTACCTTCTGATTACCTTTTGTACCTTTTGGTTGCTGCTTTGATACCCTCTTCCTACACTTTTGGTACCTTCTGGTTACCCTTTGGTACCTTCTTCCTACCCCTTTGGTCCCCTCTGGTTATCCAATTTGTACCTTCTGATTACCTTTTGTACCTTCTGGTTGCCTCTCTGGTACCCTCTTCCTACACCTTTGGTACCTTCTAAAAACCCTTTTGGTACTTTCTGATTACCTTTTGTACCTTTTGGTTGCTGCTTTGATACCCTCTTCCTACACTTTTTGTACCTTCTGGTTACCCTTTGGTACCTTCTGATTACCCCTTTGGTTCCCTCTGGTTACCCAATTTGTACCTTCTGATTACCTTTTGTACCTTCTGGTTGCCTCTCTGGTACCCTCTTCCTACACCTTATGTATCTTCTAAAGACCCCTTTGGTACCTTCTGATTACCTTTTGGTTGCTCCTTTGGTACCCTCTTCCTACACTTTTGGTACCTTCTCGTTACCCTTTGGTACCTTCTAGATATCCCTTTGGTATTTCTAAGCTTTTCTTACAATTTAATACTAAGCTAATTGGTAACGTCGTCTCTAATTCGAGAATGACTTTGCCGTTTGTTTGTTTGCTTGCCTTTTAATTTGTGTGTTTGTGTCTATGTTTGTTTATTTGTTTGTTTCTTTGTTTTTATTAACTCTTCATAAATGTTCTCTCTGGATATCGGTTGTGTATTGCAGAGACTTAATAACAATGAATAAATTATTATATTCGTTCAAATGATCAAATAACGGAGTAATTACTCCATTGCTTTGTCATGAGTAACATATTTTTGATAATGAAATTCGTCAATTAGTCATACAAGGGCCGTCGTGGTCGTGATCGCATTGTGGTTGGATTTAAGACTACATGTGCAATCAGTATCTGTCACCATTAACGTTGTGACTTCGAATCCCGCTCATGGCGAGGTGTACTCGAAACAACATTATGTGACAAAGTTGATCAGTGACTTGCGACAAGTAGTTGTGTTCTCATGGTACACTTATTATCTTCCATCAATAAAAATGGCCGCCACGATATAACTGAAATATTGTTGAAAGTGGCGTTAAACTCGACGACTTCCCCGGATTCAGTGTAAATATACAAAGGAGTATAGACTCCAACTGTAGATTCTTGAAAATAATCAACGAGACCATATTTGTCATTTGCAGAATTGTTTTCATTTTATAGTTTTACACTTTTAATGTCTAGAAAGCCAAATAACACAACAAATAACACAAATAAACCGACAAACGTTTAGTGGCATATGTACTTTTGATTCTTGTTTATATTTAGATATTTCAAAAAGATATTATTTAACAATATATTCTATGGTGAATTATTTAGTAGTATTATTCCTATGTGTATCGCTTCAAAAAACATGGCGAGGTCATCTTAGTCGTGATCGTATGGTAGTTGGATGTACAACTATCTTTGCAATCAGTGTCTATCACCACTACATTTGTGAGCTCGAACACAGTTCATGGTGAGGTGTACTCGATACAACATTATATGATAAAGTTTGTCAGTAACTTGAGACAGGTCGATGTTTTTTTCCAGGTACTCTCGTTTCCCCCACCAATAAAACTTGACATCACTATATAACTGAAATATTGTTGAAAGTTGCGTTAAACACCATAAATCAACTAAACCAACCGTAAAAATCATGGCGAATTCCATATGTTATTTACAAAACGGACAAAGGGACGTAACTGTAAAACATACAGAACTTTCCCGACAACGAAATGGCGAGAAATATAGCGAGAGTGAAAATAAAAACGATAATTTCTCTGTAAATCATCGTTTTTATTTATCTAACTAGGAAAATTATATATATGTATTGCGGAGTTAGCTTACTACACAAATGTTATTGGTTCGTCAACCATGTATATCAGCATATAGGTCTGCAAGCGAATTATATAGGATCGTCTTCAGTGTCCCCCCTCGCCACCCCCAATAACATGGTCGAGAAACTAGAAATATTTATGCTTCACTGAATCAATAGCATAATACGGAATAATAAAATAATGTTTACCTAATTATATGCTCTGATTTTATACTCAAAATGGCTGAATGAACAAACAAAAATATTACAGCAGTTACTTCTGATACTAACACCAGATGAAATGCATTTAATTATTTTGAAAATGGCATCGTTTAAATTGATTTGTTTGATAAAAAGTGACAATTGTACATTCTGATTTTAATAATCTCACATATTACAACGTTCGCAATCATTATCGGTATAGCAAGATACAATTTCTGTACATACTTGTTAATTATATACACGTTCACATTTTTTGATAACAGCTGTATATTCTTAATAGAGAGCGAAGCTTTCTTATATACAGTTAAACTGAAAAAAAAGAACTATCCAAGTCGGCTTCGGCTTAAATAAAATCAGTTTCGTCAAGATGTGATGTGACAGGCTTGTGACGTATGAACGGAATACGAATTCCAAATGATTAAATATGTCCAGGTTAATTGCATGTATATAAAACAAATGAAATTAGTTTACATTTGAAATACAACCATGTTGCTTAAATGTTATCAATAATGGGAAAACCTTAGCACAAATTGTGTCTTGCTATTCACAATGAATACTTTAGACGACTTTTTGCTAAAGGCAATACCATATGGTTGATCCAGTCCATTCCCCTTCTTCAGCATGATACCTTTGTGTTTCCCGTCAGGTGTAAAGCAGTGAACATTATTTGAACGCCACGCAGTAACGTACAAGTTCCCATTAACAGCAGCTGCTACACATATAGGACTTCTAAAATCATCGGAAGTGAAAGAGAACAAAATTGTTCCATCCTGTTTTATTCTATATAACGTGTTATTGTCTGTATCACAACAATATAATGTCTTATCCATTCCACAGTAAAGAGAATATATCGTACCTTTTCCAACTTGAATTGTTTTCAGACGTTGACCCTCTCTGTTGATAATGTATATTTCACCTCTATTCCCCAGTACTATATCATTATCTATCACAGTTATACTATAACTTTTTACTGGTACCATTATCTTCTGTTCTGCTCTCATTGTACTGGTATTTATAATTTGTATAAAGTTGTTGTCAGGTAATGTAACAATAGCTTCCTCTTTGTCTGGTACTACAACTATTCCCCGTGGTTGCCCTTCTAAGCCTATATCATTTAGCTGTTTACCATCATCAGATAACACCATTACGTCGGAGCTCCACCTATTACATAGCAATAAATGATCATTTCTGGTTACTCCAATACAAGTTATACAAACATCATGGTTACATTTAAAAGGTATTTTTGAATCGAACTCAAACTTGTTTTGAATGACTGGTTTAATGGCAGGATTCTTGCTTTGTGCTTGTAGAGCTTTTGGCGGTTGATAATTCACATCGGATGGGTTCGTTTCTATGGCAACGGATCCAATGGTTTC
>MJUT01061498.1:0-11624 GCA_002080005.1 Gigantidas platifrons
CAAAGAGGTAATCAGAATCGGTAAATTGAAGAAGGACAGACAACACAATGGCCAAAAGGACAAACAATGATCTACAAAACATACATATAAAACTAAAGATTAAGTAACACAACCCCACTAAAAACTAGTGGCACCCATAGTGTTACTCCAGGTACAAACCCTGTGATAAGTAATGAATGAGGAAAGTGTTTAGACATGTGGATTATATCCTTCATCATTTGTGACATGTTCTTAATGGTATACTTTGAAGAAATAGTCCCCTAAAGTTCATATGTCACCATCTTTAAAAAGGTTGGTTTATGGTGTTTAATGCCACTTTCAACAATATTTCAGTTTTATTGTGACGGTCAGTTTTATTGGTAGAGGAAACTGGTTCATGGCAAGGTGTACTCTATACAACATTATGTAATAAACTTTGTCAAGTGACTTGCGACAGGTCAGTGGTTTTCTCCAGTTTCCACCACCAGTAAAACTGACTGCCACTATACAACTGAATTATTGTTGAAAGTGACGTTAAACACCATAAACCAATAAAACCAACCTACATGTATTTAAAGAGGGTGACATATGAACTTTAGGGGACTGTTTGAGTCACCATGGTGGTTGAATTTATATTGGTGTTTGTCAAGATAAAGTTGCTAGTTTGATTCCAACCTGTGTCGAGGTGTACTCTTTACAACTTCATGTGATGGCCTTTATTAATGTAGTAACTTGCGGCAGGTCGGTGGTTTTCTGAGGGTACTACAGTTTCCTCCATCACTAAAACTGACGACTACAATATTGCAGAAACATTGATGAAAGTGGATTTAAGCACTTTGTAAGACAAGTTTGAAGCTACCAAAAGCGTAATAAGAAGTCGTAAATAGAAGATCAGAATAAAGTGGCAATATGTGAAAAGACAATGGTCCACAAAACACTACAGAGGTAGACAAAGATTGAGCAAGGCGAACCCCACTGAAAACTAGAGCTGAACTCAGGAGCTCCTGAAGGATGTGTAGTTCATGCTCCACTAGTAGAATCTCTCATGTTACTTTTGTATTGCCTTTTGCTAGTTTTTAGCTCACTTGTGCCAAGGGTACATGTGAGTTGCTTTGATAACATTTGTCCGTTTTCTGTTAACTTTTTCTGACAATATTATAGAATGTAATATTATTATTAATTTTGTTTTTTTAATTTTTCATCCAATTTTGATGCGTAAATCTTTTTTAACTCGCCTGGCCTTTAGGCCAGGTGAGCTATTGCCATCACTTTTCGTCCGTCCGTCAACATTTCACATTTAAATCTTCTCAGAAACCACTGTGCCAATTGCAACCAAACTTTGGTGGAATGGTCCTTGGATGGTCCCCTTCCAAAATTGTGGCCGGTGATCCCGACTTCCAAACAAGATGGCCGCCAAGCTAAAAATAGAAAAAAAAGGGGGATGAATTTTTTTTAAAAAGCTTCTCCTCTGAAACTACTGAGCTAATCTCAACCAAACTTTGCTGATATGATCCTTGGGTGGTCTCCTTCCAAACAAAATTGTGTCCGGCATTTCAGACCTCCAACCAAGATGGCCGCCACAGCCGAGCTTAATTTAACATCGGACTCTATGGGACATTCCCATAAAAATCTTCTTGTCCAGTTTTCTGAAACCATTTGCTCAATAATAACTAAATTTTTATGAAATAGTCATTGGATGGTTCTCTTCCAAAAATGTGTCCGGCGGTTCGGTCCTTCGTCCAAGATGGTCCCCACAGCCGAACTACGTTCAGTGTTTGGATTTTGGTTTTCTGTTTATAAATGTTTGCAATGATGAACCAAAGTGGGTCCCTAAAATAGAATTTAATGCAGTCCTAGGGTTTCAGGGTACTCGAATTTCAATTGCTGCTTAAATGTGTTTTTTTCTTCTTGTTAGCTTACTTTTGACAAGTCATCAAGACATCAATCTCCGACTAAATTGGATGCTTAAGATAGAAGATGTAAAACTTCATGTTCAGTTGCGTTGTTATTGAAAGCAGCTTTGATCCAGGTGAGCGATTACAGGCTCCTGTGAGCCTCTGGTTTTATATCTTGTTAAGAACTTCTGATGGAATGTCAATGGATTTCCTTTATCACTTACGGTTTATGAAATAAGCTTGAAAGAAAGGGACCACATTTATCTTATTTTTCATCTGAATTCAATGCATGTTGATCTCAATGATTTATTGATGAGCCAGTCAAGAAAATCAGCTATGTATTTTAATGTTAGGGAAGTATACATACTTGTTTTATCCATATCTAATTGTATAGTTTTTTTCCCTTGAGTTATAATAACGGCTTCAGTTCGTATTCCAACGGATTTCCTCGATTAGTTACGGTTTTCGAGTTAAATTTGATTGCAGAAAAACTGGTGCAGGAGGAAGCCTTTGTTGACTTGCCGGTGACTATGGAATCGTTGGTTCAAATGATCGACAACCTGTTGCGCTTAAGCACATATATATAGAGTATCTAATTTTATGCACACGACGAGTTTCTGCAATAACATTCTTGAGGTATGCTCATAGTCCAAAAGATTGAAAGCCACATTTAAACATGTTTAATTAGGATCAAGTTATCCAATGTGTCTAAACAGGATAGCCAAAATGGGCAACAATTGACTATGTATGAGGGAGATTGACGTTAGTTTGGATAAATTATATAATTTAGGAACAGTCAATTTAAAACATTGAAATATCCAACAAACCATGTCAATGTGCCGAAACATTGACTACTGGGCGGATGATACATACGAGGGCCGAAACATTGACTACTGGGCGGATGATACATTCGAGGGCCGAAACATTGACTACTGGGCGGATGATACATACGAGGGCCAAAACATTGACTACTGGGCGAATGATACATACGAGGGCCGAAACATTGACTACTGGGCGGATGATACATTCGAGGGTCGAAACATTGACTACTGGGCGGATGATACATTCGAGGGTAGAAACATTGACTACTGGGCGGATGATACATTCGAGGGTCGAAACATTGACTACAGGGCGGATGATACATTCGAGGGCTAATAGTTCACCAGCAAAGGTATCGACCCAGTGATAGCAAGTGTTATTGTATGTTGATACTTATGTCTTTGTGTACTAGGTATCGATCCAGTGATAGCAAGTGTTATAATATGTTGATACTTATTGTCTTTGTGTACTAGGTATCGATCCAGTGATAGCAAGTGTTATAGTATGTTGATACTTATGTCTTTGTGTACTAGGTATCGACCCAGTGATAGCAAGTGTTATAGTATGTTGATACTTATGTCTTTGTGTACTAGGTATCGACCCAGTGATAGCAAGTGTTATAGTATGTTGATACTTATGTCTTTGTGTACTAGGTATCGACCCAGTGATAGCAAGTGTTATAGTATGTTGATACTTATGTCTTTGTGTACTAGGTATCGACCCAGTGATAGCAAGTGTTATAGTATGTTGATACTTATGTCTTTGTGTACTAGGTATCGACCCAGTGATAGCAAGTGTAATAATATGTTGATACTTATGTCTTAGTGTACTAGGTATCGACCCAGTGATAGCAAGTGTTATAGTATGTTGATACTTATGTCTTTGTGTACTAGGTATCGATCCAGTGATAGCAAGTGTTATAGTATGTTGATACTAATGTCTTTGTGTACTAGGTATCGACCCAGTGATAGCAAGTGTTATAGTATGTTGATACTTATGTCTTTGTGTACTAGGTATTGACCCAGTGATAGCAAGTGTTATAATATGTTGATACTTATGTCTTTGTGTACTAGGTATCGACCCATGACCCAGTGATAGCAAGTGTTATGGTATGTTGATACTTATATCTTTGTGTAGTAGGTATCTAATGTATTAGCATGAAACAATTTGATAGTGCGTGGGGTTATGGTGTTTACGATTAACCATGAACCGGAAAGCTACGAATAACATATACAAATTTGCTAGTCAATAGGGTTAGGGTTAAGGTGTTTAACGCCACTTTCAACAATATTTCAGTTATATCATGGCTACATTTTTATGAATTTTCTTACGACAACTAACAGTCATAAAATGTCTTAAAAATTATAGGTATATCTTTTTTATGAGATTTTTATGAGGAGCCCAATTCTGTGTACGTGTAATTGAAGTACAAGGATTAAAACTGTAAGGACGCAACGTTATTTTAACTCAATAACATCTTCCCACATCTACATACACTAATTTTCTAATATTTTCTGTCATGGTGTAAACATTTATGAAAATATCTTTGCTCTCATATATAATTTTACATGTTTATTTTTAAAAATATCCAGAGAAATTTCGCTCCAAAGTTTTATTATGTGCCATTTTTGTGGTAGTAGCAATATCTGACGTAGGCTTTGATACTTGAAAAATATGACTTTTAGATGAATAATATAATTAATACAAAGAGGATTACAGGGGTGGTGATAAATTGGGAAGAAGGTCACTTGTATTTGTGTTGACCAGCATAAGCCGAAAAAAACAACAAAAATGCAGTACTGACTGTAAAGGCAAACAAAACAAAAAAGCATGTTACAAAATTTGGTGTCAATGGTTCCAGAAGGTGTCATATTTTTTCTTCAATTTTGTCAAGTCTACCAAATAATATGTATTCTAAGTTAAATGGAAGTCAATTTGAGTATTCAAAACTGCGAAAAGTTCAAACATCACAGAAATATGTGTTCATCAGTCTCAGTGTTTCTCACACACAAGCTAAAACGATTTGTAGATTTTAGTTTTATTTTAAACAGAAAACTCATTGCATTGTTATTTCATATGACTCTACAAACTGTTGTGTATCAGGAACATCGCACTTTTGAATTGTTTTGTAGTATAAAATGGCAACGAAAGAATATATTTCCAGTTATCATCTTAAAAGGGAATTTAAACAAACTCTCTTCACATTTAAGGTTAATTTACTAATTCTTTATTCTATACATTTTGAGTGTTTTCTGACGCTTTTTCAGAATTATCAAATATTTTCACATTATTTGGTAATAAAGAGACATTCACATTTAGTATATTATAGCTAGATTTATTTAACGATTATAAGTATGACTTTATGACTGAAATCACACTTTAACACACGTGGAAGTAAGTTTTAATATCATAACTTTCTTGAAGTGTTTTCTCCAAGGTCATTGGTTGGTCATTATGGACACGTGTAGTTTTAGTGATCGTCAATAGCTTGATTTAGCCTGACGTAATTCGGGGTTACTAAAGTACATGTACACTTAAAATATTTTGTACTCTACTAACTGGTTTTCCACCGTTTTTGGCAGCGGAACTATTGACCAACCGTCATCCTAGTTACCAAAATGCACATCTAATACATGTAATGCAATTAACATATTACGTTGATTTTACTTGTAGTTTTGATTAAGCTTTGTCATTAGCTTAGCCTTTTAATGGACTTTGAAATCCAAAATGACCAATAAGGCAAAACTTTGCTTCTTTATGTCATAAATTTGAGAAAAAAAAATCGTCTTGTGAGAAACAACTACGTATGCATATTGAAATAAAAGTGTTCATGAAGGCGAATTGTTGTTTGACCTACAAATTAATGGATAATCTTCTTGATTAAAAGCAATACCACCAAATGTTTTCCGATTAATTTCAAAATCATGTGGAAGTAATTTGTTTTTGTATTTCATTATTATGATCTTAGAAGCTTCAAACACTATCCTACTGAACTGTTATTCTGTATTCCGATATTGGCTCTTACGAGTCTCTGCTTACTGTATTTGTCTACGGTGCTACTGTTATAACGAAGCGTTATATAAAACCGAAGGAACAACCAAGAATGGACAATCCAGATACACATAAGACACAGAACGAAGACAAACAAAGCACAAAACACAACACAGCACAAGCAACTAAAATGATGAGCAACACGGACCTCACCAAAAACTAAAAAGATGAGCAACACGGACCTCATCAAAAACTAAAAAGATGAGCAACACGGACCTCACCAAAAACTAAAAAGATGAGCAACACGGACCTCATCAAACACTAAAAAGATGAGCAACACGGACCTCACCAAAAACTAAAAAGATGAGTAACACGGACCTCATCAAAAACTAAAAAGATGAGCAACACGGACCTCACCAAAAACTAAAAAGATGAGCAACACGGACCTCATCAAANTACTGTATTTGTCTACGGTGCTACTGTTATAACGAAGCGTTATATAAAACCGAAGGAACAACCAAGAATGGACAATCCAGATACACATAAGACACAGAACGAAGACAAACAAAGCACAAAAACACAACACAGCACAAGCAACTAAAAAGATGAGCAACACGGACCTCACCAAAAACTAAAAAGATGAGCAACACGGACCTCACCAAAAACTAAAAAGATGAGCAACACGGACCTCACCAAAAACCAGGAGTGAACACAGGTGCTCGGGAAGGGTAAGCAGTTCCTCCTTATAAGACCCGCTGTGTTACTCATATATAGTCAAGTCCGGTAAAAGCCTTGGCGGTGATAGAGGAAAGAAAATAATCTAACTGAAAAGTAAAAGATCCATTATCATTTGAGATATGGATATTTCGTAACGGTCAACCAGATCGTGATGACGACCGTAGAATATTTGTAGCGATGACTTCAAACTAGGAGCAACGTAGCCTTGTCTGAGTAGCTGAGGTCTGTCCAGAAAATCACTGTACTCAGCACAAGATCCAGAATAACGTATGAGTTGTGAAACGTGAACTCCATACGCTGGTGATGTGATGCTGGAATATGGCTACTTAGACTTAATCTCAAAGGACAATACATTTTTGTATTAACTTTAGTAAACGTGTGAGGTGACGAGTATCCAATAAAATGATGTTCCTTGACGTTTGAATTTTATACGAGTTTTTTAATAGCAACTTTCTTATATGTTCACATCATTTACGCTTGTATGGTATACTAAAGCTATCAAACAGTTCCTTACTGATGTTACCGTTGTTCCGCTTGGGCAGCATTATGGCCTTTAATGGTGAACATTATTAATACCTTAAAGGGTCAACTGTTTATGGCTAATTCTGTTTGTTGCTTTTATCACCATTCTGTTCCATGTATTCTCTTTAACTTCTAACCTTACAACGTATGTCTGATTGGGGTTTAAATTTAATTTGTATGCAAGAAGAGTTTGAAGATACCAAAAGGGTAATTAGAATCAGTAATTCGAAGAACAGACAACACAATGGCCAAACGAAAATGGACAAAAGGACAAACTACGATCGACAAAATATACACATAAAACTAAAGATCGAGTAACACGAACCCCACTAAAATCCGGGGGTGAACTCAGGTGCCCTGGAAGCCGGGGTAAGCAGTTCCTGCTCAACTAGTGTCACCCGTCGTGTTAATCTAGTTGCAAATCCAGCGACAAGTCACGAATGAGGAAAGGACCGGTACGTGCTTACGACAAGTCGAACATGTCCGTGGTCATTTATGACACAGACATTCCATAACGGTCAACCAAGTCATGGTGGCGACCGCAAAACATTCGAAGTGATGACGTTAACTTAACCAATAAGAACCATTGATTCAATGGCTTGCTTATTAGCAACAACCCTCTATTAAGACAATCGTGATATGAACCACAAGCTCTGGAATATCATATCAACTGAGAGATATATACTCCATATGCAGGTGCTGCTGGAATGTTGCTACATATAAATGGAAAGTTCATAGTGGGAAAAATTTAAATCATCTCTTAAAATTTCGTTCTTAACCGCCCATCACTGTCAATTTCGAGGTGAATGTCAAGGTGTTAAGCAGACCTATCTGTGTCTGTGGTATCCTTTATCCCAAGCTCAATGGGATAGATGTTTTTGATAAGCATAGAAAGCTTTAATATTTCATAGAAGATCTAATGTTTTACTTGGGTTTTTTAAAGTCATTTATGTATAATGTACATTTGTTTTGATAGAAGTACAGACTTATATATCTCTTGTATTGTTGAAATTTATTCAATAATTATACGGCAGATCGGTGGTTTTGTCCGGATACTCCGGTGTCCTCCTCCAATGAACTGACCGCCATGATGTAACTGCAAGATTACTGAAAGTGGCATTAAACACCATAACCTTAACCCTGTTCAATAATTAGACGGACATTTTGTCTTTCAGTCTGCAAACTATTCCATTCGCATTCATTTGTTATTGTTATTGGTAGAATCACTTTTTTTACCGGTCCGTTTGTTAGTAAATACCAAAATACGTCAATCTACAAAAAAAAAATAACAACGATTCTAAAGATATTCGTCCAATCCCTTGTTTTATAAGATTGTTTCTTTATAGAGGATGAAATAAATATGTCGCATTTATACATATATTAATGTAAATAAAAACTCTGAAAAATATGATAAATATAACATGGCGTAATGTAGATTGGACAACAAATAAATGTCACATAAAAATAATAATAATAAATGGTTTGTGTACAAAGAAGTATATTTTGTCCGACGAGGAGCGACCCAGTTTGTGACCTTTCTGATTCACATTTTAGTATCATAGGACAAGAATTAAGATGTGACGAATTCTGTAATGCGTTATTCATTTGTTATTGACCCATATTTTAAACTTTCTCCAGTTATTCCGGAAAGATTAAGACATGAAATCCTCTAAATTTGACGTAATTGAAGAGTTTGTTGTGGTCATAACAGGCTTGCGACAGCTACATTTGATTGAAGCAAACAAATATATATAACCAAAAAAACCCAACAAACTCAACACGACATAGGAGTCACTAGAAGTTTTATGGCTTTTGCACCTGTTTTCTCCCCTGAAAAGAGCTATTTGTTATTCAATACGGGGGTGTATTAATTATACCCTAGATTTTTCAGATTAATTGACTAAGACAGTCACCTGACAAAGATTTACTTAAGTGTTTTAAAGTGGTTTGAGGTTACAACTTGACTATATAAACAACTGATGGAAGTCTAGGAAATCAGAACTGGTATCAAGGATTGATTAGACCTACTGTGTGATTAGACCCTGACTCCAGGTAAGTAAGTGTAAACTGGTATCAAGTATTGATTAGACCTACTGTGTGATTAGACCCTGACTCCAGGTACATGTAAGTAAGTGTAAACTGGTATCAAGTATTGATTAGACCTACTAAGATTAGACCCTGACTCCAGGTAAGTAAGTGTAAACTGGTACCAAGGATTGATTAGACCTACTGTGTGATTAGACCCTGACTCCAGGTAAGTAAGTGTAAACTGGCATCAAAGACTGATTAGACCTACTGTGTGATTAGACCCTGACTCCAGGTAAGTAAATGTATTAGGTCTCTAATTTCTGTTTTAGATTTCATCCTTTGTTGTCAAGTAAGTTTTCTCATATTGTCAGTTTTAATTTGATATACTAGTATATAATGCGACAATCTAACTTGGAAGTAAACTTCTCAAATGTTGGAACACTGTCAGCTCGTGGGGATATGATCGTGCAACCGACTCCCTATTAATTTTTTTGTCAAATTACATGTATGCATATTCTTTTTTTCCCTAGAACTACAAACCAATTGATATAGTTTCTCTAATCCTATTTTCCTACAAACATTGAAAGTAATTTCGGTTTTGTCAACATTTCATATCTCGGACAGTTTCATGGACACCAACTGCAGACATGTTTCCATTTAAGTATGTGAACATGTTCAGGAGACTTTAACTGCTGCTCGAATCAGGATGTCACAACGTGGGTCATTTATAAAGATCGTCCACTGGTGCTCTGCTGTAGAAAAATGAAACAAATATTTATTGATTGATGACAATCGCTGTAAATGAGTTTTGTGGGGGTTATGGTTAGGGAATTATGGTGTTTAACACCACTTTCAATAATATTACAGTTAAATCGCGGCAATGTTATGTGAACCGAATTATCGCCCTTGTTTTTCAATGATTGATAAAAGAATGTATTTATATACATGTATCTGTGGGTGAAGATAAAATAAACCTTGCTATTATTGGTCTCGTTGCCCATTCTTGTGAGAGTTCATGTAGTCACAGATCTTGGTATTATTGGTCTCGTTGCCCATTCTTGTGAGAGTTCATGTAGTCACAGATCTTGGTATTATTGGTCTCGTTGCCCATTCTTGTGAGAGTTCATGTAGTCACAGATCTTGGTATTATTGGTCTCGTTGCCCATTCTCGTGAGAGTTCATGTAGTCATAGATAGCAGTTTATACCCTTTTACTACTATTGTTCTGTCTCACTTGGAGGATGATGTGCTACATTTTGTATGCCTCTCATTATTTTGTGTCTTTTATAGAATGAGGAACATGAAATTCATTCTACTTATTGTGTGTATTGCTATGGCAACAGCCACAAAGGACTGGAGACGACTAAAAAGGATGAACAAAGGGCTTAGTAAGTAACAATTGACATAGCCAAGTAGCTAACAAATTGAAAATTCTGAAATTACATTCTTTTCATCTGATTTCATGGCCAAATTTTGATTAAACACAATACGGAAATTTACACACAAAAAAAAACATGAACTATTTATTCAACATGCATATAATATTAGATTCCGCAATTTTTTAAAATGATATAATTATGTAGTACATACATACGTTGAAGTTTGACAGTTTAGTTCTAGTTCTTCAGTTCGTATAATTGTTTATTGGAACTACATGTAATTGTATGACTACTGGCAATTTAGTCAACTGGTAGTGACTGAGGTCTTTTAGCTGGTTTAACCTTGCCACCGTTTATGTCTGCCCATATTTGTTCATTATATTTTTGTGATTGTATTTCTAAACGTCTGTGGTATGGAATTGCCTCTTGTTTTTAATCATCAGTTTTGGTATTTAACTTCTATATCTGAAAATGATTTTTCTGTGAATTTGCAATAAACAAATGAACTGCCTCCATGAAAAGCAATTAAGGAAAGAGAACGCTTAAAACCATTTTTGGCAGCAATTTATATTATTACAATTATTTCGTTTAGATTGCAAATATGACAAAGGCGAGTGGAGTACTTGTGATACTCTAACACGGACTGTCACAAGAATTTTAACACTCAGGGAAGGAGAAGAGGCATGTCAACCGACACAAACTCAATCCATATCGTGTGAAAAATATGAAAGAATTCAAGCATGGAAAGCTCAGAAAGTGGAAAGGAAAAGAGAGAGACAAGAAAAGAAGGTACTGAGAAAACAACAAAAACAACAGATAAAAGAAAATAGGAAGCTTATGAAAGAGCAACGAAAAAGTACGTATGCTTTTTTAACAGTATGAAACATTTTAATCTTCTAGCTTCTATTTGTTAAATCAACCGATAACAAATTCTTGCTATAAAAGATGAATTTTAGCCATAATTAACAATGGCTAATTATAACCTGTTAACTAAGAATCACGGAATTTAGATGGACACACTTCAGAGATGTGTTACTATGTAATAATATTCGCTATTATGTTATATAAACATTCTGTCTGCACAGGATTCGAGAGAAAATGTTTTATTACTCAACTTATTCAGTATATTATATACTATATAGTATTGATTTGTATTATTATATTTGTATTTGTTTGCTTATTAAACATTCGGACATACTTTATCATAGTATAAAATCCGTGTTCTCTCTATTTTCAGGGTGTAATTATGATTACAGTGACTGGAGTGAATGTGA
>MJUT01061504.1:0-11646 GCA_002080005.1 Gigantidas platifrons
AAGAACAAAAATTTGACAGCTTTAATATCTAATTCTAACACTATTTGGTTTAATTTTCAGACGTATCATATATATACAACGTCTGAAAAACCAGTCAACTATCAATCGTACGGGGCGTTGGATTGTTACGGTATAACGATACTACACAAGTAAAATAAAATCTATAAACGCCTAAATTGGTTTGTAAAACAACACCAAGTACACAAAACAAAGTGATAAAGAATTAACCACTTCGTTGAATGACAAAATGTTCGTCCCACCGAGAGACTTTATTAATGTCTATTTAAATAATATTTCGAACCAATATGGCGACTTAATTTAAAAAAAAAAGTTTTTGACGGTTCATGTATGGGACAAAAGAACCAGAAATTGCACATATGAAATTACATACATAAAAGAATTGCAATCCTACATATAAATTAATGAAAGTACAATAACAATAATATAAATACACAATAGGGATATTCATTTAAATAAATGTTAAATTAGAAATAAAAATAAAAATGAGACATTATTGGTAAATGTATCAAATAGAACTGTCAAAAATATTGTTTGTCAAAATATTTTTGAAAACGGTATGATACCCAAACTCAATCACAATAACGGCCCACCAAAGTGTGGAATATATACTTTGGGCTAATTGAGCAAACTATATGTTCTAATAGGACTGGAGAGGACCAACACAAATAAGAGTTAAGAAAGGATATTATTTTTTCTCATTGATTCCATTCGGTGATAAAGTTTTCTAATCCAGAAGCTTTCCCTTTCCTGTCTGCTTATATCATCCCACTTGGGGTTATGGTCAATTATGGTGACCTTCAATTTGCCGAAAGAATCATGGTGGCCCGTCGATCTGAGATGTCTGCTGAGTGGAAGGTCAGGTTTGCAATTTGCATCGCTTCTATGGCCATTCATGCGTTTACTAAGTTGTTGTTTAATTTCTCCGATGTATTGAAGGCCACAAATTGCACATTCCAGAAGGTAGATAATATTTTCTGTCTTGTAGTTGGCACTGCAGTATATGACGAATTCTTCTCCTGTTTGTGTGCTGCTGAATTTTTGTGTGCATTGGATGTTTTTGCACATCATACATCGTCTCGAATCACATTTTTGACACTGACCATTGTAGGCAGATCGAGGGGAGACGTCAGCTCTCACCCAGATATCTTTCAAACTTCCAAAAGAGTTTGAAGATACCAAAGGGGTAATCAGAATCCGCATATCGAAGAAGAAGAACAGACAACACAATGGCCAAAAGAAAAAGTGCAAAACTACAAACAACGATCTACAAAACATTACATATAAAACTAAAGATCAAGTAACACGAACTCCACTAAATATTTGGGGTGAACTCAGGTGCTCCGGAAGGGTTAGCAAGTTCTGCTCCACTAGTGATACCCGTCGTGTTAATCTGGTTACAAACCCCGCGATAAGTCATGAACGAGGAAAGGACATTTAGTCATGTAAACGTTATTATTATGAATCTGTAAAATCCTGAGCACAAATTGAAAAACTCGTGAACAAATTGTAATATTCGTGAGCACAAGTTAGTATCTCGCGGGCACAAGTTAGTAACTCAAGTGCACAAATTGGAACACTTGTGTTAACCAGTTAGTAACTTGTGCTCGATTTATAAAATATTTTTATGTAGCACTTAACTACTGCATTAAATTTGCTGTATTACTTTACATGTCAATTCCGTCACATTAAATCAATTAATTATTTTGTCTAATTCATTTGAAAACAACTGCAACTGAATAAATCATAATTTTAGTCATACAAATTAATAATAGAACTCTACTAATATATTGTGCAAATAAATCAGAACAGAACCGCTGGATAGGTCAGAATATATTGAAGAATTTTTTATTGTCTTGTTTTTATTTTGTAGTGAAAAATAATAATCTAGCGATGTATGAAAACTATTACCTTCTTCCTAACCTAACTTTGGATCAACTTTTGACGCTATTGATTATCATGTTCCAAACTTGATTAAAGTTCCACGTGGAAATTAAAAATGTTTGGCTTCAAGCAACAATGAAAACCATCTGATGTAGATATTCACATGTGTTGCCCTTTAGCAGTACACGTGGACGTAAACACTTATTTATTATAATTTTATTAATGAATAATTTTTTTTGTATATTAAGCAAGACACATACATGCACTTTATGACGGTTACAATTAGCTATCTGCACGTAAGTGAGAGATTGTTTTTTAACACCAAACTAACAATTCTTTATCGATATCATGGCGAAAACAATTAAATTTGATGAGATGGTAATGGTGTGTGTTTAATAATAGACCACCACACGAAATCCCGCCAATACTGGGTTCACTGGAATAGTTGTTAGTTTCTTCTCTCATAAAGAAGTGATATTTCTGAAATACGAAAATCATTGCAAACGAATCTAAACAACATTGATACGTTTTGCTTAAATGCGTATTACAAAATATTCGTAGAAATGTACTAAATATATTAAAAGCTCAAGAGGGAGTTATAATATGAAAAACATATAATACCACCAGGCAATTCAATACACGCAAAATCAATACCCTAATACACTTACACATGAGCGTTCAGTTTCCTGGTGTTATTCAGACACTTCAATATATAACTCCGACAAAAGTTAAGCACCACCCTATATTTTTATCGATATATATTTTTACATCAATACTGTTAAAACAATAAAATAGATATCACCATTTTTCTTACACTTCTTAAAAGACTACACCAAGGGCTCTAAAATTAAAAATTAAAAATTAAAAGTATTTATCATCCTGAAAGACGTGACTATGACGTGGCAAAAATGAGGATCAAAACAGGCGCTGGAAAAAACGTATAACCAGTTTGTCTTTGATGGAAGCTTTTTAACATTGCATTAAAATGCAGAGTCTTCAGATTTTAAGAACTTTTAAATGCATCTATTGTGCGAATGTGTAAGGCATAAAAATCATTAACGAGTATATCCACCGCGTTTATTGTGAAGTTCTGTAACACACCCCGCAATGCTTCGCACAAGACGCCTATGCTGTTCTTGAGGGAACTGTTGCTACTCCTGTAAGATAGCAGTTTTTAATTCGTCAATATTTTGACATTTTGGATTGCGTTGGTTAATTTTTCGGCCAATAAAGTCCCATACATGCTCTATAGGACTCATGTCTGGCGACATCGCAGGCCAGGGAATTGTCTGAACAGCCTCTTGCTGTAAAAAACATTGTACAATTCGGGATCTATGTGGCCTAGCGTTGTCATCCATGAACATTGGCCTGTCAGTCAACGCATGATTGTCGAAATGGGGGACTACGCGTGGAGCGAGCACATTGTCACGGTATTTTTGGTCTGACAGATTACCATCAAGAACGTACAAGTCCAACTTACAGTCTAAGGAAAAACAACCCCAAACAGTTACACCCCAACCCCCAAAAGCAGTCGTGCACAAAATGTGGTTGTCCTGAAATGAAGTGTTTCGATGGCGCTAAACCCTTGAACGACCGTCGGCAGGGCGTAACAAGAAACGAATTTCTTCAGACCAGTGGACCCGTCTCTATGTGCGAATAGTCCACCCCAAATGATCATGTGACCAGTCAAATCGAGCATGGCGATGACGTAATGTCAACTGTTGACGTTTTATGGGTCGTCGCGTTCGCATTCCCTGATGGTGGAGGCGTCTGATTACAGTGCGTGCGCTAATGTGGCCTCCAAACGCTAAATTACCACAAAGTGCACCAGCTGTACTGAACGGCCGTTGCCGCGCCCGTCTGGATATGAGCCGGTCCTCTCTCGGCGTTGTTTTGTGAGGTCTACCTACACGTGGACGGTCAGTAACATTCCCCGTTTGACGAAAACGCTGCATCAGTCGTACAATGATGGAATGTTTAACCCTGAAGTGGTCTGCCACCCTTCTATGGCTAAAACCACTGTTATGCATGCCAACAGTTTGCCCCCTTTCTTGTATGGTTAATTTTCGCCGCACCATACCAAACCAATAGAAAATGAAACTTAAAACTCTACACAAAAAAATAAGCTTTCGTTCGCAAACACAAATGTTGAAAAGTACACGTGGCACTTTACACACCCTGTCATATACACATAAATAAAAATCGATCAATAACCTGTTTCACGGGTAAGTAAGTATGTGTGTGCAGGTAACGAAAACAGTAAACCGATTTGAAATAAGTTCATTATTAGAAAAGATATTAATGAAACAAGTCAGGTTGTGCTTAACTTTTGTCGGACTGTATATATATTGGCGGGGTTACACTAGTGTTGGAATAATCTTCCTTAAACATGGTTTATAATGGAACACATCAACAACTAAAGCCCTAATACATGTCGTGATAGTATCATCGTCTTTATTATCTATTAAAGCTACCAATCATCTTCTTCCTATGTATTACCTGTAAATAAATCAAGTTTTGTTGACATCAGCACGTTGCATGTAATGACAATTATAATATTGTCTATTGAACTCTCACACATAATTTAATTAATATTTATTTTCGATTTTATATGTATTTTTATGAATATACTGACATCCAACACGACTTCTATATCAGATGATGTTCGTATTATTTAACAGTAACATGACGAGTGTCACTAGTTCAACAGGAACTGATTATTCTTCCCGAGCACATTAATTCACGGTTTTTAGTGGTGTTCGCTTTGCTCGATCTTAAGTTTTCTGTTGTTGTGTTTTGCAGATCATTGTTTATTTTTTTTTTAAATGCAAATACTTCCCGGAACACGGTTGCACAACCATTTTGGTGTGCGTTTTACGAAATTCGTGTTGTTCTTTCTGTTTTATGTTGTCTCCTGCTTGTGTGTGATGTATATATTTTGTTTTCCTGTTGTTATTTTTCTATCCGGGTTGGCCACTTTACTCTATAAAAACAATCCACTCTGCACTCATCGCATAAAATCCCAAATCATGAAAAATATCAATCGGAGATTTGAAATATATTTGTTTGAATGATTGCTTTTCTTGGTTTTGTTTTGAGTTAAACTAGATATCTCTATGAAATTCTCGATCCTTGGAAAGTACTATCAATATAATATCTCATTTAACACATAGGTCGAACACAATAAATCCACTTTAAAACGCACTATTGAATTATCTCGATCCTCGGAAAGTACTATCAATATAATTTCTCATTTCACACATAGGTCGAATACTATAACCCACTTTAAAACGCACTATTGAATTATCTCGAAAAGTTTAAGACCGATGGAATGTTTGTGGAAGGACAATGGTAGCAATGGTATTTCACAATAAGTGAAATGATGCCGTCGCGCAAGTGTTTTCCGCAAATACAAACTGGGTTAGTCGTAATCTTGAACTTATATATAATATACTTCCGTGACACAAGTTTTTATAAAGTCGCCTAATTTGTCGTAGAGTCTGGTAGAAAGTTCTGTAGTAGGTGTTCAGAATAGGACAGAGGAAGCTGTTGATTTTTGAAGCAAGTTCTTTGGAGTATATTAGCAAGCTCCTGTAATGATAAAAAATATATATAATACTTACGAAATGATTTCACTTTCAATAGAAATTCATTGTCTGTACTGTATAATGCGTTAGCCGTAATCAGTTCAAAAGTAACTGTTCCGCTCCCTGAATACAGAACTCCATTGCTGTGGCTGGTACACCCGAATACCTTCTGAAATGCATTAATAAATATTTTTTTTGTAATATAAGTAGGGGAGATAACTTTCCAGCAATGAATTGATTTTAACTCTTATATACAAACTACGCGAAAAGAATGGCAATTTAACAGTTAGAACGAGAAGGGGTATTATGTATAGTTATCATAGGAATAAAATATATTAAAAAGAAACATATTGTATCGTTTCTTTTGTTGACTAATATATATATACAAATATACACGTAGGAAAAAATGTCTCGACCTGAAAGATGCATTAAATAAATAATCTGATATACATATTCTTACATTTAATTTCTGTAAAATTAATAACAAATGCTAATTTTTTATTTCAAAATATCTGATTTTTGTTTCGTGTGGAAACATTTCTTCCGCTGGGGAAATCATACCCCCATCAAAGTTGAATGGCTGATCCCCTATTGAATCATATTGCATAAGTTGTAATGAATACAATTTGTTTTCTTTACAGTGACGAAAATATAATTAAATTTAGATACATGTTGAATTTTGTTGCCGATACATAACATCTAGAAGTACCTCGTACATCGGCATCTCAGGTAAAAATAACGATCCATTCAACCCCGAAAGTACAATCATATAGAATACTATATAATTATTGACTTTTAATGAGGTCTACTCCTGACTATACGAACCTGAGCAATAATTGAAATTTTTCAAACTTTTTCAAAATTTTATCATTTAGAAATTTATTGACAATGTTTTACATCTTATGAAATTTTTGAGATTTTATGAAAATTTAGATTTTTTTTTGAAATTTTTGAAATTTTAATTTTTTTAGACTTTAAGCAAAATAACTACAGGTTTAATATTTAACCAAGACCAATGTATCCCACAATACCTTGTTTTATCTTAGCAGCAGATAGATAAACAAATAAATATGGCTGATTCAAATATTCCCTCCTCAGGACAAAAAGGGGCTAGAGAAATGCAATTTTTGTAGAGAGGAGATTGTCTTAATACAGAGGGAAGTGGAAAAGAATTATACCATCATAAACTCAATGCTCTCAAATATAATCACAAATGAAAAGAAAAAAGTATGGACTGAGATAGCTGAGAAGACCAGCTCACTGGGAGTTCCCTTTAATAGTACCCCAAATGAAATCAAAGAAAACGTGTGTAAATCGTTTTATTTTTGAATGGAAATGAAATTAGAAAAAAAGACATTATTACGCAAAGATTTTTTTTAATTATTTTCTTAATAAGGCAATAAAGTTAAAAAGAAATGTGAAATCTTACTAGAGGAATATAGCTTACATGTCATTATCTAAGGTTATTTGTCCTATGTTAAGAGTATTTTGTACAAGTTAGTACGGACGGAAGCGTCTATGGACCTCGTCTTGGTTGATTAATAACATTAAAAGCAATTTTAATAAGGCGTGTTTAGTGCAGTATACATTGTAATACATTATGGGGGTGTTATATAGGTGGCCATAACTTATTATAGCACATAACTACTTTTAATTAAATCTTCTTATTGTCTTACAATTTCAATGACCGTTAATTTTTATTATGTAAGTTAGCCTTGGAATATTTTCTTTACTTTCCAACATCTCATTAAAATTGGGTCCATGCATATGCAAGTATGTCAAAAGTCTGTTTCTCTCTCTGGTTTTAATGTGTGAATTTCTTTTATCTCAATTAACATGTAAAAAGTTTCTCATGGACAACAATTAAAAAAATATATANCCCCCTTTTCAGTATGACATCCAATTGATGAGGAATTTCCATGATGTCACAGAGGTACCTCATACTATTTTTGAAGTTTTATAATTTTGTTTTTCCAACGTAATTGTACGACCAGCGTATTTTCTGATTGACTTAGACTTTTCATCGATATTTATTCTTGATAACCAATGGTTAAATATTTAACAGAGCCCCTATACCGTAATTAAATATTAATCGGTTTAACCATGCTTTAACCAGTAGTTAAATTTAACCATAAGTTGAACAACGCATTCCATGCTTTTGTTAAATTTTAACCATAGGCTATCATTTTAACCATTGGGTAAAATTTAACTACAAGTTGAACAACCAGGCCCTGGTGTTAATTAGACTGAAGTTATGGCAAATTGGACTGAAAAGGCTAAACAAAACACAAATTCATTGTTTTATACTTAAAGGCCCAAACCTCCACTCTTAGTAAAATGACGCGGTCATGCAAGTGTTTCCACTTTCAACTTTAAATGAAACAAAATTACCAATAATTAGACGGATCAACTTTAAACTTGATGTAAACCTTTAATTATTGCAAGTTTTACACCTTTTTTTAAACATATTTTATTATCAAATAATAAACAATTGGATGAGGCACAAGTTTAACAAATTAGAAACGTCTTCTCGTACATGAATTAATACAAAATGAATTTCATATGATATTATATTAATTTTCTATTCATGAGACAAGAAAAAAAAACAAAGTGTCTCGCATCATGAAAAGTTTGAAGATACCAAAGTGATAATTAAAACAGTAAATCTAAGGACAGAAAACACAATGACAAAAGAAAAACATTACACATCAAACTATAGATCAAGAAACGCGAACCCCATTAACAAACGAGGGAGAGATCGGATGCTCCGGAAGGTTATTCACAAGTCAATGTCGTACCAGTTGATGCCCATCTATATTTGATCCATCGTATATTCCAAGTCTGACACCACAGTCATTGATACGGACGTTCTCACTTATAATTTCAATAGCATGAGTACCACTATAACCTGTGTTCATAGTCACAACACATCGGTAGTTGGGTGTGTTGGCATGTGATCGAATGGTGAACATTTCATCATATATATCTGTGATCATTCCACAATTATCTGCGGTGTCCATAGATACTAAAATAAAATAATAGTACGCCATATTACGTGTGTTGTCAATGTATGTATCAAAGGGAAAACCATACTTCATTTAATGGATGACCAATTGAGAATTAGCTTTCAACAATAATTTTATTCAGTCATTTTGGGGGGAGGGGATATCGTTTTGTATTTCATCACTTTGTTGCCTATGTTATTTGTAGTAGAGGAAAAGACAATGACAAACCTTTTTGTCCAGTAGACATGGAAATTAAATAACTATTTAATTAACGTCTTGACCAAATAAAATAAAATCCAGGAGAATCGTGTTTTTGTTATTTCGTATAATCTCAATGATAGAAATATAACAATATGTTTGGTTGTAATTTACTAATGGGACATAACCAGTGCCGGGTTTACTTACATACTTGGTAGTCTGAAGATTAGGGCCTCAGAATCTGGCATGCGGGCAAGGGATATAATATTTTTGACAATTCAAATTGCATTAGAAAACCTTTGCTCTTCCTCTGGCCGTGTGTGTGTTCGATTAGGGCCCCACAGGTGGAATAGCCTAGGTCCTCTCTTCATCTACATATGCCACTGGACCAAACTTATTTTGATCATCGGGAACTATTATTAAAATATTTATTGAGGTTAACTGAATCACATCTTTTGTTGATTGATATGATTAGATTTGATATGAAAATATGCTGTGATGATTCATTAAATTGTGAAAAGCAGTGCTTATTGTTAGTGTTCTTACAGAGTTGAAGGTCGATTCAAGTCAGAACTGATTATATTGAACTGAAGTCTGCTACTCTGAGGTAGAGGCTAATTATAGCTGTTGATATAAATACTTTCTTCTGATTGGTTGAATATAAAGAAGTGATTGCACTTGATTAGCCAGTCAACATAATTGACCCCAAAATCTCCTCAGCTTCCTTTAAAACAATTGCATATATTTTCCTCCTAGTTATTCGTCCAAACATCTTAACATTATGTCATAAAATTTGTCAGTGTTTTCTCTGGGTACTCCGGTTTCTTCCACCAATAAAACTGACAGCCACGATATAAATGAAATATTGTTAAAAGTGTCGTTAAACACCAAAACCCCCCTCCAAGCATCTGAATACATTTGTGTATGTTAAGTGTAATTTCAATTTATCAATATTTACAAGAATAATAGTAGGTATTAATTTTCAGAGCCAGCATATTCTACTACACCAATATATTATTAAGACATATTTGTATTAACTAATTAAACCAATAGATGATACGACCAGAGACTTTGAATTATTGAGTTTTCTAATCTGTTGACTGTAAGCGTTCTTTATGAAGGTTGCTCCAGAAACGAGTCGTACACACTAACTTAGATATCTACGTTTTTATTATCAAATTGATCCAATGTTTATACATGTATCTCGTCTTTAAAATTATCAGAACCAACCATAATTAAAGATATTGTATGAACAAACAAATAGATTATGAAAAGGAGCGCATATACTTACTATCACCTGCCAGTACACTATCTACTATGATCACTGTCAACATCAACAGTTTTAGCAGCATCTTTCTCGTTAAACGTTACTGGTCCTGTCAAAAAAGATAAAACAGAAATGAGTACTAATTTGTAGGAACTAAAGTTAGTAATTCCATAAGGGCTTAAGACCTAGTAGGTTTACTAGAACGATTAGTAATAGTATGCCTAGTATAAAAATTATCACAACTTCCTCTAAAGAGGGGGGGAGTCCTCGTTCATGAAAAGATTAACGAAAATAACATAGATTGCTATATCCCATAATTTGTTCAATATTTTAATGTGGTGACAAATTTGGAATTTTCTATTTGCTATAAAATATTATCCTGCAATTGATTTACAAGGCTCGAATATCTACAAGAAGAGTTTGAAGATACCAACGGGACAATCAGAATCCTGATCTCGAAGAAGAACATACAATACAATGGCCTAAGAAAAAGTACAAAAGGACTAACAACGATCTGCAAAACACTATGCATTTCATTACTTTGTACATGCGAGTATTACAGACAGTTTTGTTCGTGAACATACTGTCAGTAGCCTTTTTTGTTTGTTTCTGGTAATTTTTTTTTTTTTTTTTATTAATTTTTTTTTTTTTAGCTGCTAAAACCACATGTTGTCAGCTATCAAATCACTATTCTACCAGTCAAAAAGTATTACTCTACCAGATATTTTTCAAACTGTTCAGCTCAGATTTGTGAAAATATCATAATAAATACGCTTACCTTCGTCAAACACTGTCAGTGGTATAAACGATACAGGATTCAGATTTCAAAAGTCCGAGTATCATATACATATAGCGAAACGAATTAAGAACCGACCATGTAACCTTAGCTGTTGTGGTCATGTCTTTTCCCTGAGCTATGCAATTTTTGCTACACGAAACAATAATGAGATAATTTTAATTTTTGACATGAAACATCAATAATTTTGATCTTGATGTCAGCGATGACCGAAATTCCTACATTTGTATGATAATATCAATAGACAGCTTGTTACTATACTACTCCTGTCCTCTCAGCTAGAAGCATTATTATGCATATTGAACAAAATAATAGAATGATTGACAATATATCCTTCAGCTATTAATTTCACTGATAAGAAATTGGACACGTATGCTCTAAAGGTCATATTGTACCAAGTTAATAAACATATATACGTTAAAAAATTAACCAATTTGATTTCAACTTTTTGTGGTAATCTTCCAAATTTCAAATGTATATGTTATCTTATTTTCTATACATTTATTATCACCGCCGCATGACAAAAACTATTTTAAACAAAGTAAGATATACAGTCAAGGCTGCATTAAAGGAAACCTCTATATTACAAATCACTGTCTATAAAGGGCAGTCCCATTTTTTCTATAGTACGTATAATTTTAACTTGTATATAAAGGACAACTGTTCACAATGACCACATTTTCAGGTTCCCCTCAGTGACCTTTATATACAAGTTTGACTGTACAAGTATTGGATACTATTGCATTCTCTTATGAAATACATTTCAAATTAAAATTATGCTGTGTTCAAATTATCTCGGTGGTTTCACTATTGAGGTGTTAGTGTGATAGCCTGTATTTTAACCAGTTGATAAGTTTTTGTATTTCTAGTATTTTTCAGTATTGTCATTGG
>MJUT01061505.1:0-11631 GCA_002080005.1 Gigantidas platifrons
AGTGGAGAATACACTCCAACTGTAGATTCTTAAAAATAATCAATGAGACCCGTCATTTAGAGATGTCTCTAATATGAGATATCTTTAGAAAAAAACAAATATCAGACAGACCCTAGCTGAATATTTAGAAGACTTGAAACATGAAATTAATTTAAAGATGTTTGGACTCTGAAGAAAAATGTAGTTGTCCTCTAATGTGTTAAGAATAGTTGTATTCATGTTTTACTTCAAATGAAATTTAATATTGATATATTGTACATACATTGTATAGTTTTCAAACTTTTAATATTTATTTTGAAAAGTTTTGGAAAATGAATGGTCTGTGTTTATTTCAGTCCTGACGAAAAGCCTGGGATGTCTTTCTACCTAAAGCCTCTTGTAGCTAAATGGGAAAGGGTATGGTACTCTAAAGCCACAGTGGGTATTAGCACTCTTACGCACCACTGTTTCAAGAATATGTAGGGAGGCGGGATTCACAGGTTTGCGCACGAACCATTCTCTACGAACAACTGCAGCAACACGTCTGTATGAAGCTGTTATTTTTGGAGCAGCTAATCACAAATTACTGGTCACAGGAGCGAGTCGGTGCGAGAATACAAACGTACAAGTGAACACACGAAGAGGAGGGTTAATAATATAATATCTGGAAGTACTGAAATTACAGATAAGGCGCCACGTCATGACCTGTCAGATCGGATATAATGGTCACTGGAAAAATGGTCAACCAATTAACATTTCAGTTAATATTAATTTGAACCAGTAAATTAATTTACTTGAGACTAGTTTATAATAAATTACATATTTGTAAAATTCAGTTTGTGTATTTTGTCAATTTCTTCCATAGATAAATGATAAATTTTATTTGCAAACTTAAATGAAAGTACCATAGGCCATGTGCCACATTTTTAGGCGAATATCAACATGATTGTGCATAAACTGTATTTTTTTTTTTATTTGTGTGAGAAATTTATCAAGGCAGTCAAAATCTTTTTCATTCATGTTTGTCCATTGAATGAAATAGACAACCAAAGATGCAGGGTTCAAGGACAATTCATTTAAACTCCTATTGAAATCGGAACAAAAGAATCAACTGTAGATTCTTAAAAATAATCCACTGTTGGAACAATAGAGTGACGTCAGAAAAGTGGTTTAACTGTTGGATAATTAAAAGTTGAAACCATATTGTTAGTTTTATAGTTTGTGAACTCTTTTATTGTAAATACAATTTGTTTGAAGTTTTCACGGTGTTTTCAATTTCGTGGTGTAAAAATGTCTACTCCAAACCGGAAAAGAAATCTGCTTGATTTCAAACAGAAACGTGAAATCATAGACTATGCAATGAAACATCCTAAAGCATTCAGCAACAAATAGCAGATTATTTCTCTATTTTTTTTTTTTGTGGAATTACCCGTAAAGCGTAGAACTGTCAGATATATCATATCAAATAAAGAAACTTACGAGTCTGTTTGATGTCGAAATGTACATGTAAATAAGTTCGATGACGTACGTACAAAAGCTTTATTTGCCGTACACACGATAATTTCTGTATGTCATGTTTGTATCATGAAATATTGTTTCTATAAGTTAAAATACATTATCATTGTTTATTTATTGATTTCTTATCAGTTAACAATAACCATTCGTAAATTTGTCATTCTATTTCCGATGGTCATTCTAAATTTTATATCTATGTCGGTTACATGCCCACTAGGAGTTGTATTGTTATTTTAACATGCCGACTATTAACTCGAATAATTCAAGCCCTTTCCGTCTCTGATTCTCTCCGCCTTCTAGCGGGAGCGTAATATAACGACTGGATTATTCGGGTTAGCCGACTATAAATAAAACTTATCTTATCTTATCTGTGTCTATACTTCCGGTCTATTAAGGCTTCACTCAGTTTATCGCCAAATTATTGCTGAACAAACGGTGGTGGTTTAACGGGGTTTGACAGTAGTTACAAACATACTTCTTACCCTTCGGGAGGACATGAGTTCAGCCCCGGTTTTTAGTTGGGTTCGTGTTACTCGATCCTTAGCTTTATGTGTATGTTTTGTAGATCGTTGTTTGTCCCTTTTCTTGTTACCATTGTCATTGTGTTGTCTGTCCTTCTTCGATTTCCAGATTCTGATTACACCTTTCGTAGCTTCGTATGTAAATTTTTAATGGTATTCAAATAATGATTACGTAGATAGAAAAAAAATGAACTTTGATCAAACATTATTTATTGTTAATCGCGTAAAATGACCCACTTCCCTTCATGCTTAGATTTTATGAATTAATCTATATGCAAATGCTTTCATTTATAAACGATAGAGAATACCAAAGTGTCAATAACAAAAGGACAATCCAGGGAAACTGGCAACATAGACAAAAAAAAACAACATAATATGTCAATCTTTCGAACCCCTCAAACTCGACTGATTATTGCGTCCGCTATTGACAATCGTCTCGTGGGGGATTGAACTCGCAATTCATTAAATATGCGTCACTTGCTGTTTGTATTTGACAACCAATCAGCTAACATAACACAGTATTTTTCCAGTGGCTTTTGAAATTAAGCGATTTAGATCACATGCATTTTAACAATAAAACGGAGGAAGATGACACCGTTGGAGCATTTCCAAAATCCCATAGAAAAATCGTAGAGAGAGGCACATAATTACATGATCGCTTACTTTCCTGGCATGGTACAGGCACTTCAATAAAAAGTGGCGAGGTCATACTAGTTTAATGGGCCCAAAATGACATATTTAGTAAACAAAAACTTAATAAAAACTACTTGACAACATATAATGAACCACGGAAGACCTTGAAAATGAATTTACAGACATTTACTTGATTTTTCAATAAAATTTACATACAAATACGTAACCTAGAAGAACTAACCAGGAAGTTTTATTTGACCAAAGGGACAACATGCGTGTACATAATGGAGCCATGGATTGCTTCCTGTGGTGACAGTTCTTTTGTATTTCACAATATCACAGTGTATAACCGGACAGTCTTCAAAAACGGAAGTTGCTGTACTGTCCGACCAGGTAAGGTTAGTTGCTTGCAGAAATTTCGACATTTTTGGATGATTATCCGTGATTTATTCTTTGAAAGTGGATCAATTGAAGCTACAAATATGAAGAAATACTGCAATGGTATGTCATTTATATTTCTGATCAAATAACACTGCCCTATTTGAACACTGAAACTGGAAATCGTCGTTTAAACATCGGTGGATGGTATATTTTCGCTCGAAGAAAGGGTAAAAATATAATTTTCTCCACTTATTCTTTAAATTATGTCAAATATGTTCTCACTATCTGATGAAATAGACATCGACGTTTTCAATGCAAGGAAATATGACCTTAAACGCACTAATTTTCCTTACGACGGGTGCATTTAACATCGCTCTTCATTGTACGCCTAATTGCTACTGTACGATATCATTAATTGTTAAATTTTAAAACTCATCTGTCCGCCTAATTGTTTTTTGTTAAAGTTGATCGAGAACTTTTGTACAGTCTAATCCTTTACAAATTAAGTTTTACAGAAAATTAAGATAGTTTATGTGTTGCCTGCATTGGAGAACTAGATATTCAGTAATCTTATAGATGATATGTGATTCAAATACATTTGTATCTTATTCCCAATTTTTGGAACAAATTAAATGAGTTTTCTCCCGTTTACAGAGTTATCTTCCTCTAGCATTGACTGCAATGGTTGTCTTATACAACTACGTGATTGATACGAATATCGTGTTTTATACATTAGGACCTCCTCCCAGAGGTTGTGCCGAGGGTAGAATAGACACCAGGTTTCTCCGTCCTAGAGGCACTAGTCCTCTAAAACGGGCCAATCCCGCGGGAACCCCGGGGTATAGAAATGGGACCGAGAGCTTCTTCGGCTTGAAGGGGCGTCCGTCGGTTGTGTGGGATGTATAAATTCACAACCAACCCGTCCTTCGGATGAGTCGTTAATAAATCCGAGGTCCCGTGTTGAGAGATTGCCACCCTCTTCGCACGTTAAAGAACCCAGTGTAACAGCTCATTATGAGCATTATGCTCATGATGAGTGGTCCATTGAGGAGACCTGTTGCGCTGGCAAATTTCCCAGCCGTCCCTACTCATCACCTTTCCTTTTTTCGAGTCCCGTGGCGTTGAATTTTTTTTCTCGTCCTGAATATAGCTGAAAAATTGCTCGCTGGACGTTAAACATCAACCAATCAATCAATCATACATTAGGAATTAATTCTCGCCTGTACCGGTGCAATATAAGACGAGTCCCGATAGTAATGCGTATGCTTAAAACAATATTATGTCTGTGACGCCATCAGATGAACAGCATTGGCGAAGTTGAATTGGGTGATTGAAGAACGATTTTTGTCTCTGTCCTCTGTTGATTCAGAATAATAAAACATTTATAGCTACATGCCCGTAATATCCGGACACATGCAGATTTGTTCACCCTAGACAATTATAATTTCCTTCGAGCGGAGCCCTCAGGATATGCTTTTCGTCGGGTGAACACATTTTCATGTTTATCCTGCAATCAAGCTATTTGCGGCTTAATAACAGGGATCGGATGAACTTGGGTCGTATTAGGTCATAGACTGACTGTTACTTGTTGACACGAAGGGCACGCATAGCGTAGTTAGTGTGCCAGGTACGTCACGTGCGACGTTTCCCGCGTTTTGGTAGCAGTCGGAATCATCTTTAAATGCAGTTATAGTCCGAGATTCCTCTGCCGTCCGACGGCTTTTTTTTCGACTGACTGTTGTCTTGGGACGTCAGAGCGCTCTCCATAAGGAAAACACCGGATTTGCAGCTCCAACTCTGGGTCGGCACATTTCCACGTTTCGTGGCTATCAGATTTTATTTTCTACCCGAAACTCTTATATAAATCGCTTCACCAATCATTTTTCTATTCATTCATAACTATCTTACCCTCAGAAAGTGGTGTTACACTCGAATACAGCACGATTTTCATATAAACCCTTCTATTTGGCCATTTCTGTTTATTTTTCAACCATTAAACGTGATCTCGCGATACTAACTAAATGATGACAGCAACGCATTGCATGATGGGAGCTACTTAATGCAGCGCGCCAAATTATTTGCATACGTAAACAACATACAAGACGATATAAAGCGCATTCTGCAGGACAAACAGTTCCATCTACAGCTCAAATCAGAACAGAAGGAAATAATACAAAATGTGTCGGATAGAAAAGATTTAATGGCAGTTATTCACGGGCTTCGGAAAGAGCATGTATTACGTTCCCCCTATTTTGGACAAGGTCAGATCATATATGCAGATCATCTCCCATGATACATTGCGGAAATCGTAGGGCGTTTTTATTGCAAAGAAACCAGTTTGAGTTTGGTTTTCCGGTTTAGAAACTGGTTTGAAACTAGTTCATTGGTTTGTCTTTTGTAATAAATAGATGGTTTTATACATATAAATAAAAATGGTTGACTTGTATGTGATCAATATTTTAATGCAATATATATATATGAACGAGTATACAGTTTTTTTCTAAATAGCATTACAATCAGTTACATTTTTTAGACATTTTTAAAGGTTCATGCTTGCGTCAGACAAATTTGCAAGACAGCAATCTTTTAACCCTTCATGTAGACTTTGCAGTCAAAAAGGGCTCATTAAATCAGTTGAACATAAATTACGATCACTGGTACTGCATGGATTGTCATTAAATTGCTCTAAACAATCAAACTCGGGGCGTTTAGGTTTTAACTCGGTTTTTCAAACTTTGTATTTATTGTCCAAACTGGTTTTGAAACAATTTTAAACCCGAACCGGTTTTTTATTTATCGGCGTTAAACTGAAACTAGTTTCCACAACTCATCAAACCGCCTCCGGGTGTGGTTTCGACGGTTTGACATCTGTTCAAAATGGCGACCGCTGAAGTTTTGATTTTGGAGTGCAGCATTTGTCTCGAACAGTTTGATTGTTTAGAGCAATTTAATGACAATCCATGCTGTACCAGTGATAGTAATTTATGTTCAACTGATTTAATGAGCCCTTTTTGACTGCAAAGTCTACATGAAGGGTTAAAAAATTGCTGTCTTTCAAATTTGTCTGACGCAAGCATGAAACTTTAAAAAGTCTAAAAAATGTAACTGATTGTAATGCTATTTTATTTTGAAAAAAAAAAAAAACTGTATTCTCGCTCATATATATATTGCATTAAAATATTGATCACATACAAGTCAGCCATTTTTATTTATATGTATAAAACCATCTATTTATTACAAAAGACAAACCAATGAACTAGTTTCAGACCAGTTTCGAACCAGTTTCTAAACCGGAAAACCAAACTCAAACTGTTTTTTTTTGCAATAAAAACGTCCTCAGTGTTCGAGACAAATGCTGCACTCCAAGATCAAAATTTCAGCGGTCGCCATTTTGAACAGATGTCATAGGGTCTAAGGGGAAATCGTGCTGTAATGGAGTGTAACACCACTTTCTGAAGGTACTTAGATTATGAATGAATAAAAAGAATGATTGGTGAAGCGATTTATATAAGGGTTTCGGATAAAAAATAAAATCTGATAGCCACGAAACGTGGAAATGTGCCGACTCAGAGTTGGAGCGGCAAATTCGTTGTTTTCCTTATGGAGAGCGCTCTGACGTCTCACGGCTCCAGCAAGTAGAAAAAAAGCCGTCGGACGGCAGAGGAATTTCGGACTAACGTAGGGCGTTTTTATTGCAGAGAAACCAGTTTAGATTTTAACTCGGTTTTTCAAACTTTTTATTGTCCAAACTGGTTTTGAACCAGTTTTAAACCCAAACCGTTTTTTTTAAGTTATCGGCGTTAAACTGCAACTAGTTTCCAAAACTCATCAAACCACCTCCGGGTGTGGTTTCGACGGTTTGACATCTGTTCAAAATGGCGACCGCTGAAGTTTTGATTTTGGAGTGCAGCATTTGTCTCGAACAGTTTGGAGCAATTTAATGACCATCCATGCTATACCAGTGATAATAATTTATGTTCAACTGATTTAATGAACCCTTTTTGACTGCAAAGTCTACATGAAGGGTTAAAAGATTGCTGTCTTGCAAATATGTCTGACGCAAGCATGAAACTTTAAGAAGTATCAAAAAAAGATGTAGCTGATTGTAATGCTATTTTGAAAAAAAACTGTACACTCGTTTATATATTGCATTAAAATATTGATCACACACAAGTCAGCCATTTTTATTTATATGTATAAAACCATCTATTTATTACAAAAAACAAACCAATGAACTAGTTTCAAACCAGTTTCGAACCATTTTCTAAACCGGAAAACCAAACTCAAACTGGTTTCTTTGCAATTAAAACGCCCGTAGTTACAGACATCTATTGTAGCAATTTTATGATTGCAGGCTAAAGACAATACACAATCATCATCGGACAATATAAAATGGAAGTGAAAAGCTGTAAAACACTTTCTTCATTTAAGAACATTTTCTATCACTATAAAGTTGTGCTTTATATGTAAATATCAGTTTGTTTAGTTTTCTCTGAAATATCTGTTTACTTTTCTCCAAATGCTTGTATATTTGCTATTTAAATTTTTTGTACATATTGATGCTATTTTGAGGACCCTCATGGATGAGCTCTTGCTAATGGGGTTATGCTCTTGAAATAAAGATAATTTATTTATTTCTTTATTAATAGCAGAAAACTAAAAGCAACCAGATTATCATCTTCGCTAGCCAAGGGTGACGATCCGCTCTACTCATCTTCACCCTTGGCATCGTTAGACGGATTTCCGAGGTCACACGGTAACGGTTTATATGTAATGCAGCTAGTGGTAGCGGCAACCAATCAGAACGCGCTTTACAACGTGCCAACAAAGACATCTTTTCCGTCTATAATAGCCGTTATAGATTTGCTCTGATTGTCTGTCAATGAGTTTATATTAAATTGTTCACAAATCTTCGCTTGAAAATCAGCCATATTATAATCTCGAGTCAATTTCCAGGGCATTCAAACGAAAGGAAATGAAAGCCTCGCGTCGATTGGCTGAAAATGACATCATTACAAGGGGCGTAACTATCAAAATCCAGCAGATGGCAGTGCGAAGGAATTACGAAAATCAGTCTAACGATGCCAAGGGTGAAGATGATTAGAGCGGATCGTAACCCTTGGCTAGCGAAGATGTCAGATTATGTGTCTAAGACACGGATGCCCTTTCCGTACATACGAAATCTGAGAAATGGACTTAAACACTTAATTTAACCAAAGTCACTCAAGCGTACAATGTAGGTCAAGGTGACCCAATTGATGTTGGGATGTGTTTCACTATATATAATGATTATACAGTCATGTGAAATACCTTTGTTCTATCATAAGTGGTTCCTGAGTAATGCAGCTAAACAACTTAACCAAAAGGACCACACATACGGACAAGGATAAATCTATATACCCCTTCCACATTCGTGGTCGGGGTATAACAAAATGGTAAAAATAAGGACATAATTTTTCAGTGAAATTTTATTTTGGCAAGATCAGTATTGATTTTTTTTTCAAAAACTTTTCATAATCTTATTTGCCAGCAAAAGGTCGTAACCTTACTGCACGTTTTACAATTAAAGATGAGTAAACTGTAAAAATAAGTATGAAACTTTACAACAACAGATAACAACAAGGAATACACAATTGTGCGGACAGGACAGAAAAAATCGTTAGCAATTAAGCGTACAGTGACGTCGAATGAAGAACGATGTTACATGCATCCGTCGTAAGGAAAATGAGTGCGTTTACGGTTATAATTTTCTTCCATTGAAAACGTCGATGTCTATTTCATCAGATAGTGAGACCATATTTGACATAATTTAAAGAACAAGTGGAGAAAATTATATTTTACCCCCTTTCTTCGAGCGAAAACATACCATCCACCGATGTTTAAACGACGATTTCCAGTTTCAGTGTTCAAAAAGGGCACTGTTATTTGATCAGAAATATAAATGACATACCATTGCAGTATTTCTTTATTTTTGTTGCTTCAATTGATCCACTTTCAAAGAATAAATCACGGATAATCTTCCAAAAATGTCGAAATTTCTGCAAGCAACTAACCTTACCTGGTCGGACAGTACAGCAACTTCCGTTTTTGAAGACTGTCCGGTTATACACTGAATATGAATCATATATTGTTGTCTTCGATGCTTTGATGTTTTCTTCTTATTCTATTAATATACGTTTACTTTCGTTTTTAGATGAAATTGAGTGATGATGTTTTGACGTTATGTATACAGAACAGAGGTTAAACACATTCTAGACATGATACACCCTCACACACATACTTTGGTGGTTTGATGATATTTACATATATTCTTAATGATAAAATCACCACTAATACTGTAATATTCACGCGAGAAGAAAATAGCTTTTGTAAAATGACTGAATTACCACCCATTAACAATCAAAACTTGTAAGTCATAAAACAACAAACAAACAAACCTCATTGGATTTCTTTACGTGCATCTCGTTAAAACATTTTTTTTTCCTGAATATTCAATATTTTATGTAAATCTTTAAAGTCAATTATTTTTTTTTCTATGAAACGTAGAGATATAAAGTGTTCTTTAAAAAGTAAAATGATTGCTCTCATGGAGAGAAGTTGACAAGGAGATGGGGATATTGAGTGATATTTAGAATGCGACAGGAGAAGGAACATAATGGATAAGGTTGGACTAGCAACAAATGACAACTTCAATGTTGATGCAGCAAGCTGTCTTTTAGATACATGGTGCTTGACACTGATACAGTAAGAACTAATATTGTAATTTGCTTCGCCTTCATCTACCAGACAACACGAAACTAGGAAAGTGGACAAAGCATGTCCCTTTTCTGTACCCTCACGGTTTTCATTCGTGGAATTTTAAAACTACATTGTAATAAAACCGAAGACAATATTATGAGACAAGAGTTTAATGGAGGAGAGATCAAACAACATAAGGTTATAATTTGGTGGTGTGGATATGTGAAGGAACAGTGCATTACTAAATTATTTGTAATATAATAATATAGGGGGAGGGGGTGGGTGTTTATGGTGGTTAACGCCAATGTCCACAATATTTCAGCTATATCGTAGCGGTCACTTTTATTGGTGCAGAAAACCAGAGAAAATCTCCGACTTACCGCAAGCCACTAACAAAATTTATCACATAGTGTTGTATAGGAGTACACCTCGCCAAGTGCGGGATTCGGACTCACATCTTTAGCGGTGTTAGACACTGATTGCATAGGCAGTTGTAAATCTCACTACCATGCGATCACGACCACGAAGGCCCTAGACGAAGTGTGATATAATGATATGTAACGAGAATAAGATAACCATATGATATTTTAGCGATTGTTTTTTCAAGATTTGTTGCTCTCAAAGACTATTAGAAAATGTCTTTATTTTTGATCTTTTGACTCTACATTTACCCGGTGACGGTTATTTAAGGTGGTACCTAACACTACAGGGAGATAACTCTTTAAAAATCAGTTGAACGTTTTGATCATATGATGTTTGTATGCAGATTTCAAGCTTCTCGGTGATCAAAACCATAGAAAGAAAAGCTGCTATGTGGCCTGTGAATTTATAGCTCTGAGTCTGTTGGTTGGAATTTGTTAAAATTTTGATATTTATTATAGTGGATATATTCAAACACACTGCCAAACAAATAAGAAAATTAAACGAGCAGATCAAATTTTACCAGAAGTGTATGGTACCACCTTAAGGAATATATCGTGAACACTAATGTCCTAACCCTAACCCTATGTTTTATTAGACATATAACCATCGATAGTGCACATTTAATTTGCATACCTCCATAGACACCTCCGCCCGCATTAACATACTGGGACCTAATCCTAGCATAACATGTCATAACTATGATATAAGTACATGTTCAATCTAAATAAAATCACAGATGTTGTGAGATTTCTAATTATGTATCATGCTCAGGCAAGTTGCTTTGCATGCTCCAAAAAAGTATAATTTTTGGCTTTCCAATCTTTCGACTATAATCGTACCTGGTGAAGGTTATTGTTTTATATATCGTTGTTTGTCCATTTGTACTTTTTCTTTTGGCCATTGTGTTGTCTGTTCTCCTTCGATGTACGAATTCTGATACCATGCCGCTTTGGTATCTTCAAACTCTTCTTTTTTTTCGTGAAGATCATTGTTTGTCCATTTGTTCTTTTTCTTTTGTCCATTGTGTTGTCTGTTCTTTGATGTACGAATTATTATTACCTCCCTTTGGTATCTTTTGGCCATTGTGTTGTCTGTTCTTTGATGTACGAATTCTGATTACCCCTTTGGTATCTTTTGGCCATTGTGTTGTCTGTTCTTTGATGTACGAATTCTGATTGCCACTTTGGTATCTTTTGGCCATTGTGTTGTCTGTTCTTCGATGTACGAATTCTGATTACCTCCCTTTGGTATCTTCAGGCTCTTCTTATACGATAAACGCACTTAATTAGATATCTATTCTTTTTATATACATATAAGAAGTACGGCATTTACATGTAACTAGCATGACCTAATTTCGTCCCCACAGGCATAGTACAGGTTAGAGATACAATGAACTGCTTAATTTGTATTATTTGGACAACTGACTCCACTATCTCCTACA
>MJUT01061506.1:2968-13642 GCA_002080005.1 Gigantidas platifrons
TAGTGAACAGGTCGTTCTACTGGGACACATTATCGTGATTCAGAGTCAGTCTTTTCTCTTACTCATTAATACTGAGTGCTTAGTGAAGAAGAATCAAATGCTCATATGATAGTCGTTCATCTCACCCGACCCTGAAACCACAATGTACAGCACTCGAAGCGAATTTGAATTTGAATTTTGGTGTTTTAATGCCACTTTCAGCAATATTTCAGCAATATCATGGCGACCATGAAGGTATTTCCCGGAGAGAACCACCGACCCTTGACAAGCAACTGGTAAACTTTATCACTTGCGGCTGCGAGTCGAGTGCACCTTTTTTGTAATTTACAAAGCTGGGCGCGAACCCACGCCGTATTGGTGATAGGCTTGTATGAGTTGTTAAATCCAACGACCTAACTCATTGAGCCACCCGGGCCCCTCACTGGAAGAGAAGATATACCACCGAAGCATAATGATTGATGCTTAACATTTGTTTATGTGTAGCGGAATACAATTTTAAATAATGGTTTCATATCATTTAATTTGTATTAATTGAGGAAAATATTTCTATCTTCAAAACTTGAAATTGCGCTTCCATATTTTAGTTATTGAATTTTTAAATATCGATAATTAAAATATGAACAATTAAGATATTAAGTAAAATATCGGGGTCATATTTCCATGCAATATACCCGAATGGAGTGAATTAATTGAATTTTAACTGACACAGGAAATTAATGTGGCTTTATTTAGTGCGACCAAGTATGATGTGATCTAAACTCATTTAGTACATGACAACTATTTGATTGCATGGTTTAGCAATAGGAATGTCATTTTGTTGTCTAGACTTACAAAAATAAAAAAAATTAAATACATGATGCAAAACAAACCCGTCCAGATATGCAAAATAAGGGATCCTACAATTAAACTCTATGCAAAAAATGGCTGTGAAGTGTTTAAAATTCCTCATACACAAAATTAATTACGTAGATGATTTGATGTCGTATTTATCATAATTAAAATTAGTTTCAATATTATTAGGTATTTTTTAATACCCTTTTACCTTGCGGACCGCCGCTTTAATGTTGGTCAAATCAACACAAAAATAGTACATTTGTTTACTCAGGGTCTGGTTTACTTAGTTTTCACTGTATATAAATTATACTTCAACTATTCCTTAATTTTACATTATTATTGTTTTCAGCCATTAAAGATGATATTTGGGATTCGTATGTCTCCACGAGATGAAGAATTAGGTGCAGACATTGTAGAACATAATATATATCCCAACAATAGAAATGATTCAAACATTATTTTTGCCTCTCGGCGTAGTAGTCGAGCATACCCTTCTATTTCAACTTTGAGTAAAGAAAGTCTTGAAATGATTACAATTTCAGAAGATGTTCGAGACAAAGAGACTAAGCCTAATCAACAAAGTCGTCAAAATGTTTTCTGTAAATTTATTGACCAAGTTATGGCGAAACTGAAAAGAAAAGATGTAGTTTCGCCTATTGAGTAAAATATTGCCCACCTGCGACGATGTGTATTGAAGGACGTGGTTTATTCAAGTAACAGGTTGATTGCAAATATTGGGAGATGTCCTTTATATATACAGTCCGACAAAAGTTAAGCACGACCTGACTTGTTTCAATAATATCTGTTCTAATAATGAACTTATTTCAAATCAGTTTGCTGTTTTCGTTACCTGTACACACATACTTACCTACCTGTGAAACAGGTTATTAATCGATTTTTATTTATGTGTATATGACAGGGTGTGTAAAGTGCCACGTGTACTTTTCAACATTTGTGTTTGCCAACGAAAGTTGATTTGTTTTGTGTAGAGTTTTAAGTTTCATTTTCTATTGGTTTGGTATTGTAAGGCAGAAATTAACCATACCAGAAAGGTGTCAAGCTGTTGGCATGCATAACGGTGGTTTTAGCCATAGAAGGGTGGCAGACCACTTCAGGGTTAACTATTCCATCATTGTACGACTGATGCATCGAATTCGTCAAACGGGGAATGTTACTGACCGTCCACGTGCAGGTAGACCTCGCAAAGCGACGCCGAGAGAGGACCGGTTCATATCTAGACGGGCGCGGCAACTGCCGTACAGCTGGTGCACTTCGTGGTAATTTACAGTTTGGAGGCCACATTAACACACGCACTGTAATCAGACGCCTCCACCATCAGGGTATGCGAGCGCGACGACCCATAAAACGTCCACAGTTGACATTACGTCATCGCCATGTTCGATTTGACTGGTCACATGATCATTTGGGGTGGACTATTCGCACATGGAGACGGGTCCACTGGTCTGATGAAAGTCGTTTTTTGTTACGCACTATCGACGGTCGTGCAAGGGCTTGGCGCCAACGAAACACTTCATTTCAGGACAACCACATTTTGGGCACAACTGCTTTTAGGGGTGGGGTGTAACTGTCTGGGGTTGTTTTTCCTTTGACTGTAAGTTGGACTTGCACGTTCTTGATGGTAATCTGACAGGCCAAAAATACCGTGACAATGTGCTGGCTCCATGCGTAGTCCCCCATTTCGACAATCATGCGTTGGCTGACAGGCCAATATTCATGGACGACAACGCTAGGCCACATAGATCCCGAATTGAACAACATTTTTACAGCAAGAGGCTGTTCAGACAATTCCATGGCCTGCGATGTCGCCAGACATGAACCCTATAGAGCATGTATGGGACATTATTGGCCGAAAAATTAACCAACGCAATCCAAAATGTCAAAATATTGTAGAATTAAGAATTGCTATCTTACAGGAGTGGCAACAGTTCCCCCAAGAACGGCTTAGGCGTCTTGTGCGAAGCATGACGAGGCGTGTTACAAAACTTCACAATAAACGCGGTGGATATTCTCGTTATTGATTGTTATGCCTTACACATACGCACATCGTCGGTAACCCACGGTTGATTCCGATACGTTCCTCTCTCTTCTTCACCCGTAGGTCAAATCGCTTGTAAACATTCATACTCAAGAATATTCAAAGTTTCGAATTAACCAATGAAAATCACGTTTATGAATGTGAAACTCTTTGGTATCGGAGTTAAAAAATCGTTCTGTCAGTAATGGATGCGCCCATGAAAATGTGTGAATGAAGTGTAGTGCAGTATAGAAAGTCCCTCAATTCTTTCACTCCAAATTTGTGCAAAAGGTCCAACATTTTTAACTTTTAACCAAACTCATTATGAAAGGAACGATTTGATTGGTTGAATCGCATTGGAAGTTTATAATGCGAAGACTTATGAATTATTCATGAGTACGAATGTTTACAAGCGATTTGACCCACGGGTGATGGAGAGAGAGGAACGTATCGGAATCAACCGTGGGTTACCGACGATGACATACGCACAATAGATGCATTTAAAAGTTCTTAAAATGTGAAGACTCTGCATTTTAATGCAATGTTAAAAACTTCCATCAAAGACAAACTGGTTTTACGTTTTTCCAGCGCCTGTTTTGAACCCCATTTTTGCCACGTCATAGTCACGTCTTTCAGGATGATAAATACTTCGTAGATTGGTAATTTTTGAGCCCTTGGTGTAGTCTTTTAAAAAGTGTAAGAAAAATGGTGATATCTATTTTATTGTTTTAACAGTATTGATGTAAAAAACTATATCATTAAAAATATAGGGTGGTGCTTAACTTTTGTCTGAGTGTATATATTTTAAAACAACAGGAGTATCAGTAAATATCGAATGATCTCTACACTTTGATATAATGAACCGCAAAAGAAACGTCGAAAAATTAAAACTTCATTTTGAAATATAGCAATTTTAATAATGAACTTTGGATAGTCATTCCAATCAGATATCTGAAAATTTCTAAAATGTTTTTTTTTCGGTTAATTTTGTCAACAGATTTAAAAGAAAAGAATAACGAAAGTCAGGATCGTGCATGGCCTCCAATGGTGTTGATGACAGCAACACACCGCATGTCCATTGAATGAATGCAGCAGTGGATAAATGCCATTGGTTTGGTTGGTTTGATTGTGCTTAACGCCACTTTCAAGAATATTTCAGCTATATCGTGGTGGTCAAGTCGCAAGTCACTGACAAACTTTATCACATAATGTTGTACACCTCGCCCTGATCGAGATTCGAACTAACAACATCAGTGGTGATAGGCATTCATTGCATAGGTAGTTGTAAATCCAACTACCATACAATCAAGGCCACGATGACCCCTACATGCCAATGGAATACGAGCCCAAACCTTCAAGAAAGATGCACCAAGTTCAGACCTTGTTCTTGTTGTTCAAGACTGATTCGTGAAATTCTCCTGGATTTGAATGCGGTACTGACAACCTGTGGATTTTCTGTGTCTTAGATAAGCAGAGTTCAGTAGGATTTGCACGAGCGTATCATGTTTTTCCATCCATTACTTTTAAACGCCCCTCTCGAAACACAATATCTTCGCCTACGTTAAAGGGATATTAAAGTTCATTTTGGTAATTTTTTGTATCTTATGAAAACTTGCAATTGGTTCAATAAATGATATTTATGAAACATTAACCCAGTTTTTATCAATAAAACTGTAAAAGTGACGTAATTCGTTGATAATTCTGTCATCTCTTGCCTTGAATTTAATTTTTGCTTCCTGGACAAAAATTCATTTCGACCCTTTTAAGTGATATTTTAACGATATTAGGGATTATATGGGCGTGCAAAATATTTTTGGATTGTTTTTACAATTAAATTGAAAAGAAACAACCTTCGTCACGAGTTGAAAAAATATATGCTAAAACGAGCTTTAATATCCCTTTAAAGTACGCAATCAAATATAAATGTTTTAAAAATGTAATCGTGGTTGATTATAGAGACGAATTACCTATTCCACACAAAATAATCATAAATTTTAAATTAAGAATGTTTCTTTTTTAATTTGAAAAAAAAACAACGTTTTCTTTTGCGGTTCAGTATATTATATTTTAATACGAGTGAGTCGATTACACATGCATCCAAATAAAACTTACACGGAATATCTGCGGTAGAATGAGAGATATACGTGATGGTATATCTGTGGTGCAATTATAGATATATGTTGCGGGATATTGCCGTAGCTTTAAAAATATACGTTACGGGATATCTGAGGTCGAATTATGGATATACGTTATGACATTATAGATCGTTGCGGGATATCTGAGGTAGAATTATGGATATACGTTATGACATTATAGATAGTTACGAAATATTTGTGGTAGGATATATAGATATACCTTAGAATACTTCATTTAATAGTCAGTTTCAGTTTTGATCCAGTTTTATTAATAAAATGATAATTAAATGCATTTGTTTTCGTTTTGTGAAGTGCCTCAAGACTACAATGTAATTGTTTACGACGTATAATAATCACAACATCCAAAACTACGTGTGAATTGTTACAACACAATTTATATAGTTTAGTCACTTTAAGTATGAATATTATTATTGTTGTTCTTGTGGGACTTGTTAACTCTAAGATCTTATGAACCTGCATCGCTCACCAGGTAAAGAAGATTTATTAAACTATTGCATATCTTAACATCTATCAAGTGTCATTCAAATGTTTTGAAATCCGTTGTGCAATGTCACAGCTATATATCATTTTTCGCGTCCCAGATCTGTACGGGTACCTAATAAAATGAAGTATGAGAGTCTTCCAATATATCAAAGTTTACACTCTCATCCATTTTTGTGACAGTATGTGGTCTTCTTGAGTGTTATCTGTACATGTATCGTTTTATTGTTTATTCATATATGTATTGTCGAGAGATCCAATTATCAAGAGTGGGGAGGTTTGGGATCTAATAAACCGGTTAAACCCCACTACACGTGTGTACATGTCCCAAGCCAGGACCTGAATTTCCAACATCATATATCAAGGTATTTTTTTGTGTTGAATGATTTGAGGTGGTTATTTCTTTAGTTGATATTGGTAATATTGTTGACCATCACTGTTTTAACTTTCTTTTAATAAGTGGCAATGTATTTTGAACAGACAGTTTAAGCAATGATGGTCAACAATCCCACTAATATCAATAAGACAACCCTTTCACTTTTATTGTCCAAATATATGACAATAGGATCAGATACCACACATACCAGTCGTAATCCATGTTTTCGTGTTGTCCACGATTTCCTTATTTTGCTTTGTTTTATCTTTCTGTTTGTGCCTGCTCGAGTAATATTCTGCCCTAGGAGATCTGGGCATGCATTGTAGTTCATTAACAAATGTTGTTCTTTATTCTGTTGTTGTATCCCTGACAACATGTTTGTTGGGCTAGGAAAGCGAGATTAATTTGACATTCTAAGGAGCAAATTCATCTTTCTCCATCTACTTATAAGCAAATGGCAAATTTCCTTATTTCTATCTTACTTCACTTTACTCGGGGAATTCATAGTAGGTGTAACATTAAATGAATTTACGTGAACTTACGAACATCATTGAGGAATATTCTTATAAGACGAAGGTAACTACAAACGCCTTTTCTTATTTACATTATAAATTCATTTGTCCATACACATTAAATTAATAAATGTTTCCTTAAAACGTTTGTTTTTGAGACTTTCAAATATAAATACAATAACTATCAAAGAAGAATAACTCTTTGAATTCAACAAATATATTTAAATCCGATCTCATAAAAATATCTAAAAGAGGAATAACTCTTAGAAATATACAATTGTTTTCCTTTCATATGGACTGTTTTGCAATCATTTCAAATGGATCATAATCAGAAATTTACACCAACAAAATTTGTGAAATCTATGATAACTAATCGCTTCTGTATGTGATAATTGGAGGAATAAGGTTCTTATATGATAATCTAATAATCTAACAACCACAACATAGATATCTAATATAGTGATAATCTCTCGTTTCTGGAAGGTACGTTCATAGTCAAAAGATTGGAAACCCAAATAATATAGACGTCTTTTGGGAGCCAAAGGGACTAAATATGATGGCCAAAATCGGCTAGAGTTACCTAGGCATGAATGACCTTAGTTTTAATAAATTACATTACTTAGGAGCTGTTTCAAACATAAATATAACTGAATAAAAAAACAATGTCAGTGGTGAAGTACTGACTACTGGGAGGACTAACAGAGGTATAGACAAACAATGTCAGTGGTGAAGTACTGACTACTGGGAGGACTAACATAGGTATAGACAAACAATGTCAGTGGTGAAGTACTGACTACTAGGAGGACTAACATAGGTATAGACAAACAATGTCAGTGGTGAAGTACTGACTACTAGGAGGACTAACATAGGTATAGACAAACAATGTCAGTGGTGAAGTACTGACTACTGGGAGGACTAACAGAGGTATAGACAAACAATGTCAGTGGTGAAGTACTGACTACTGGGAGGACTAACATAGGTATAGACAAACAATGTCAGTGGTGAAGTACTGACTACTAGGAGGACTAACATAGGTATAGACACAGTGATAGTAAAAAAAACATAGATATAAACTAAAATTCTCATCCCTCTTGTATATGTGACCGTAGCCAATTTTGGCGATCCTGCGTAAGCCCTTTATCATTCTTCACCCCCAAAGACTATTGAGTTATATGATACTTACGTTTTTATTTTCCCTATTTGTCTTTCTTAGCACAGCCGGTCAATATAACGTTATATGGACCGGCAGTGGACTGCCTCGTTTTTGAGTCTTTATTTCGGGAGATAATTGGGCTTGTTTTTGGACGCGAAGTATAATATAACAAATAGTTCACGGCACTTCGGGCCACATGGCAGTTTATGGACCGGTCTGTCACCCACGAAATACTATATGGACCTCAGCTTCGCTTCGATCCATATAATATTTTGTGGGTGACATCCCGGTCCATAAACTGCCATATGGCCCTCAGTGCCTTGAACTATTTGTTAAATATGGCTTTGAGCGTATATGGTAAAGTTAATATATACCAGAAGCAGGAACTGCTTACCATTCGCGCTACCACCTGGTGTCATCCTCGGTTTTATGGTGGGGTTTATGTTGTTCACCTTTTTAATTTTCTGTTTTTTATTTTGTTTTGTTTTGTTTTGTTTCGCTTCGTGCTGTGGCTTAATTCATTTTGAAAAAAATCGCTTCAACCCAAGAGACGACAAAAACTGTCAGGGTACGAACTACCAGCTGCTAACTAATGGACAAGTTATGGAGTCGTTTATGACAAGACAATATATACACTCTTTTATGACAAGGAAGCAAATACGGGCCAGTCAGATGTAATAAAAATGAATACCTGTAGCAAAAATTTGACCAGCCGAAGAAAAGTTAGAAGGATAGACAATACAATGGCCAATCGGAAAAGGAAAAAAAACAAACCAATAATCTACAAATACTACACAGAAAACTAAAGATTGAGCATCATGAAACCCACAATAACCGTAGGTAAACCCAAGTGACTCGTAAGGGTAAGCAGTTCCTGCTCCACTAGTGCACCCGTCGTATTGCTCTTTTCACAAATCAGGTGGTAAGTCATTATGAAGGAAAGGGTGGAATTGTCATTACTACAAAGGGACTGGAGTCATCATTTAAGATACAGATATTCCGCAACAGTTAAATAAGTCATGGTGTCGATCATACATCTTTCGAATTAATCATTCGAATTAACTTCTAGGAACCCTTAGTTTAGTAGCTTCCTTGTTAGCAGCAATCCTCTATCAATGAAATAATGATAGGAACCACAAGCCATGGAATATCATATCAAGTGAGAGGTAAATACTCAGTATGTTTATACATATCTATATTTTACAAGTGTCCGATTGTTAGTTAACACTTCTACTTTTTGTTGTGATCACTTACATTTCACAGACATTTCGTCCCGTCGTCGTTAGACAGAGCTGTCTCAAATATCAAATACATAGTTAAAACTGTTACTAATTAACAACTTGAAACATATAAAGTTTACATGCCACGATTGTATTTACAAACGTTCGTTTTACATGCACTATTAGACTAATAATGTTTTAATACAACAATAATTAAATGTCGACACAGAGTTCGATGAGATCAAAGCTACACGTTAGATAAGTAAGTATATAGGTTTCACCTGCCTGTTTGCCAGAGGCAACCAATAATCCTTTTAACAGACAGAGCCAACTTTTGACATTTGATCCTGACACTTATAACTTTTAGAGTTGAAAAAGATTGGCAGCTAAGAGGGTGCACAAGTGGATTAAATTTAAAAACAAATCTGCAATATACTATTATCGGCTAACATGATTTAATTGAATCATCTCTAACGTATGGTCCGGGTCATACAATAGATTATGCATATAACAATTCCGTGTCTCAACTATTTGACAGACCCTTTCGCTATCACAAGTAGCGACCCCTGTTTAACCTTTACATAGACATGGAGAACTAAGAGGTTGTTACATGTAGCACTGCATATAATATGTGAACCCTTCCTCAGAGCCTGTATTGAGGAGTTGTTGGTGTCCTAATAAACACGTAGATCTCTTATCACCTTTCTAGGATAACCTTCATCAGGTACGCTCAAATCGAAAGATTGGAAAGCCAAAGAATATGATAAAAGTATATTGGATCTATTTTACTAAATGACCCTAACAGCTGAAATTACGTGATATTTGCTCTTATCTGTGTTTAGCTTTTTATTCGACTCTGTGTCGTAACATATGGATTGATATTTTGTTGTCTTTCTCCTTGTACTTACATATTAGATGATACCATGTGGTTGTATTACACTTGTTTACGAGAATCATATAGTTCCCAAATATAGGTTTCAGATGCTGGAAGGAGCATATGTAAACATTATATTAACCAGCCAATTAATAACGAAGTGATATAAGATTCCGAACAGTAGCAGTCAATCGAAAACGAACAGATATTACAATGACTAAAGGAATAATGGACACACCGACACACACAATGATCGACAAGACACTCTACAGAAAACAAAAGATTGAGAAACACAAAAAACCCACATGTTGAGTTCCGGTAAAAACTCATATTTGGTGATAAGACATGGACGAAGTAAGAAGGACATGCACTGCAGAATGAACATATTACAGTGATGACTGCAAAGCTACAACTAGAAACTCTTGAATTTGTAGCTTATAATTTGGTAGCAACTAGCTATCAAGGAAGCATGATAGGAAAACACAAGCTCCGAAATATTGCATCAACTGAGAGATATATACTTCATATACAGGAGCTACTAGAATGCTGTAACATATAAATTGAAAGTTTAGAATGGAACACTGAAATCATATTCTTTGTCGTAAAGTTTCATTTGTACAGGTATATGTGTGGGTTCACATTTCACATTTATCACATGTGGAAAACACCTGTATGACTGCATTATTTCAATAAGATGTGAGGTTTCTGTCCTTAAGCTAGCCTGGCCTGCCAATTTTACCTAGCCAGGAAAGTGAACAGTGATGCATATGTGTGTTTTGATTTTTTCTCTGTCATATGATAGAATGGTATCATTGGCTTCTCATTTTATACGAAAACTTCAACTCACTCCCATGTTTGTTTCTCCCTTGATATTGTTTTCATGTAATGAGTAGTATTAAACACCGTCATATACCAATGGGTAGTATTAAACACCGTCATATACCAATGGGTAGTATTAAACACCGTCATATACCAATGGGTAGTATTAAACACCGTCATATACCAATGGGTAGTATTAAACAACGTCATATACC
>MJUT01061510.1:0-13661 GCA_002080005.1 Gigantidas platifrons
TCATTATCAACCAATGAGAACGGTTATACTATTACCTGTTCGAAGTGAGAAAATATTAATTGAGCAAATACCTTAAAAGTTTCTGTAAATATCGTTCTTCTGTGTTTAGGGGGCAAAGATTCATGACAAAGTCTACAGTTTTCCCCAGATGTCGCCATTGTTTATATTTTTCTTTCTCTACATGTGATCGTTGCGTGATCTTTTGTTAGACGCATTTTGATTGGACGCAGCCACCCACAGCTGCATCGAATAGTAAACAATAACGTGGTGACCAGAAATTCCGACTTAATCTGCCAAGGGTGGAGAGGAGAGGACCGGATAGTAACCCTTGGCTGGCGAAGATGGAGCACACCGTGGCATCAATTTTTGAAGAAAACAACTGTGACAAGTTTAGAGCTTGACCACAGACACTTGGGTCCAGGATATTTTTTTTTCTCAATTTTATCAATAAAATGTGCATCTACAACGTATATGAACCCGTTTGACATGCTTCGTTGTGAAATGATCTATGCCCCATTTCCTAATCAGTAGAGTGGATATATATTAGAAAAATGGGGCATAGTTAAAAAGGCGTTTATTACACAAAACGAAGCATGTCAAACGGGTTCATATACATTGTAGATGCACATTCTATTGATAAAATTGAAAAAAAAAATATCCTGGACCCAAGTGCCTGTAAGCTAGACAACAAAGTTATAAGTTTGTATCTTTGGATATTCTATAACAAGAATAATTCAGCGCCCTCTATCCGCTATCGCTACTCGAGAGATGTTAATGTAGCAAAGCGTAATATATAACGACTGGATTATTCGGGTTACATATTCTAAAGAAATCAACCAGCGTTATCGTTAAATATGTTCAGTGAGTTTTCGCTATTGGCAAATACGTAAAACTGCTCCATCGTACTCGAATTTTATCATTATTATATTTTATCATCGCCCGATTATATGTATACCAGGAATAAAGTTTAGAAGAAGAAAGCTTACAAGAGACAGAAACTTTATAAGAGGAAGACTTTACCTTCGATAATTGGTCATCATGTTTTGCGTCAGTTGTGACAAGACCTTCTCGAGGAGAGACGTCATGCTTAGACATTTTCGAAACAAACACGGAACCAGTCAACCGTATCCACAGAACCATCATGCGTATCCACAACCGCTGCCAACATCATCAATACAGACATACCAGCAGTCAAGGTGCCATCATGTATATCCACCACCACCACCGCCGCCGCCATCACGAATACAGACATATAAGCAATCATGGATATCCACCGCCACCATCACCACCGCCCCCACAAACACCACCGCAGCCACCGCCGCCGCTGTCGCCGCCAACAATGAAGTAGAGAACGAGTTTCGTTTCCAACATCCATTCACGGCAAACATTAAGGGACCGACCGGCTGCGAAAAGACATATTTCGTTAAAACGCTGCTTCAAAGCTGTCGGACCAAGATGACGCCACCACCCCAGAGAATCGTCTGGTTGTACAAGAGATGGCAACCCATCTACGACGTCATCCGAAAGACCGTGGTCCCACGAGTAGAATTTCGTCGAGGCATCCCGATGGACCTGGACAGCGACGACTTCTTCGATCTCAGAATACGAAACGTGATAGTCTTGGACGACCTGATGTCGACCGCGGCCAAGGACCCGAGAATCAACGATCTCTTTATCGAGGGAAGTCATCACCGAAACTTGACAGTAATCGCTCTGAACCAAAACATGTACTTTGGCAAAGATCCCACACAGAGGAGAAATTGTCACTACCTGATCCTGTTCAAGAATACGATAGATCGACAACCCATCGCAACGCTCGGAAGACAGATGTACCTCGGACGGGCCCACGACTATTTACAGAGATTTGAAGAAGTCACGAAGGAACCCTACTCGTACCTGGTCGTGGATCTGAAGCCCGTAACTCCGGAATGGAGGAGACTATCTATCAACGTCTTCGAGGAAGAAGCATCGGACGACACGCAGAACGATCGAACGATCCCAGTGGAAGACGCTGACCCAGACCAAATGGATACGCTAGAAGACGATATACTTTCAGATCAAATGGACACGTCTGATGACGACATGCAATCCGATCAGATGGACTTGCTAGAAGTGGACCCGCCAGCCCGTGGAGATGAAGACATGGAAGGTGGAGGGCGTCCATCCAAGAGAAGAAAAGTGGAGACTGGGACGACCAATCTCCAGATAGAGCTGTTTAAAGGACTATCCCGCGACCGTGTGTTTCGCCGACGAGTTACCGACGCACGTGGAAGTCCGGCCCCGTACGTTCATCGTCAATACGGACACGTGCGGCCTTGGCGGAAGTCATTGGGTGGCGTTTCACTTCCAACTCGTGGGACCCCACCAAATTTTTCGAATCGCTGGGAAACGCACCGGAAACGTATCACCGCCGTTTCGCCAACGTCCTGATCGTCAACGGACCGCAATACTACTACCCGACCCGACGACACCGACACCTGCGGAATGCATTTCCTGTATTACTTCAAACGGAGATATCGAAGAATGGAGCTGCCGGACATAGTGAAAGACTTTTCCATCGTTGATTTAAAAGAAAACGAGGACAAAATTTTAAGATCTAACTGTTAACATTGTATATTGTCATGCATTGTAATTGTCGTTATGATAGAATGTATTGAACTTAATAAACAATCGAACTGTTAAAATTGCATTTTGTCGTGCATTGTCTAGGTAAATGTCCCCATTATAGAATGTATTGTACTTAATAAACGGACGAAATCGTGTTAAAACGACTATTGTATATTGTCAAGCATTGCCGTGTCTTTAGTATAGAATGTATTATACGCAATAAATGATACGAACGAAATCGTGTCGTTGTGTTATGTTCAGTGTTACTTCCCTTTTAATACGTTTAACCATACTGGAAACGTATAATTACTTCCCTTTGAACATACACATTGAGTTATCTCCCCCACTCTCTTCGAACATACACACCGAATTCAGTTATTTCCCTTGGTTTATAAACTCTGATCGAACATATATACCGAATAACGTTATATCCCTTGTACAAACTCTCAATCCGCAACATAATTACTTCCCTTTGAAAACGCGAACGTCAGATTACCACTATCCAGAAACATCAAACAGCCATACCAATTTATGTCATAATTCGATAACACCGACTTGAGAAAACACGATAAAAACGATCACGATACTACATGAAACCACAGGTATGTGTGGACAGGACCCTATGTTGCTCCCCCCTTTTTTTAACATCGATTTTTTTTTCATATAAACAGCATTTTGCAACTTTTTATGTATCACTGTATGACATATATACAATAAATACAATCAAACAGTAGTTTCTATCCATGCCGGGTTTCTGACATAAAATAAGATATTATGTCAGAAACCCGGCATGGATATAAACTACTGTTTGATTGTATTTATTGTATATATGTCATACAGTAGTTTCAACAATACGTCAGTTATATCCTGGCGGTCAGTTTTATTGATGGAGGAAAATGGAGGACCCGGAAAAAAACCACCTACCTGTCGCAAGTCATTAACAAACTTTATCACATAATGTCGTACACCTCGCCCTGATCGAGATTCGAACTCACAACTTAAGTATTGATATGCACTGATTGCAAGGACATTGTAGTTAGAGCCGATATACATTCATAAATGTCACCACCTTGGTAAAAAATTCGCTATTGTGGCCAAACTGTGTTTCTTTTAATCTACTGTACTACATGTACCGTAAAGTTAGATATCCAATTTCTAACAAATGGAATCTTTTAATAACCTTGATATTCAAAGACGATTCACCGAAAATGCTTAAAATAGGAGTATAAACCGTTTATCCAGATCCTGTCGGAATAAATAAAATGAAATTTTCTATTTGGGTTTCGGACTATCGGACTATAGAACCTTCGGACTATTGGAATTTCGGAGAGTCACCATTCATACAATCTTATGTTAACAGCAACCCTACACGTAGTGGCGTATCTAGGGTATGGCAAGTAGGGCACGTGCCCTGGGAGCCACTTGAAGGGGGCGCCACTGAGAGATTTTAGCGTCTAATGTTCCCATATATGGGAACGACCTAAAACAGATTTTTTAAATAATTTTTTTGAAGTAATTTTGTAAAAACCATGTAATACACATAGACATGAATACCTGGAGAAATTATTAATAAATAATAAATGTAAAACGCAATTTTAGTGCTAGCCATAGGCGTATTTTCCGTCGATACGCCCCTGTCTACACGTTATACTCTTATTAGACACAGAGTATAATGGGGTCGACACATGTTAGTTGCTAATATGAGTAGGCATGGCCTATAGAGAGGACGTTTATAAGTATTTGAAATTAAATGATACTAAAAATACCTTTACATTTTGAGTATAGGCCCTATACCTAATATGAATACTGGCTCACACCTTTATACAAAGCATTGAAAAAAAATTATGTTTTGACTTGGTAAGAAAACAAATAATTTAGTTTGATTGCAATTGGAAAAAAATATAGATGTGTCCAACTGTTTAAAAAAAAAATTCAGATCAGTACAAAAAACATAACCCTCCCCCTTTTCAAGTTAAATGGTTGTTCCCTTTGTAATACTTTATACAACAGGAGCAGCTCTTCAACCTATTAAACATTTTTTTGATTCTTGTTAGACTTGAACTAACATCTTCTAGCTTGTAACTAGATGTGATACTTTACACCACAGAAGCTCTTCAACATGATGGGTAGATTGCTTTATGTCTTATGTAAATTGTTTTCTAATTGTTCCATCTTGTTGGAGAGGATTTGTATAGACATAGCCTGTTGTCCAATCCTATTGATTTATCAATAAAATATTTGAAATGAAAAGCTCTTCAACCCATAAAACATTTTTTTCTGCTTCTGGTTAGACTTGAACTAACATCTTCTAGCTTGTAACTAGATGTAATACGTTATACAACAGAAGCTGTTCAACCTATTATAATTTTTTTTTTCTGATTCTTGTTAGACTTGAACTAACATCTTCTAGCTTGTAACTAGATGTAATACTTTATACCACAGCTCTTCAACCCATAAAACATTTTTTTCTGCTTCTGGTTAGATTTGAACTAACATCTTCTAGCTTGTAACTAGATGTAATACTTTATACAACAGAAGCTCTTCAACCTATTAAACATTTTTCCTGCTTCTGGTTAGACTTGAGAACTAAATCTTCTTATAGTTTGTACACATGTGAAGAAGCCGGGTATAAGAATAAAAAATATTGACACATTATTAGATGGAAAGCATTATCAAATACCATCCACAATTTTTTGTGTAGGAGAAATTAGGGAAAATATTGCCCAATCTGGTGACAGTGATGCAAGTTTGTGTTTACACAAGACATAAAAATTATATGCGAAATTGACATAGAAGTATCTTTTTTTAATTTATTGAACGAAAATACAATATTTTATTTAATAAAAACAAAAAAAAGTTGCTATTAATTTATTTAAATCTTTTTCATGAAAGTATTTACTTTTGTATCTATGTTGGCTTTACACATGTGGGCTTAAATGTCAGCGCCTACATATTTTAGTCTCCTGTGAGGATTCCAGAAATAGTCGATCAGTTTACATGTACAATGTAGATAAACCATGGGTGGGACTAAAACTAACTCGCTCTGAATTTTAGTCCCACCCATGCTAATCTATACATACACAATCATTTCCCATACAGTAACTAAAACATACAACTTGGCATTACATGTACATTCAAGGAGGTGTATTTTGTAGTTCATATATTTTGACCATGCAAACCCATGAGGACACATGTATTCACAGTACTTCAGTGTTGAAATATACTTATTTTTTAGTTTTGAGGGTGTACATTTTTTGTATAGTTTTATTGTGAACGATTCATTGTATATTTTGTGATACACATTACAATAGAAATGATCTCACAATATACTAAACTATGTTAATTCATGCTATGTTCCCATTAATTATGCATTAGAAGACATTAAATAAGACCTAATACCTAGATATTCAGCAAAAATTACTTCAAACTGTCCAATATTTGTAAAATTATGATTGTTGACTTTCAGGTTTCTGTTAATTCTTATGACCTGCAACTTTAATTTTCTTCAAAACTCAATAAATGTATGTTTCTTGACAACTTTTGTTATTTTCTGTGTTAGTCGGATGCACAAATGCACATTTACAGTCAATTTATACTCTAAAATACAAAATCCAAATTGACAATTTGAATAAATAACAGTAAATGTCCAGTGACAAATGCCATTTTCTTCGGATCATTAAAATGACCTGGTTTTAAACTACATAATTCTGAAATAAATCTGCTCTCTATAGTCTTATATTATTGCATATGTACATTTTACATGTGTTCTAACTATAACTACCAAAATTTATGAGGAAACATAAGTAAGATTAGAAAATTTTCAAAAATGGTATCACCATATACCATATTTGAAATCGACTAAACGCCGCAACATGAAATTGTTAAAATTCTTAATTTTAGCAATCTTTTTCAACATCATATGCCCATTAACTACAAAAACACATTAAATCAACCATTCTCAATAATTGTAAAGTCATAAATAAGCATAAAATTATATTTCAATACTCTCTGCATGTACATCAGGTGTATGGGGAAAATTTTCCAAAATATTCCATAATAATCATATTGAAGCCATAACATGACACCTTGATGTATTTTGTAAAATTTTGGTGTGGAAAATGTCAAACTGCATCTGTTGTGACTGTCCAAAGCCAATTTGAGCATGGTACAATAGCAATGAAATTTAAATTTCTTGATTTTTGCCTAAAAGGAGTAATACCACTAAAGAATTCTCCATAGCCTTCTATGTTAAATAAAATCTTTTTGAGTTTACAGGATTCATTTTAAGTTTAATCTAAGCGACACCCATATCTCCTGGAAGGGGTAACTAATTGGAAACTTAACTCCGAAAATCAACATACAAGAAAAAACACAGTCCGAAGATGTCTACCGTCAAAAATCCTACTTTCACTTTCGATTTAACACAAATTCAAGTGGTTTCCTTCCAATGCAATCAATTTTTTATTTTAAACCACAAGGACATCAAATTTGGGCTAACAATTATCCTAAAATCTGTAGGCTTCTGCTGACATTCAGTATTTTGCAGTATCTAAAAGGGTTTATTTTTTATCCAACAATGTAGGAATCCATTTTGTGTTTACGTACTACTTTTCATACGTTCTTTCCGACTGGTACCCATGTTTAGTGGTATTACAGCTAGACGCGAGAAATAGAGCATCAGTATGTGGGTCTACCTGGGTGGTCTACAGTAATGAGGACTAACGTCCTCTATTAAACATTTTTTCTGTTTCTGGTTAGACTTGAAGTAACATCTTCTAGCTTGTAACTAGATGTAATACTTTGTTTATACCACATAAGCTCTTCAACTCATAAAAACAAATTTTGCTTCTGGTTAGACTTGAACTAACATCTTCTAGCTTGTAACTAGATGTAATACTTTATACAACAGAAGCTCTTCAACCTATGAATTTTTTTTTCTGCTTATGGTTAAACTAGATACGATAGCGTAACCCTCATTCCGCTTGTGCTCCATTTAGGGTTACGAATCGGTCCTATTCAACATATGGGAGCACATTAAAATGTTCGTTCCGTGACTATTTCAACTTTCTTTTTGCATATCTGGTCATAACTTATTATTCCCTACAATTTTTAAGCAATGGTTATACGAAATAAGTGTTACAATACCTGTTTCTACCTTCACGATTTATTTCGTATTCGAAAATTGTTTCTTGTCCGCCATGACACCTTACGTAGACTCTCGCGATGGGCGGAGCCTATCCATCTATGCATCTCAATGCCAAATATATATGGAAAACTGTTTTACTACGATTTTACGCAATCGATCCAAATAAGGATATCTCCAAAACGAGGCAAGTGCACATGAAATAGCAACTTGTAAACAAAATGTCGGACAGAAAGAAGATTTCATGCATTCAAATTTTCAGATGGATATAAGTCTACCATTGATTGATGTGCACAGCGTTTACTTAACACCTCAAGGTTTACCTACATGTAAATATATTTATCTTTCAACCCGTTAATTTTACCAACCACTTACTGTAAGTTACAACAGAATTAGGACAAAAAAACGCCCGGTGTGATTCACTCAGGGCGTTGCTCCCATACGTTGAATGGGACCGTTTCGTAACCCTAAATGGAGCATAAGGGGAATGAGGGTTACTTTATCGTATCTAGGTTAAACTTGACCTAACTTCTTCTTATATTGTAGTTTGTACACATGTGAAGAAGCAGGGTACAAGAATAACAAATATTGACACATTAGATGGATAGCAACGAAATCTAGCCTTCTAGGTAATACTGGCCCAGAAAGATGCACAAGTGCATGCATGCCTGACAGTGATTACATGTAGGATTAAAATTTTAATAATGGGACATTTTCTATTGACATTCAGAATTTCTATGGGCCATGTAAATATTTATGATTTCAATGGGACATTTTCAGATGGAATATGTGATAAATGGCACATGGCCCCTTCTGATCCCAATCACTGCTAACAACTCAAACTTTCCACTCCAGTCTGGAGATACACTACAGAGTAGAACATTTCTTCAGAAAGTCGAAATATAAATCAGGGGATCTGAACGAGTTTAGTAAAACACATTTCCCTTCATAAACTTGACATGGAAAGACGCAAATTACATTGATTTTTTCAAATTCGTTAAATGTTTAAAGTCATCAAAAAGACTATTTTTCGTTTAATATTTGTGGAGTTCTACCTACTTTATCGTAAATTACTTCTTCTACATCCGCCGTTGATATGTTGTAAAACGTTGACTTGATTGAGGGTGCAAGACAAATCGGCATTTGGTTTCGATCCCGGTTTCCATCATCCATGTTTGTTTAAGAACTACTGCTTTCAAATTAATCCATATGTTATCGAATACAAATATTGACACACGCATTTTCAAATACATAATGTACCATCCACGATTTTTAAGTAGGAAATATTACGAAATCAGAAAATAATTTGTGACAGTGCAGAAGAAAGATGGCGGAATAGGAAGACGACTGCACAGAGCACTCCCACAAAATTTTATGATTTTAGCTTTTACACAAGCATTTTTATTTATATGACTGTATAGTGGCACATCTCACTCACCAAGAATCACGTTCTAGTGGTCTTTTAGTAAGACCTTTCCGTTTTAACCTTTTTATAACCGTCTTTTAACTTGCCATGCTCCATTTATTTTACCGCGCACCTGTATCATAGACATTCACCCAAGCACATCAGTTTTAGAGGCACTTCTTGTTTTAATCTCAGAATAATATGTTTTAAACTGAGCCGTGGATCTCCTACAAACTATCTGTGATAAATTATTTTAAATCTATATCAATCATAGAAGTTCGTTTACTTTAAGACTTCAACCGGAAGTGGCCTAACCAAGATGGCGGCCTCCACAACACTTACTCGATCAAGGAGAAACATACAACCACCAACTATGTATACACCGAGTAGAGCAGAGGTGGTCATGAATTACAAACTGAATGAACAGAAGGCCCTAGATAAACAAATACAAGCTACCAAAAGAGAGCAAAATGTAGACATTGAACTTAAAAGGGGCACTCTTGTTCTTAGCTTCACATCTGGTGCCTACCTGATCTACAAGGCTGCCATATATGATTTTTATGAGAAGAGTACTGATAGAATTTACCATAAAACAACAAAAAGTAGCAAAACAAGTAAAGGCTCCATTGAAAAGGCAATTGTGGAAGAATCACTGTCTATTTTGGACAAAAACAGTAATGATAAGATACAACATTTTCGTATCAACTTATTCAACACAACAAGTAGAATTAGTGTCAATGGCAGACTCTATAGGAACTTTATTACCTACGATCTACTACAAATCATCAGAGCCTCTAATCTATCAGAAGTAGATGAGATAAACGAAAAAATCTTACAATTGTGTGAGTCAAGGAGTAACAAAATACCAACCACCACTAAAGATGGCACCGCCTGTAATATTATGGACAACAATATATCAAACACTCTGGCAATTAATACAATTAATGAAAGAGATAAAACGGTCAATAATCAAGAATCAGATAATACTGATCACGTGGAAAATGTAGAAAATAACCTAGCATGTCCAATATGTGGAAAAATAGTACACAATGACTCTATGGAATGCAATACCTGCGATATGTGGATACACAAAAACTGTACTGAAATGCGGGATAGCTTGTACAAAACCTACGATGATGATCCAACTCAAATATACACTTGTTGCCTATGTAAGAATCTTGAAGACAATGTAGATATTGGCTGTGAAAATGATAACTATCGTAGCCTTGTCACATTTGACCCTGAGTCAGATAGAGAGGGTACATTACCCACTGATGACAACTCCAATACTATAGAAAAGGAAGTTAATACAAGCTCACAACAGGAAATAAGTGAAGAGACATCAGCCAAAGATATTATTGGAAAACAACAGTATAGATGGTAACAAGGAACAAAACCATATAGTAGAAGCACAAATTAGTACCGCCAATAAACGTAAGAAAACCATAGGAAAAGTAGATAAAGCTGCAGTAGAGACTAGTAGAGAACTCTCAGCGCAAAAAGCACGGATCATAATGCTTGAAGAGCAAAATAGGGATTATGAAAATACCATAGACCTACTTCACCAAAAGCTCAGTAATAAGAGAGGCATAAACAACTCTGTTCAACGTCAGGATCATTGTGTTGAATCATTGAATGAACGAATACAACAGCTAGAAACAACAATGACAAGTAAATTAGATCTACTCAAACTGGAATTACAACATCAGTTAACAGTACAAGAGTTGAACATTAAACACCAACTGGAAACAAGCCAATTAAAATCAAAAATAGACCAAATGTCATATGTTAATCAAAATACATCAGCTGCTCCACATTGGCCAAACATGCAGAACCATGGTTATATACCACCGCCACCTGCTTATATACCACAACCAAACTTCATAAGACCAAACAACTACTATATGCATCAAATACCAAGAATGGCATATCCACCATATTCTATGGGTGCACAACATCATATGGACGTTTACTATCCTCAACACCCTCCGACAAACCTGTACCACCAACAGGCACATCACCAGTGCCAAGGAGCACCAACTCAAATGCCACATCATACAACTTCACAATCCAAGAGTCAAAACGTCAATCCACACCAAGTACATAGTAGACAAACGAACCATGTACGAGTGAAAGATACTACCAATGTTGAAACACACATTTCAAGAACCAAATCAACTAATGGTACAATGGAACTTAATACACCAGTGAGACAAAACAACCAACCAAAAGCACAAACTTCTCAGGACAATCACAGAGATCGTGAAGTTGCCAACAAGAACCCATCTGGCAGCATATCTACTCGCATACAGGACAACAGTAATGCTAGTATCGATATAGACAAAAGTAACTGCAATACAGAAAGCAGTAAGACCGATCATTTTTTAGAATACGGCCGAGCCTCAAAAAAGAGACACAAACCAGAGAAATCACAATAGGAACGCTGAACATTCAGAACGCAATGAACAACCAACTATACTTAAATCATGCACTGAAAAAATGTGACATACTATTGATACAAGAACATTGGATGTACTCATTTGAAAAGCAGAGGTTGAAAGACTTGACTAAGTCCCACCTATGTGAAGTAAAGTCTGTAGATGATAATGTGGACACAGAAATAATCATCAAAAATCGTGGATATGGAGGAGTAGCAGTATACTGGGGAAAGGATATAGACAATAGTGTACAATTTCGAGATGAGGGCAACGAGCGCGTTGTTGTTTTATCTTTTAATATTATAGGAGAACCCATGTGCATTATAGGCGTATACATGCCGTCAGACAATAGAAACGGAGATGAGCAATACCTTGATATGTTATCACAACTAGAAGAAACAATTAATAAATACCATAGCAATGGACACCAAGTTATAGTCTGCGGAGATATGAATGCCTCCACAAACAGAGACAACCGATCTAGAGATAAGCACTTCCAACATTTCCTAGAGAGAAACTCTTTACGTCAAACTGATGATTATCCAAACAACTCTACCTTCTATCACCACAATGGTCTATACACATCACAAATTGACTTTATCGTACACAAGGGCAGAGAAAGCAATATAAGTTACAAAGTTCAGAACGAGGGACTTCATCCTCTAAATGCCTCAGATCACTGCCTCTTAACTGCTAAATTCCATGTGAAACTAAAAAATACCAAAAATACAAATAGAACTCCTCAAATAGTCAAAAAGCCAAACTGGAACAAATGTGAGAAAGAAAAATATCATGGGTCGGTACGGCAGTCATTAGAAAAGCTAGACACCAGCAAGACTAAGGACTCGACTGAGAAAATAAGTGAAATCTCTGACATTTTACATCTGGCTGGAAATGCTGCTATACCAGACTATGGAAAAGTAATAACTATAAAACCTCTAGGCAAAGGAATATGGAATAGAGAGATAGCAGAGGCTTCAAAGGCATCAAAACTAGCGTTCTACGAATGGAAGCAAGATAAATGTAGTAACACAAAACACTCAGATATGAAATCAGCACGCAAGGCATTACGCGGGGACCAACGAAGAGAAAACGCCTCACTGAGAGTCAGCAATCAGGAAAAGATCATGGCAGCTAGCATAAAGGACTCCAAACTATTCCACAAGCTAGTAAGAAATCAACGGCAAAACTCTAGCACAGCAACTGACACACTTATCTTCAATGGAACTGAGGTGAAGGAGCATGAAGAACTGCTACAAGGCTGGAAGGAGTATTTCCAGAAACTATTCAAATGTGACAATACCATGGACATAGAGAACTCTAGTGGAGCAAATAAGCTGAAATTAGTGAGCATTCAAAATGACATTATTAAACAAATGGAATCTGAGAAAAATTGCCATATCGACAAAACAACAGTAGAAGAAGTACGGAAGGCAATAAGCAAACTGAATAATGGAAAAGCCGCTGGATCAGATGGGCTATCAGCTGAACATTTCAGAAATGCGCCAGAAGAATTCATACCAACCCTAGTTGACGTCATCAACCAAATCTTTCTGGAAAAAGAAGTACCAAAAATAGTAAAGGAAGGAATTATTACATCAGTCCATAAAACAGGGAAAGATAAACATCTCCCGGAAAATTACAGAGGCATCACAGTGACAAACGTCATTTCTTCAATTATAGAAGGAATAATAAAGGATAGAATAGAACCTGATCTAATAAAATCACAAAGCAAACTTCAAAGGAGCTTTACAGAAAAGACTTCATCGCTTAATGCTGCTTTTATTATTTCTGAAACAATTGAACATAGCAAGGAAAACTCTCAGGAATTATTTCTGGTGACATTAGATGCCCAAAAAGCGTTTGATAGAGTTCATCACGAAATTTTGTTCAATAAAATCTATCACGATGGAATACAGGGCGACCTATGGCTGCCCCTACGAAACATGTACAGAGAAGTGACAGTCAAAGTCAAGTGGAATAGTTCATTATCAGAACAATTTACCCAAGAGATCGGAGTAAGACAAGGGTGCAAAACTATCTACTGTACTTTATAAGAGATATAACA
>MJUT01061513.1:0-10675 GCA_002080005.1 Gigantidas platifrons
TACATGTGTGTTGTATCTTGTGTCTTTTGTACATGTGTGTTATATCTTGTGTCTTATGTACATCAGTGTTGTATCTTGTGTCTTTTGTACGTGTGTATTGTATTTTGTGTCTTTTGTACATGTGTGTTGTATCTTGTGTCTTTTGTACGTGTGTGTTGTATCTTGTGTCTGTTGTACATGTGTGTTGCATCTTGTGTACGTGTGTGTTATATCTTGTGTCTTTTGTACATGTGTGTTGTATCTTGTGTCTTTTGTACATGTATGTTGTATCTTGTGTCTTTTGTACATGTGTGTTGTAACTTGTGTCTTTTGTACGTGTGTGTTATATCTTGTGTCTTTTGTACATGTGTGTTGTATCTTGTGGCTTTTGTACGTGTGTGTTGTATCTTTTGTCTTTTGTACATGTATATTGTATTTTGTGTCTTGTACGTGTGTGTTGTATCTTGTGTCTTTTGTACATGTGTGTTGTATCTTGTGTCTTTTGTACATGTGTGTTGTATCTTGTGTCTTTTGGACGTGTGTGTTGTATCTTTTGTCTTTTGTACATGTGTGTTATATCTTGTGTCTTTTGTACATCAGTGTTGAATCTTGTGTCTTTTGTACATGTGTGTTGTATCTTGTGTCTTTTGTACATGTGTGTTGTATCTTGTGTCTTTTGTACATGTGTGTTGTATCTTGTGTCTTTGTACGTGTGTGTTGTATCTTGTGTCTTTTGTGCATGTGTGTTGTATCTTGTGTCTTTTGTACATCAGTGTTGTATCTTGTGTCTTTTGTACATGTGTGTTGTATCTTGTGTCTTTTGTACATATATGTTGTATCTTGTGTCTTTTGTACATGTGTGTTGTATCTTGTGTCTTTTGTACATGTGTGTTGTATCTTGTGTCTTTTGTACATTTTTGTGGTATCTTGTGTCTTTTGTACATGTGTATTTGTCTTGTGTCTTTTTTACATGTGTGTTGTATATTGTGTCTTTTGTACATGTGTGTTGTATCTTGTGTCTTTTGTACGTGTGTGTTGTATCTTGTGTCTTTTGTACATGTGTGTTGTAACTTGTGTCTTTTGTACGTGTGTGTTGTATCTTGTGTCTTTTGTACGGGTGTGTTGTATCTTGTGGCTTTTGTACGTGTGTGTTGTATCTTGTGGCTTTTGTACGTGTGTGTTGTATCTTGTGTCTTTTGTACATGTGTGTTGTATCTTGTGTCTTTTGTACATGTTTGTGGTATCTTGTGTCTTTTGTACATGTGTATTTATCTTGTGTCTTTTGTACATGTGTGTTGTATCTTGTGTCTTTTGTACGTGTGTGTTGTATCTTGTGTCTTTTGTACATGTGTGTTGTATCTTGTGTCTTTTGTACATGTGTGTTGTATCTTGTGTCTTTTGTTGTATCCTATCTGGTCTATTTCTTATGTTTGAATTGTACCATGCTTGTTCTGTTTTACGCTTGTATTTTACCGTGACTGTTTTGTTTTACGTTTGTGTTGTTACGTAATTGTTGTTGTTTTACAATTGTGTTGTACCGTGATTGCTTTGTTTTACGCTTGTGTTGTACCGTAATTGTTTTACACTTGTGTTGTACCGTGCCAATCGGCAAACCTCGGGTGAGTCCGCTTCTCTTCCTGAGTCTATCGGCTGTAATACGGTATTTGATATGTGTCTACGCGTCACATTTCTTCGCCGGAAGACCGTATCACTTCAATCAAGCATTGCGCACCGCGAGTAAGCTCTAAAATGGCGACAATAGATGAGTGTATAGAGTTTGCTTTGAAAAATATTGGTCTTTGATGAAGGTACGGAATCAGCCGACATTGCGACGAATGAAAATATATTATTATTGGACGAATATTCGAAAGTGAAATTACTTCAATACCTCCTTCATTGAAGATTTCCGAAAATAGTTCCAATGGGAGCTATCGTAATACGGACGAGGTTTGATGAAGGTACGGAATCAGCCGAAATTGCGACGAGTGGTATCGTGCTTGTTTTGTTTTACGCTTGTGTTGTACCATTCTTGGTTTGTTTTACGTTTGTGTTGTACCATTCTTGGTTTGTTTTACGTTTGTGTTGTTCCGTGATGGTTTTTGTTTTAAGCTTGTGTTGTACCGTGTTAGTTTTGTATTTCCTTTGTTCTGTCTACTATCCTGATTGTCATTTTACAAGATGATCTACTCTGACGTGTTGGTCTCAACTATTAGTCGAAAGAGGAATATGAATACGCCTATTACTCCAATGTCTAGTAGCAATTAACAACTAGGAGAAGCCTTGACATATGTATAGACTATATGTGCATATCAATATAGATGCATGGTTGCACTATTGGTAATGAAATATTCTATACTTGTATCTATGCATACCACAGACCTACCACAAGCAGCTTACAACATGTATCACCCCAAAGTTGTATGGAGTACACATCGGCACGGACTTGATTGGAACTCACAACTTCAGAGGTACAAAATACTGCTTCCATTCGTAGATGTATATCCAACTAATGTATGATCGTGGAAACGTACACTCCTAGTGTGTTGTACCGTGGTTGTCTTGTAGCCTGATTGACATTTTACAAGATCTCCTTTTGGTGTCATGTTGGTCTCCACTATTGAACAGCAGAACAAAAGGAATATCAACTTTCTAATGGTTCGAACTCTACAATGTAGGTGTATCTACTTATGACCAGGATATGTAGACCATGGATATGTTCCGCTTGTCGTAACATTTGCAGAGCACTTGACTTCACTCCTGGTTTTTAGTGGGGTTCGTGTTACTCGATCTTTAGTTTTTTGTTTAATGTTTTGTATATCGTTGTTTGTCTGTTTTTCTTTTAGTCGTTGTGTTGTCTGTCCTTCTATTTACGGATTCTGATTACCCCTTTGGTATCTTCAAACTCTTCTTAGACTACATGGGTATATGGGTACAATGTACATGAGTGACCATGCACTACTGGTAATAAAATAGACTCATATCTCTTTGGTATGTAATACAATATATACCTACCCCGACATGAATGTAATCACATTTATTAACATTAAGTAGAGTAAGTGTGACTTGTCTGATATAAATAGATGTCTTCTAACGAAGAAAAAATGGGAAAAGATGGCTTAGTTTAACTTTATTTTCATTTTAAACATTTTTGTATATATATACTTCGCCTGTTTTTGTTGTAATCATCAATAGTCCTAACATGTCATTGTAATTCACTGCTCTTGGATTTGTGATCTTGTCTGATGCAGGAATTAGTTCTTTGCACATCTCACCGTCTTTCGAAAATAGAAATACATTACTGGATTTAAACCCTACAACATACAGATTCCCGTCGGAATCGGATGTTATTCCAAGAGGTGCTTTCAGATCTTCGTTGAACATCTCAAAAAGTTGATTTCCATCCGTGTCCAAACATACAATTTTATTTTCATTCCACTTTGGTATATACATTGTATCGTTAGTAACAACTATATAGTATGGGTTTTCAAATGGCATTTTTATCTCCTTCAGAACATTCCCCTTAATATCTATAATCAGGAACCCACCAGGTGGTAAGCCAATTAATATATTGCTATTAAAGGTACATATCGAATGCGACTGTTCTTTAATCTTAATTTCATTTACAATGTTAAAGTTAGTTAAATCAATCACGTGTATGATTGATTGCCCAGAATATATCACAAGAATCTGTTCAGTGTTCAGTTGTGTTACACCATTTGGTTTGTACAACAACTGCAGATTACGTTTTACTGTTCCATCGGCTTCGAAAATATGCAGACATTTATTATCGCGATTTGTTACAATATATAACCCGTCATCTGATACGAGGCAATCCCATACCTCATTCTTCTCTTTGGGTGGAACTTTAAACGAGAGTATCTTACTCATTGTTACATTACCAACTTCTCGTCGTCTTCTCGGTTTGAATATTTGAGCCTCATTGCCTGTTTTCCTAGTGAACGTCACATCTTCATTTCTGATTTCAAATTCCAATTTCCCGAAAAACTTTGTTTTATTTTCGATAACATCCACTCCTTTTATGAACCTCATATCATAACGTAACAGCTTCTGATTATCTATAAGAGATTGTAAATAGTTTTCTTCTTCTTGGGCTTCTCTTGTCATATCACGGATACTTAAATATGTCTGAAATTCGGTCGCATGTTGTTTGATAGCAGAAAGAACGCATTCTGACTCGTCAACTCTTTGTTTCCTTGATTTTAAGTCAGTTATCAACTCTTCTATTTTGGAGTTATGTTTGGTATATATGGATGACAACTCGTCAAGGATATCTTGTTCTAGCTCGTCAAGTTTCTTGTTGATATCTTGTCTGGTCTCTTGTATTTCCTTTTGACACTGGAGTTTCTGATGGTTTAAGGAATCCATATTACTTGTTTGAATGTTCAATACTTTTTGAATGTTGACCTGCAGATCCGTAATTGATTGCTCAAGGTCAAGCATAACCTTTGCTGATTTGACATTTTCAATGGCTTCATGCAATGGAGTCAAAGTTTCTTTGCAATTTTTATGGATTGAGTTGATACATTTCACGCAGCAAGGAGTATCATGGCTTGAGCAAAGATATTCAAAACGTTCGCTGTGTTCATCACAGTGTAACGTTATTTGTTGAACAGATTCGGGTAATTTGCAGTAATCTTCAATAGGAACTGTCTCATGTTTTTTGGTTATTCTAGCTACTTCGTGGTGAGCCTTGCATTTAGAACATAATGCTTCCTCACATTGTGGACACCATATTTCAGCTTCATTTGTCAGATGTTGGGATTCACAAAGGTCACAAAGACGCCCAGTTCTGGCTGCCATTAATTTAAATATGATCTGCAAGAAAATATATATCGTTTAGGGACATACTTCATCATTTTTATTATATCCGTTATCACGATTTAGTAAATCGTTGTCTCGATTTCGTATTTAGTAATCTCTATCTGCTATATCTTTTTCTCGATTTAGTTATCTTTTTTTTATCTCGATTTAGTTATTCGTCATCACGAATTAATCATACGTTGATAATCTCGACTGGTTAGTTTTCTTTCTTGGTATGCTTATCAGTTATTGGGATATAGTTATCTGTTATCATGATTAAATGAAGGGATATCTTTATTTAATCATTATTTATCCCTATGTATATCACTCTTGCACATCTTTGCGTCCATCTCATTTTGGTTTCAGTTTTCTAACTTCGATCTTCCACGGCCAAATGTTTTGAACTTTCTACACAATACACAGGACACATTTGATTGTGGCCGATATGCCATTTACGGTTTCAGAGTTATACTCCTTTATTAAATGTAGAAAAAAAAATGTGTTTTGTTTTGTAGTCTAGCTAGACTTTCCTTTGTACAAATGTTTTTGAATTTTTACACAATGCTTTCGATTACAATACAAAGGTCAATTTTGATTTTGACATTTATATCACTTACGGTTCCAAGGTCACGGAGTTATGTCACTTGATTTTTTAAAATGGTAATTGTGGTTTTCGTGCTCTAACTTTCTAATAAATGAAGACACGTGAATGTCTCGCCTGACGAATGTTGTTCCAAACTAAAGTAAGCCAATGGACCATGAAATTGAAATCAAGTTGAAGTGCGCGTAATGGATGTATAACTTACAAACAAATATGATTAAAAGAAGAATTTGTGCCCTCGCTTCCAGCTTATATTAAACAAGGGAAGTAATCAAACTTTACCTGTATATTGTGGCTACAAACACAAAATCGAATCTAATGGAAACTAAGACCATGAAGACCACAAATTGCAATTTTTACAATTATTTAAGTTGCATAACTTGGCGACCTTTACTGAAATCAAAGTGGGCTGAGCATATGTCACTCATCTTTCATTCTATTTTGAGGAAGCTTAATACAGAACCTTCCATAGGTGCTTCCCACACAATTTCGATTCATTTGGCTAAGCAGTTTCAGAGAAGAAGATTTAAAGAAATCAACCAACCAGAAACAAGAATTGCCTATGGCGGCCATGTTTGTTAATGGATCGGGACGAAATGACCAATCTCTGTAGAGGATCTTGCACAGATGTTTCCTACCAAGTGTCGGTTCATTTGGCGGAGCGGTTTCAGAGGAAATGATATTTTTTTTTATAAATCGACCAATCAGAAACAATAATTGCCTGTGGCGGCCATGTTTGTAAACGGATCAAAACAAAATCAGCAATCTCTATAGAGGAGCGACCATAGATGTTTCCTTCCAAATTTCGGTCTATTTGGCAAGCTGTTTCTGAGGAGAAGATTTTTTAGAAATCGGCCAATCAGAAACAAGAATTGCATGTGACGGCCATGTTTGTTAATGGATCTGGACAAAATGAACAATCTGTAGAGAGGACCTTCCACAGATGCTTCCTACCAAGTTTCAGTTCATTTGGCTTAGGGTTTCAGAGAAGATTAAAATGTGAAAAGTTAACGGACGACAGACGATGGACAACAGACGCCAAGTGAAGAAAAAAGCTCACGTTGCCTTTGGCAAGGTGCGGGGAAGGTGAACTAATAATAAAAAGTGCTAAATATTTGACCGAGGGATACAAACTGAAGAATATGGGGTCCCTAAGTTCTGGGGTCCAAATTATAACATACTTTTGTAAGCTACAAACTTGAAAAACAAAATAGTTCTCTAAAGCAACAACAATAGAAATGTAATTATATTTTTCATTGATTGTCTTTGTGATATGCAAGTTAAATTTTGTACAATTGAGAGTCTTATGTATACGGGACCCGAGTCTTTTGGCTCCAAATTAAAGCTTAAGGCAGGGAAACTGTAAGCCAAAAATAAATCAGTTCTCTCAGATATGACAATGCCATTGTATATGGCGTGAATCATCACTGTGATATGCAGAATAACATTTGAAGACCCCAGTGTGCAAGCCAGACCCCTAGTTGACCAATGTTTTATAAAACCTGCAACGAAGAAAGTTTTCAAATAGTATTTTCCAGAACCGACAATGGACAGTAGTTCTAATTAGAATGAACCAACATTGTCATATATAAATTAAATTTTTCACCAAGGAATGTCCCAGAACTTTTTGAGTATGCAAAATGTAAGTTCGTGTGGATCAAAATTTAAAATATAGGCAAAATATATATAGTTCAATAAATCTGTGAATTAATTGTATGCACGAACTGAACATTCGATTGAGAATGCACTTTTAGGAATGTTGTACGTGTTTTTAAATGTTCCTTTCCTGGTTTTATAGTCTGTCAGTGTCGAAACCTGGATACTACTATCACTTTCACTTCTGATAAATGTTATTGTTGTTGCGGATTTTGCTATATTCTGACAATTTAAAAGCTATATAAACGATTAAAAAAAGCAGCTATCGGAAGGTGAACATTATATTTTTTAAGAAAGAAAAAACAATGTCTTGAAAGTTGAGCAATATATGGTTTCTGACATTTTTTTTAATGATTTAAAGAACACAAATGGGACTTGAAATTGCCGGAATCGAAAAAATGTCCATCCTTAACTGGCTTGAGTTACAATAATAGAGAAAAAAAATGTATATCAATAGTACAGCATTTTTGTGACTCAGCTCCTTTCTCTGTAAATATTAAAAGAAATAAATTAAATATCATTGATGTACAAATACCTTTCGTCCTTTGTCCTGTACAGTACCTGTCGAACAGGAAGTAAAAACAGAAATTTACAAATATAAACCAGGGGAGATAATTGGGGGAATTTAACGTGTCCTCGATTAACCCGAATAATCCAGTCGTTATATTACGCCCCCGCTGATCGCTACATTCCTCAGAAGGCGGAGAGAATCGGAGACGGAAAGGGCTTGAATTATTCGAGTTAGTCCTCGATAGACATTGATTTGATGGCCACGTTCGATTATCTCCCTTGCTTGCAGATGAAAACAACAGACACATCTATTAATTCCTTTTATATTCATTATACTGTACAAATTCATGCATAGTCTATAGCATTTAGAAATAATATAAATGTTTGTACATTTCTCATTAAATAATATTATTAATTGTGCAATACGATAGTCTACGGTGCAAACAAATCCAAATAAAAGGCCGTTGGCCACTGGTCCCCCGACGCCAAGGTTATATCGTAAGATTAAATTTTGAAACTACTGTAAACTAGAGGTTCAGGTGAGCCTGTATCACTCACCTGACTTAAATAATTCTGAAAGGGGACCACCCAAGGACCATTTTGAAGTAAAAAAAGGGGAGTAACTCTGGTTAGATTTGTCGAAAAATCATCATTATCGAACTTGACCTAGATATTCATGAGCTACACTTACATACCAAACCTAGTTTCAATCTGACTTTTTGTTCACACGTTATAATTTGGAAACCAAAATATTAGCAATTTTGAAGTATAAAAAGGGATGTAACTCTGGTAAGATTTGTCGAAAAATGATCGCTATCGAACTTGACCTAGATATTCATGAGATACACTTACATACCAAACCTAGTTTCAATCTGACTATTTGTTCCCAAGTTATCATCTGGAAACCAAATATTTAGCAATTTTGAGGTATAAAAAGGGGCACAACTCTAGCACAAATTGTCGAAAAATTGTCATTATCAAACTTGACCTAGATATTTATAAGATACACTTACATACCAAACCTAGCTTCAATCTGACTTTTCATTCACAAGTTATCATCTGGAAACCAAGCACACGGGCGGACGGACGGACGACACCCATTTCTATAGTCCCCTTCGACGAAGCGTCGGGGAACAATAACGAACATTGGTTTTTTTAAATGTATAAATAGAACAGCTACCACACAAAATATCTGAAAACAGCCTAATAGATCAATACTCGTACATATAATTGATTTAAATATAAAGATAAGGCATTGCTACATAAGAAATACATTAATATTGTTCTGAGTTAGGATTGGATTTGATTTTTTGGTGTTTTAACGCCACTTTCAACAATATTTCAGCTATATATCATGGCAACCAGTTTTAGTGGTGGAGGAAGCCGGAGTACCCGGTGAGAACCACCGACCATGGGTAAGCAACTGGTAAACTTTATCACATTCGGCTGCGAGTCGAGTGCACCCTTTTTGTAATTTACAAAGCCGGGCGCGAATCCATGCCGTTCTGAGTTAGGAAATCCGTGGTTACTGTATGGGGTTGAACATTGTCCTTCTGAAACATCTCCTTCTGTCGGTCAATAACACGAAGGATCTGTGGTGCAAAATGTAATTGCCAAATTACTCGTACCGCCATTTTGTATTTTAAATACACTTTTAACAACTCATTGTTTTAATATTCATAATATTCATTTACTTATTGTCAACTTTTCAATTAGACCTATACGTTTCTTTTATTGCAGCGTAATTCTTGCTTCTGAAAATTGTATCATCAATATTTATTTAGTTCGAATCCCACTCAGGCGAGGTGTACTCGATGCAACATAGTCCGAGATTCCTCTGCCGTTCGACGGCTTTTTATTCGACTTGCAGGAGTCGTGTGACGTCAGAGCACTCTCCATAAGGAAAACAGTGGATTTGCCGCTCCAACTCCGGGTAGGCACATTTCCACGTTTCGTGGCTATCGGATTTTATTTTCTATCCGAAACCCTTATATAAATCGCTTCACCAATCATTTTTCTATTCATTCATAACCATCTTACCCTCAGACGATGGTGTTACACTCGATTACTGCACGATTTTCCCTTAGACCCTCTCATTTCGCCATTTCACTTTCACTTTCAAACATTTGTCACGTGACTTCGAGAATTTGTTGTTTCTCCGCATTAAGGACAAAGAGCAAAGCTTCAGTCAGGCTAATGTGTCCGAGTGAAGCGACATGTCTATCCGCGGACTGTTATTTCAGTGAGCTAGCACTATACAAATCCAACTAAGTGTGTTGGTCTAGTACAAACCGGATTTCATCATCATCTCATTAAAAATTAACATGTTCTCGCTATGATATAGCTAAAAAATTGCTGAATTGGGGTTAAACCACCTATTACTACCATATACAATAGTTTGATGCTTTAAAAGTGAATCTTGTAAGAGTTATGGTACCTGTATTATGTTGTCATCTGTCCATCTGGTAAAAACAATGGTACCTGTATTATGTTGTCATCTGTCCGTCTGGTATAAATACGTGGCACATTAACCTCGCTTTGCCTTGACCCATTTTCTATGTTTTAGGATGTACTCCAAGGAAAAATAGTTTGTCCTAAAATGTTGTGCGATATCTCAAGTTTGCTTCAACCAGATTATTAGGGGTAATGGTGTTTAACGCCACTTTCAGCAATATTTCAGTTTGATACAACGTTGTGTGATAAATTTGTGACTGACTTGCGACATGTCCGTGGTTTTCTTTGTGTACTCCGGTTTCCTCCACCAAGATATAACTGAAATATTGTTGAAAGTGGCATAAAACACCATAAACCATAAACCAAGCATTCCAATAGAAAATATGAATGAAACCAAGACAGCTCTGAAATAGCAAAATAAAAGACTCTGTCTTTGTATACATGATGCTCTTCACCTTTGTATTTTTATTTAAATCTTATAGACCTTGTAGACACATATATATATGTTCTGATTGGCTGCTCTTCACCTTTGTACTTTTATTTAAATCTTACAGGCCTTGTAGTCACATATACATATGTTCTGATTGGCTGCTCTTCACCTTTGTACTTTTATTTAAATCTTACAGGACTTGTAGTCACATATACATATGTTCT
>MJUT01061516.1:12504-24365 GCA_002080005.1 Gigantidas platifrons
CCATATATCAAAGAAGAACAGACAACACAATGATACCACAGGGGGTAATCAGAATCCATATATCAAAGAAGAACAGACAACACAATGATACCACAGGGGGTCATCAGAATCCATATATCAAAGAAGCACAGATAACAAAATGATACCACAGGGGGTAATCAGAATCCATATATCAAAGAAGAACAGACAACACAATGATACCACAGGGGGTAATCAGAATCCATATATCAAAGAAGAACAGACAACACAATGATACCACAGGGGGTAATCAGAATCCATATATCAAAGAAGAACAGACAACACAATGATACCACAGGGGGTAATCAGAATCCATATATCAAAGAAGAACAGACAACACAATGATACCACAGGGGGGAATCAGAATCCATATATCGAAGAAGAACAGACTACACAATGGCCAAAAATATACCACAGGGGGTCATTAGAATCAATATATCAAAGAAGAACAGACAACACAATGGCTAAAAGATACCACAGGGGGTCATTATAATCCATATACCAAAGAAGAACAGACAACACAATGGCTAAAAGATACCACAGGGGGTCATTAGAATCCATAGATCAAAGAAGAACAGACAACACAAAGATACCACAGGAGGTAATCAGAATCCATATATCGAAGAAGAACAGACAACACAATGATACCACAGGGGGTAATCAGAATCCATATATCAAAGAAGAACAGACAACACAATGATACCACAGCGGGGAATCAGAATCCATATATCGAAGAAGAACAGACTACACAATGGCCAAAAAGATACCACAGGGGGTCATTAGAATCAATATATCAAAGAAGAACAGACAACACAATGGCTAAAAGATACCACAGGGGGTCATTATAATCCATATATCAAAGAAGAACAGACAACACTATGGCTAAATGATACCACAGGGGGTCATTAGAATCCATAGATCAAAGAAGAACAGACAACACAAAGATACAACAGGAGGTAATCAGAATCCATATATCGAAGAACAGACAACACAATGGCCAAAAGAGAAAGTACAAAAAAAGAAACAACGATCTACAAAACATGCATATAAAACTAAAGATCGAGTAACACGAGCCCCACTAAAAACCAGGGGTGAACACAGGTTCTCCGGAAGGGTAGACAGTTCCACTAGTGACAACCGTCGTATATTATATTGTTTAGAAATGTCAGACTTTCCTGCTCCACTATTGACAACCGTTGTATATACTATTGTTTGGAAATGTCAGACTTTCCTGCTCCACTATTGACAACCGTTGTATATACTATTATTTAGATATGTCAGACTTTCCTGCTCCACTATTGACAACCGTTGTATATACTATTGTTTAGAAATGTCAGACTTTCCTGCTCCACTATTGACAACCGTTGTATATACTATTGCTTAGAAATGTCATACTTTCCTGCTCCACTATTGACAACCGTTGTATCTACTATTGTTTAGAAATGTCAGACTTTCTTATTTTTAAATTTAACTACAATGTAGTCAGGTTCCTATTTTTGGAGAAAGATCACAAATTTTATGATTTTATTTTTTCTCGTGTCTTTTTTTTTGTGTGTGTTTTTGTCGTTTTTATTATGAAATGCTACGAAAAGTAACAACACTACACAACGGAGAAATTCTAGCCAATTCGAATGACTTGTCATGTAATATATTTGAAGAAGATGTCTTGGTATAATCAGAGGCTAGGAAGGCCATCATACCTTTCAATTCAAGCACTACGAAATGTTACACCACTTCTACAGAACCCACAATTCTGCCCAGTCTGGTGATTTCTTCTGCAAAATTATATATATATAGTCTCACCCTGTGGTTTTCAACGAAAATGTAGGTATAATTTTAAAAAGGATAAAGAACCAATGAGTGTCCATGTCCATAAACAATAACCTTATGAAAACGAATCTGAGTGATTTTTAGGGGGATGGGGGAGGGGGTGTAATGGGGGTGTAATGGTAATTAAGTCTCCACCTATGGATAGCTTACTTGTTCATGAAACATTCTTATAATCTTATGTTGGTCAAGTACAAAGCGGACCTCGTCATCATCTCATTGACAATGGACTTGTTCTCGCCATGATATAGCTGAACAATTGCTGAATTGACCTTAAACAACAATCACCCACTCACTCTTCATTTAATGAATCAATAAGGCCATCGAGTCTCCTGTAGATAAAGTATTATACATATGACAACTTCTGCGTCACGGAGAATAAATATATTATTCATTAAGTATTAAAAAATAATACTAATCGTACTTTATAATAACGTTACTCAGTTCAGTTATATGTTGGTTCCGTCATTTTACTTTCGTTTGGAGGGGCCGTCGTGGTCGTGATCGTGTGGTAGTTTGATTTACAACTACGTGTTCAATGAGTGCCTATCAACACTCACGTTGTGAGTTCGAACCTCACTCAAGCGATGTATACTCGATACAACATAATGTGATAAAGTTTGTCAGTGACTTGCGTCAGGTCTGTGGTTTTCTCCGGGTACTCCGGTTTCGCCCACCAATCAAACTGACCGCCACGATATAGCTGAAATATTGTTGATAGTGGCTTTAAACATCATAAAACAAACAAAACCAAACAAAACCATCAGCATAGCAAAAACAAGCTATAACAGTTTGTTCCGCTCACAATAAAACCATTAAACTGTTTCGAAGACTGTCATTTTTCCGCCAATCGTATATATATATATATACTGGAGCTGGCCATTGAACATGTATATGGTGGCTATGTGGTAGTGCTGTCATAAAGTTAATCTATCAAATCTGTGCATATTTTTGGGGTTTAAACTACATGTAGCAGGATTTTTTTGATAGACCAAAATATAAAATTGCAGTTTGTTATGTGTAAATTCCTGTTATTGGCTATATTGGAAAGAGCACATTTTCCATATTGTGGCAAAGCATTTTGGTACTGCTTTTTACTTTTTGATTATATGCTAATTTTATGTCCATATTTATTGATTCTTAAATTCCTGGCATTTTAGTTACATGTTTTCGAGTAAATTCATTTTAAATATGACGAAAATTGGTATTTGTCGAAAATTACTATTGTCGGCCATATTGTGGTGGCCATATTGGAAATGTTATTGCCATGCCTCTTTTGGTTAATCTACTGACATTTGCCCATATTTATAGATCACAAAATTTCATGGGGTTAGATTTGATAGTTTTTGTAAAAAAATAACTAATTTTCCTACTTGATTATTTTGTCGGGGCCTTATAGGGCTTGCTGCATGGTATAAGTTTCCCACTTTGTTGAAGACCGTGTGGCGACCACTAGATGTATATGTTCTTCGTCAGTTCATTTCGGAGATGGAATGTTGACTCCATATTGGTTTTTTTTTATTCATAAGCAAAGGAACAGTGCTTTATTGTTGTTCTTCATCTCAAAGTCACAGTGAGCCTCCAATATAGAGTAAACAGTTTCATTTCACTGCAAGTTCAAGACGGCCCTAGCACTGGTTTAAGCAGAATTCTTTGCTAGATGTAATCAGTGGAAGTGCATTGTTTTGTGTATGTGCATTGTTTTTTTTCAATTTCTACACAAACAGTATTTTGTAAATGTGCAGTAAGTTTTTCAGCATAGTATTTATAGATACACAGAGATTCAAATATCCTTCAAGTGGTCCAATTTGTTCACCGAATTTGGTAAAATTCTCATTTTAAGCTTGTCAATGGAACTGCTTGCGCCTTTATTCCTTCAAATTTTTACTTTGTAAACAGTAGTGTGCAACTAAGTAAGATGTACAGTACGGTTTTGAATCTGAGAGAGAATATTTTCCTTTGGGTCCAATTTTCATATACATGAAAAGATATACAAAATTTGGGAATAATTTTCAGAATGTACAAGTATTGACTTTTTGCTCACAATAATTAAATTGATAAGATGAAGAACAGCAATGAAAGAGCAGTTCATTTGCTTATTTCCTTGTATTTCCTGAGATTTTGTCTCATGTACATTTACATTATATCCTGCCTTTTTTAACTAATGTAATCATAATGGAAATATGAAACTAAAAAAATTGAGCAGTCCATGACACATCACAGTAAAATCTTGGAATTTGTCTGAGCCACCTTTCTCCTACACCAAAGTTTAGTTGTATTCCTTTTAACGAATAAACTAATCTGACGACATACCTATACCATAAAGACATTGTATGCATATTTTGATATGTATATTACACTTTATAGTTAGAAAAGAAATGAATGTTTTGATATCAAATCTAATTGCAAATATACAAACAAGTGATATAAAGTCAGTCTTCATCATCAGTGTTTCTACAGTTCAAGTCTGTGTTAGCGTAAGTGGAGGAAGAATCAACAAGAATGTGTAAGTGATCACTTTGTTGAACTTCTGATACCTGACTTTCAGTAGGTGCATTACCGGATATGCCACTGTTGCTGGTTGTTTTACTCGTGGTAACATACTTGCAGCAACATTTAGAAATAACACACTCTGAAGTTGTAGTTGTGACAGTATAAAAGAATATGGATTGAGCATTGGCATTCCAAATGAGCTGAACATTGCTGAAAACATATCCGCTGGTGAAAACATATATCTCTTTCTTTTCTTTGGTTCACAATAAAGTTCATCATCACTTTCTTCTGACAGCTTTTCATCCTTGATGTTTCCTTATTCTAACATACTGTCAACGTCTTTCAAGACCTCAAAAAATACCTTCTTGTCATTCTGATCTTTAGTCGGCACATTGTTGTTGTAATGTTTTTTTTCCAGTGTAATGAGGTCCTTCATCAGAATTAGAACATCTTGATGGGTTGATGGCCTTCAATCTTGGTCTCATACGGGCATTAAACGAGTGAACCGAGTTGCTGGAGCCGATCACACTTTCATTTTCCTGCTCATATTCTTTATTTCCTTTTTCACTTGTCTGATTTCTTCTTCTTTTTGTTTTTTCCCAGTCTATAATCAGAGTGAATCTTTTCCTGCCTACATCTGAAGTAGTTTGTACAGGGTGGGTTTGAGCAAGCTTTTCCTCCACAGTTGCCTTCTGCCTTGTGGCCAAGCAGGTGGCAGTGTGAACATCTCATAGATCTACTACCACACGGCAATGGTTTTTCGACTGGTTTCATCATCTTTTTCAACAGTTTTTCTAAATCAAGTAGTTTCGTTTTCTTCTTTTCTAGTGTAGAACTATTCTCCAGGATTTTGTCCAAGGGATGATTTCTTTCTGTATTAGCAGGTGTTGGTACATCACAGGTTGCTTCTTTGGTGCAGTCAGTTTTCTGGAGATTTTTCAGTGCCTATTCCGCTTTTCTGCTAACTTCAGATTATCATTTTTTAGGATTACATTCAGGTCATCAGGAAGTTGTAGACATTTCAGGCTTTTAACATCTGGGAACTCCTCATCCTGAAAACTTTTTGAAAACCGTGTAAAGGATTGACCAATGTCGAACAAAAATCATCAATATCCATGTCTTTCTAATGCTAGACCAACTATAAAGCTTGATACAAGAGGAAGCCCTCTATATAGTACTACAAGCATGAAATTCATTTAGAAATTGGATTTTTCATGCTCATCCAGTTCATATAAACCTGTAAGGACTTACTTGACCAGAGGAGATTTAACAAGTTGTTTTGGTCTTGTGGGATCTGTTCATTAGAAGAAAAGAAAAATATGAAATAAGTGGCAAAATTATCCAGCATTTTTTTTTACCAAAAGCACATCTGAAAATTAAAAAATATTGCATCTGATATTAAATTTCTATACTTGTAATGCACAGCAAATCCTTGCTGAAAATTTTACTAAGTCCTCTCAGGTAAAGAAAAAGATGACACTGACAAATCATTCTATTGTCCAGTTCTATTGTTGCCTTCAAGTAGATGACCGTCACACCTATTATCTGTGTTCACCATGCATGAAGAAAATTCTATATCAATCAGATTGCAAAATACTTTGTAAGATTTACCTGTAAAATGAATGTAAACTGAAGAGAGTTCATTCAGTTTTTTTAGCTATTAAAAATTCATACCAACATTATGCATAAAACTCATGATCTTATATATTTCTTCTTTTTTTTTAAGATATCAAAAGTCCGTTTTTTAACAAACAGATAGATCTATATTTAGATTTCTGCATTTTTTTAAGAAGTTAACATTTGAATAATTTGAATAATCGTTCTACTGTTAGAATGCACCAAAAATATTTTTCTTCTTTTTTTTTAAAGATATCAAAAGTCCGGTTTTTAACAAACAGATAGATCTAAATTTAGATTTCTGCATTTTTTTTTAAGAGGTTAACATTTGAATAATCGTTCACACATAATTGTATCAGTCTGTTTTATTGCTACCTAAGTACATGTGTACTTAAATTTCCACATAAGAAAAATCCTGAATTCTTGGTAACTAATTAACATTCTGATATTTTCCCTCTTCCAATTTATGTATTGCCAAAGTGAAAATGAAGAATACATTTGGGAGATATTTCCAACCTGGAAAATCCCTTTCTGCTGAAATCCAGGAACAAATACTTGACTTATCTGCAGAAGGAAGATCACTGAGGAAAATTGGGAGAATGGTCGGTGTAGAAAATACAGACACTATCAAAAATGTTATTACTTGTAATGGCCAGTTAAACAAAAATACAAAAGTGCTGGCAAAAGCTCACAGATGGATATCCCTCCCACCCACTACTTATAGAACTTCTACAAGAAATGAATGCATTTAAAACTGCAAGATTATAAATTTAAGATAATTGACCAGAGTACCACAATTTCCAGTAAAAATAGAAACGTGTCCATATCAGGACAATAATGACAGACATGTAGTACAAAAACAATCATTCTCCTAAAAAACAGGTATGGAGATTTTGCTTCACTAAGTCTTACCCAAAAAAAAATAGGTACACAATTTACAAGGTTAAATTACATTTAAAATCTGTGTGTGTACTTTTCAAGCAAAATAGTATATCTGAATACACAATTTTATCTCCATGAAGACTTTCTACTTTTACTGGACAATATAATGACAATGGGCTGACCTGAATGTTGGTCAAGGTAAATTGGCTGTTGGCCAAGGCAGGTATGAATGGGAAAGATTCACATTTGTAAATTCAAGGTCAGATGACTAGTTAACTGCTCAACTTACTAAGAAGTCAACGGACTTGTTTCGAACTGAAGCGGCTCTTTCTACTATCCCAGTGAATTCTCTATCCTCACGGGATGTTGTTTTCTTATTGACTACAATTCGCAGGAACTCGTAATAATAATATCTCGCCTTAGTTCGAACCTTATTGTCAGAGTGTTTCCCATCTTCGGATATGCTAGGCAACGCCAAAGAGTTATACTTATCAAACAGGTAGGTCCAGTTGATGGACATGGTTTTCAGCTGGATGGTCGTAGCTGCAAATTCCCACGTTAGTTTCCGTTGGTCGGAACTCATTTTCATCATCATCCATCCATGTGGAGCTCAGCTGATGGTGGTGCCTTATAATTTGAGGATTTCATCCCTATCCTAGTTACGACGAGAAGGATGTACAATAGGCATACAACCAAATTCTAAGATCTTTGCTGAATTGTAACGATGTTTCTAGTAAGTTTTTTTTTCGACGGCGGCTTGTTGAAGTGTGTGTTACTGGAGGAAATGATTTGAGTTGGATTAGAATGTAGTGGACTAGACAGATTAAATTTAAAGATGGGTTGTTGATTTTCCTTTTTGGTGGTGTGGATTTGGATGTAGAGTTGTTGGAATACTAGTTGTAGGTTTCGGAGTAGCTGTAAATAAATCCTGTTCGATTCGTTTGATAGTTATAATATGGCGGTCATCAATTCCTAGAAACGACAGTAAGTTGTTTTTTTAAGATTATTCCCTGTTATATACTCTTGTCATCTCTAAGTGCGCATATGGTTTCAGGATTGACATTCTCCTCATCAGCCTACTATTACCTTTAATGTCTTCATATATAGTATTGTTAAGTTCAATTCTATATACATCGAGTTGGTTATTATATTCCACATTTACTTCCCCCGGTATCATGGTTATCGACCTGCGAGTTGGTTCACTAATTGTTGTATTATCCAGGGAATACTCTTCATCAAAATCTTCCACATCATGTGTCCTGCTTCCGTCGAAACTGGAGATATCACTGTATATGGAAATGGCTTCATGATTCTCCAGTTCTCAACCTATCTTAATTTGATTGACAGTTAAAGATGGTGTTCTGACCGCTTGAGCCCACTTGATTACACACCTCGTGGCTTCCTGGGCCTCCTCGCTCTCACAGCGGCTGGGTCGCACTACCCTCCTGTAATCCTCTGGGTGGTAAGCCAGGTAAAAACCTTGACTAATAAAAACTTTTCGGGAGTTTCCTTGTCTCCAGGAGTGGTGCCTCTTTCCATGCTCCTTGAGCTCCGCCGGCCTCTTCTAAATCCAAATAACCACACGATCACGGCCAAGACGGCCCCTAGGAAAAATAGGAACTTCTTTTACGGCCAATGGATAAATGTAAACATCACACAGGTCCACTTCCATTTCGTTTGTTACAATATGCGGCAGACTTTTTAAGTTGTCCCTCTTTTAGCTTACCTAATTTCAGTGGTATTATCTCTGTTTTGATAAAGAGATACTCTCTGCAATGTCGGTTGTTGTCTTATGTAACAAGAGTTTTTTCTTGATAATAATAAACCATATCGAATGTGGGAAGAGTTTGAAGATACCAAAGATGTAATCAGAATCCGTATATCTAAGAACAGACAACACAATGGCCAAAAGAAAAAGTACAAACAACGATCTACAAAACAACCACATAAAACTAAGGATCGAGTTACACGAACCCCAATAAAACGGGTTTTGGAGCGAAGGGACTGTATGATATGGTTAAAAATAAATGGTGTTAATCGGTTGACTATCGTGCTATCATCACTAATTAGTGACGGCCTAAATTGTTTATAGACCAAGACAAATACTGGTGATGACAAAACTATCCGCCAAAAGTAGAAATGGGTACGAATTGGTTTATTCGTTTATAAATCTTGATCAAAGAATTTCAAATTTCAAAGTTTTACTGTTGCCACCATGACTTGGTTGACCGTTATGGAATATCTATGTCACAAATGACCACGGCTATATTCCACTTGTCGTAAGCACTTCTCGGCCCTTTCCTCATTCATCAACTTATCAACGGGTTTGTAACTAGATTAACACGACGAGTGCCACTAGTGGAGCAGGAACTGCTTACCCTTCCGGAGCACCTGCGTTCACCCCCGGTTTTTAGTACGATTCGTGTTGCTCGATCTTTAGTGTTATGTATATGTTTTGTAGATCGTTGTTTGTTATTTTGTAATTTTTCCCTTTTGTCCATGTTGTCTGTTCTTCTTCGATATACGGATTCTAATTTCTCCTTTGGTATCTTCAAACTCTTCATGTGGTATTTGTTTTTCATTTTATTACTTTAGTCCATTTAAAAGTCGTCGACGCGTCGAACAAATCAAATGAATATACTTTATGACAAACGATTTTCGAGAAATATACTAGAAAAAGTTCTAATTATTCTTTATAAACGGTATATTTGGTGTTAATTCAGGTTTTCTGGATCGTTGTTTGTCCTTTTTCTTTTGGTCATTGTGTTGAATGTTCTTCTTCGATATAGGAATTCAGATTGCCCATTTTGTATCTTCAAACTCTTTTTAAAATACAATTTTGTTTTCTCAGTTAATCTATTAAGGGAAAAAAATTCAAATCACAGATAAGCTATTTTAGATGTCTAGTAACATGTGCAAATATTATGTTCCTTTATGATGCATGATTTGCAATATGTTACTCGTTAGAAAGAGCTTAATATACGTAACGGCTGTTACATCTTTGTTTTTTTAAACATATTATCTTTGTTAATGTATTCCATTCATGTAGAGGGCCAGGCTGGCTCAATGAGTTAGGTAGTTAGATTACCTAACAACTCATAAAATCCTATTTCCAATACGGCGTGGGTTTTCGCCCGGCTTTGTAATTTACAATAAAGGGTGCACTCGACTCGCAGCCGCTAGTGATAAAGTTTACCAGTTGCTTGCCCATGGTCGGTGGTTCTCTCTGGGTTCTCCGGCTTCTTCCACCACTAACACTGGTCACCATGATATAGCTGAAATATTGCTGAAAGTGGCGTTAAACACCAACAATCAATCAAGCATTCATGGCTGTGTACCATGTTGGATAATGTGTTTGGAGAGTGTTGCACTCGCCGACTTCTTTTGTAGACAACGAAAGAGTAGAAGCATTGAAGCAGCTACAAATGGCTATTTGTTTGGAGAGCCAAAGTAGGCCATGACTACCTATGCTTTAAGGGGGACCCTTAGTTTTGATAACAATTATATTAAATTAGAACTATCAATTTCAACGATAAATATAGCTGATAAACAATGCCAGTGCTGAAACACTGACTATTGGGTGTATGATACCCTCGGGATCTATTAGTCCGCCAGCAGACGGAAAACCCCAGTAATAGTAATAAAAACCTGTCTGAGAATAAAACGCGCTGATAAAACAGACATATATTTTTAATATAATGTGCTCAATGAATTGTCTCTTTATTGGTTAATATTGTACTTGATGATGTTTCAGCATTTTTCTTATAAACTATATATAATAATAAAAACTTTATTTTAATAATTTTTCTTCAAATACGTACCACCATGTTCTGTAATATATGGAACAAAAAAATGAATTGGAAAACCTATTCTGAGAATTCTTCTACAGAAAATTAACATAAGGCACATAATGTTATGGAACACCGGGAAATAAGACAAGGATACTACTCGTCGTAAGTGTGTTCCGTGTTTGGAAAATGCCACGCACACTACTTCCATGTGACATAATTTTCAGCAGCTCCTAATGAGCTTACACCGATCACTCATAGAAGGTGTTGTCGAGTCATAATGTCGCAAGCCTGACCAGGACCGTAGGTGCTGTGTACTGTGAAAGGTGATCGATGCCAGATGATTGAGGATTATTCCCACTATATGAATTTTACTTCGGCAATATATATTTAACGTTAAATTGGAGCTATGTCATGCATATTGTGAACCAGCATAAACCTGTCTAAACATTAAAAAAGAAGTGTGCAGGAACTGGGCAGTCGGGTCAACGACTTTTGACTACCACCGGAAAAGGATGAAAAGTTTCTAGACGAACAAAAAAAGCCTTTTGTAGCAATTACAATGCGTATGCCCTTTTTCGTAATCTTGTGTTCAAGAAGCATACACTCCAAAACAAGTGGCCGTCGTGGCCGTGCTTGTATAGTAGTTTGATTTACAACTATCTATGCAATCAGTGCCTATCACCACTGATGCTATGAGTTCAAATATCGATCAGTGCGATCTGAACAGCATTACATGATAAAGTTTTGTCAGTGACTTGTGACAGGTCGGTAGTTTTTCCGGTTTCCTCCACCTATAAAACTGGCCGCCAGGATATAACTCAACTATTGTTGAACGTGGCGTTAAACACCATCCAAACAAACAAACAAACACCTAACTCACCAAATAGCACCCACTATAGTCCTTTGTCAGGATTCCTGGGGACGTGAAGTTCGCTCTGTGGGTTGAGCCCTGGGAACAACGGTGCGACATTATACTGTTATTGACTGTTCGAGAGCATCAGCTGTATCGTTTCACCGATGTCGAAGGCCGTGGGCAAACAGTTCAGTCCGCGCGTCAAACAAAACAGATGTTGTCCGAGAACACAGACAATTAACTGATTTAGTATACCTTTCTTTCCAAAATAAACAGTTTTCCATGATTGTGTCTGATCTCCCCTTTACATCTAGCAGTGTTTTTCACTATCAATTTTGATAGGGACCATTTTAGAATTATAGACGGACAGAAAATTCGGT
>MJUT01061516.1:28427-40453 GCA_002080005.1 Gigantidas platifrons
TAACCCTTACTCCCTATGGTGTCTGACTGCAGAACAAGCATTGGCATGACTAGCCGATTGATCGAAACCCAGTTAGATAAAGTAGTATCAAAGAGGGCCGCATCAAGCGAACAAGCATGACGTCCCAGTCTACCCTCCATTAAACAAACAATTCTGTCCGCGCGTAAAACAAAACAGATGTTGTCCGACAACACGGACAATAAATTGCTTTATTATACCTATATTTCCAAAATAAATAGTTTTCCATGATTGTGTCTGATCTCTTTTACATCTAGCAGTGTCTTCACTACCAATTTTGATAGGGGCGATTTTTGGAATAATAGACGGAGAGAAAACGTGACCGGAAGTTTGGGGTCGCACAATACCCCGAGTTCGTCCCGTGTAATGCCCTGGTTAAGGAGGCAAATCACCCCGTTGGAAAATGATTTGGTGAATTTTGAATTGCTTTTAATAGGGTTTCCTAGCTTTAAAATAGTTTCTAAGGCCACATATGACATACAATAATTTCATTCATTTAGAAACTGTCAATTTCAATGATAAATGTATTATCTCGAAACACAGATTGCTAGGCGGATGATTCCCTCGGGATGTATTAGATATAACAATGACATATATTTTAAATATAATGTGTTCAATGAGTCTCTTTTTTATTTATTAATATTGTACTCGATGATGTTTCAGCATTTTTAGCTCGACTTTTCGAAGAAAAAAAGTCGAGCTATTGTCGTCACTCCGGCGTCAGCGTCAGCGTCTGTTAAGTTGACCATGACACTTTCTATGGACAACACCAACCATGGACCATGACACTGTATATGGACAGCACCAACCATGGACCATGACACTCTCTATGGACAGCACCAACCATGGACCATGACACTCTCTATGGACAGCACTAACCATGTACCATGACACTCTCTATGGACAACACCAACCATGGACCATGACACTCTCTATGAACAGCACTAACCATGGACCATGACACTCTCTATGGACAACGCCAACCATGGACCATGACACTATATGGACGACACCAACCATGGACCATGACACTCTCTATGGACAACACTAACCATGGACCATGACACTACCTATGGACGGCACCAACCATGGATCATGACACTCTCTATGGACAGCACTAACCATCGACCATGACACTCTCTATGGACAACACCAACCATGGACCATGACCCTCTCTATGGACAGCATTAACCATGGACCATGACACTCTGTATGGACAACACCAACCATGGACCATGACACTACATGGACAGCATCAACCATGGACCATGACACTACTTATGGACGGCACCAACCATGGACCATGACACTACCTATGGACGGCACCAACCATTGACCATGACACTCTCTATGGACAGCACCAACCATGGACCATGACACTGTATATGGACAGCACCAACCATGGACCATGACACTCTCTATGGACGGCACCAACCATGGACCATGACACTACATATGGACGGCACCAACCATTGACCATGACACTCTCTATGGATAGCACCAACCATGGACCATGACACTACCTATGGACGGCACCAACCATTGGCCATGACACTCTCTATGGACAGCACGAACCATGGACCATGACACTACCTATGGACGGCATTGACCATGAGACTCTCTATGGACAGCACCAACCATGGACCATGACACACTCTATGGACGGCACCAACCATTGACCATGACACTGTCTATGGACGGCACCAACCATGGACCATGACACACTCTATGGACGGAACCAACCATGGTTAACAGTCTGGCTTTCCTGATATCTATTTGTTGTTGTTTCTTTTATCAAGAAAGGATATGGTTGTAAATGAACATGACAGACTATCTATAGTTACACTTAGACAGAATTGAAAGTAGAGGAAAAGCTTGTCGCAAGAAAGGATATGAGTGTAAATGAACATGACAGACTATCTATAGTTACTCTTAGACAGAATTGAAAGTAGAGGAAAAGCTTGTCGCAAGAAAGGATATGAGTGTAAATGAACATGACAGACTATTTATAGTTACACTTAGACAGAATTGAAAGTAGAGGAAAAGCTTGTCGCAAGAAAGGATATGAGTGTAAATGAACATGACAGACTATCTATAGTTACACTTAAACAGAATTGAAAGTGGAGGAAAAGCTTGTCGCAAGAAAGGATATGAGTGTAAATAAACATGAAATACTATCTATAGTTACACTTAGACAGAATTGAAAGTAGAGGAAAAGCTTGTCGCAAGAAAGGATATGAGTGTAAATGAACATGACAGACTATCTATAGTTACACTTAGACAGAATTGAAAGTATAGGAAAAGCTTGTCGCAAGAAAGGATATGATTGTAAATGAACATGACAGACTATCTATATTTACACTTAGACAGAATTGAAAGTAGAGGAAAAGCTTGTCGCAAGAAAGGATATGAGTGTAAATGAACATGAAATACTATCAATAGTTACACTTAGACAGAATTGAAAGTAGAGGAAAAGCTTGTCGCAAGAAAGGATATGAGTGTAAATGAACATGAAATACTATCTATAGTTACACTTAGACAGAATTGAAAGTAGAGGAAAAGCTTGTCGCAAGAAAGGATATGAGTGTAAATGAACATGAAATACTATCTATAGTTACACTTAGACAGAATTGAAAGTAGAGGAAAAGCTTGTCGCAAGAACGGATATGAGTGTAAATGAACATGAAATACTATCTATAGTTACACTTAGACAGAATTGAAAGTAAAGGAAAAGCTTGTCGCAAGAAAGGATATGAGTGTAAATGAACTTGACAGACTATCAAAAGTTACACTTAGACAGAATTGAAAGTAGAGGAAAAACTTGTCGCAAGAAAGGATATGAGTGTAAATGAACATGACAGACTATCAAAAGTTACACTTAGACAGAATTGAAAGTAGAGGAAAAGCTTGTCGCAAGAAAGGATATGAGTGTAAATGAACATGACAGACTATCTATAGTTACACTTAGACAGAATTGAAAGTAGAGGGAAAGCTTGTTGCAAGAAAGGATATGAGTGTAAATGAACATGAAATACTATCTATAGTTACACTTAGACAGAATTGAAAGTAGAGGAAAAGCTTGTCGCAAGAAAGGATATGAGTGTAAATGAACATGAAATACTATCTATAGTTACACTTAGACACAAATTAAAGTAAAAGAAAAGCTTGTCGCAAGAAATAATATTGGCGTATATGAAAATGAAAGACTATCCAGAATTACTTAAATACAAGTCAAAACAACGGAACAGCATGTAGTAAGAAAGAATATAGATGTAAACGAACATGTGAGACTATCCAACTTTAAGCTTCGACACAAATTAAAGTGAAGGAATAATGTTTTTATTGCCGTTCCACATTTCCTAGTCATAGTGGGGCCTTCAATAATGTGCATAGCTCATATTCTCAAATGAGTGTGAACCGGTCTCTATCCAGGGTGTTGAGCGGTAATCTGTATTTCTAAAAGTGGAATTTATTTCCAGATGCAGGTGTTGACATTACGATAGCTGGCACTTAATCACATAAATACCAAAACCAAAATACCACACTGTCAGAACACTTCCAAAACCCAATATCGTCATAGTATAAAGAGGCAAATTTGATACCCCTATCACCTAAATACATGACCGCTCACTTTCCAGGCTTAGTACAGGCACTTCATTAAAAAGTGGAGGGGTTAAACTAGTTTTATGGAAAAAAAATACAAAAAACTAGTTTTATGGAAGAAAAAAAATGCAAAAAACTAGTTTTATGGAAGAACAAAATACAAAAAACTAGTTTTATGGACCCAAATAATGTGGTCATGAAAGTGATTTCCACATGTGAGTTATACCACAACTCGCATATAGCCCGGCGGACATCGTTATTATAAAGAACACTATAATATGGAACATTATACCTGATTGTGTTGATCTCATTTGTTTTCCCCATGCTTTTTAAATTCCACACAACCATCGCTTTTTGCTTAAAGAAATAGTACAAAAAAGGAGAGAGAAAAACACACTTAGTACTTTTTATGCAGTCAATGGAATCATTAGTTGAGAGATAGAAGTCGATAAGGTCATTGTGTTGAACTCCACATTCAACAATATTTCAGTTATATCCTGTCAGTCAGTTTTATTGGTGGGGAAAACCTGAGTACACAGGGATAAACCACCGACCTGTCGTAAGTCACTAACAAACTTTATCACATGAGCGAGATGTCTGACAATATAAATCTTTTATAATGAAAATGTAGATATCAAATGTAGTGCACACGATCCGCCTCTGGAATTACCATATCAAGTACGCTCATAATCAAAAGACCGGGAAACCAAATAATTTAAAGAAAATATTTGGGCCAAGTAAATCAAAGGGCTTAAACTGTATAACGAAAATCGGTTTATGTTACCTATGACTGAGAGAAGAGAACCTTAGCTTTAGTAACACAGTGAAACCTGGTTAAACCGAACCCTGATTAAACTGAAAACCTGCCTAATCAGACATACTTCACAGTCCCATCTACTGAACCCTGGGTAAACCGAAAACCTGCCTAATCAGACAGACTTTACATCTACTAAATGTCTATGTCATTTGTACCTGTACAAACCAAATACCTGTCTAAACCGAAAATATTCTTTAGTCTCAAAGGGGTTCGGTTTAGACAGGTTTTATTGTACTTACATGATTTAGGAACTGTACATTTCAGTAGTAGATATATCTAATAAGCCATGTCAGTGCGATCAAAACTATAGTTTTCTGAGTTATGAGTTTTGTTTTGTTTGTCTTCGTTTTGTATTTGTGTCCATTGTATCCTCTTTCTCTGATTTGTTCATGCTTCATTGCACATCCGGTTTTCTGCAGCGTTTCTATAATAGAAATACAACATTTGACTAATTATCATTTCATTTTCTAGTCATTTTAAACTTTCAAGTGTAAAATTAATACAATGTACATCTGTGTAGAGATATACTACACAAATCAGATATGATATTTTTAAAGTACATATGTTATTCTAAAGTGCATCAGATTAGTATCCCCTCGCCAACGAAGTTGCGAAGAGATATAGTAACGCTACCGTCCGTCCGTCCTTCCGTAACATCCTTGTGAACACTCTAGAATCAACATCCTTAAATGGATTTTGACCAAACTTGGTACATATTTAGTCCTTAAGAGAATCTGTAACCCTATTGATTTTCAAGGTCAAAGGTCAAGGTCACCGGGTCAAATTTTACCGCCTAACATCCTTGTGAACACTCTATAATAAACATTCTTCAATGGATTTTGACCAAACTTGGTACATACTTAGTACATAAGAGAATCTGGAACCCTATTGATTTCTAAGGTCAAAGGTCAAGGTCACTGGGTGAAATCTTTACCGCGTAACATCCTTGTGAACATTCTAGAATCAACATCCTTAAATGGATTTTCACCACACTTGGTACATATTTAGTCTTTAAGAGAATCTGGTACCCTATTGATTTTCAAGGTCAACGGTCAAGGTCACCGGGTCAAATTTTACCGCGTAACATCCTTGTGAACACTCTAGAATCAACATCCTTTAATGGATTTTGACCAAACTTGGTACATACTTCGTCCTTACGAGAGTGGAACCCTATTGATTTTCAAGGTCAAAGGTCCAGTTCACCGGGACAAATTTGTAAGTCACGCTTTGCGTGTGTTGCCCTTGTTTTTACTTACTAAGGATGTAGAAAAAGTAATAACACGCCATTCATATTTGACACACATTATAACAACATTTTATGGAAAAAAGAACGTCTGTTTCAGATAAATGTTTATCGGCATCGTAGATCTGCATTATCAGACAAAATACACATGGATTGACCAGACATATATTTGGTTATAAGGAAATTCTTGGTGAAACTTATTTCCGGCACTGATGTACAGTATGGTTAAGGTTATCGCCACTTTCAGTAAGATTTCTGTTATATCGTGTCGGTCAGTTTTATTGGTAGAGGAAACCGGGGAAAACCACCGTCCTGTCGCAAGTCACTGACAAACTTGATCACTTAATATTGTATCGAGTACACCTCGCCAGGTATGGGGTTCAAACTCACGACTTTTGTGACGATAGGCCATGTAATTAATAATCCAACTACCATACAATCACGACCACGACGTCGCTGTGCAGAAACATCAATTGATACCTTAACTATGTAGAATTGCAGTTTTTCTTGTTGACTCAACAGACCATTTACACACTCCCACCTTGATCCGAAAATCAAACGTGTTTTTGAGTTTCCGGAAAGCAAACTGGTTCCCGTTTCCTGCAACAGATCACTTGAGCATAATTTTTTTTTAATTTATAGATATTTGAACCTTTGAATTTGATAGAATATAACAGGTTCAAAAGATGTTACAATACAGTATTTAAATTTTAGGAGAAAAATAATATGTTATTTTCGTGAACTTTGCTCACATAAAAAGGAAGTACATCCTTCAAAACGTTCAAAAACATATTCCATTTGTGATTATCACAATGCTGTCCTATCGGTATTCATTATCAGTGGACTTTTAATAGGAGTAACATGACGTGTGTCACTAGTGGAGCAGAAAGGAAGTGCTTACCATTCCGGAGTCATGAAATATTTGATGAAATTTCACAAAATAGACAAATACATAACATTTCATGACTATTAATCAAAATGAATATTTAAATTTCAGGCTCCGGTGTAATGTTCAGACGAAGAGCGCCAAGCCCAGCGTCAGATTGTCATAAAAGTACATCGTCTCCAACGACTACAGAATTTCCGACGACGACGCCATGTCCGATAGATGATCTTCAGGCGGAACTTGAGTCATGTAGAGCTGATATACTCAAATACGAATTTTGTACACAGATAGGAAATACCCTAACCTGTATCAATTCAGGGAGATGTACTCATAACGGCAACAACTGTGCCCCGATACTGTAGTCGTGGAACCAGTAAAAAGATTGATTCCACTATGTGACACAATAAATATTCCCGATTATGGAACCAACTTATTTATTTTCGTTAAATGTAGATTCTGCTTCTGCTAAAAGTGAACTACGATATTTCTCCATATCATATATTTAACATGTTGACCAAAAATATGGTTACTTTCCCTCCCGGAGCCCATGAGATCACCTCTCTGATTTCCCCTTTAGTATCTGTATATTTTTCTTACTAAACCAATTGTACATACACAAGTTAGAACAATACAAACAACCAAAAGCTCGAACAACAAAGCCCCGGCATTCAACCCTTCAAAATCGTATTGCAAAAAGGTAACATAATTCAAACTGATGCAACTCATTATTTTATTCTAACACACTCGATCCCGTCCCCATCCTCACCCCAAAATAAACTGGGTGATTGTTGCTTAATGCCAATCGAATATATTTTCAACTACAGGATATATTATAGAGAGAGCAAGCTACGTTTCGACGGAATGTTGATGCTGTCCACTTTCTATTCTATTAACACGCTTAATTTGATTGTTCTGGTGCTAGCCCACTAAAACAACAGTCACCGGGTAGACAAGTCGCTCGACTCGTACACAATAGTATGATTCCATAGTCTTTGTTAATACACACACTGCTGTGAGCTTAGCAGAGAAGCAGCAAATACCAATGTTATAGTCTTTGGTTTGACACGATCGTGCGGGTTCGAACCTACGATCTACAACACTAAAGATGAGCACGCTAACCTCTATGCCACCGATACGGACCTCGACCATAGAAATTCATTACTAAGGCCTGGATAAATACCAATCTTATAGTCTTTGGTTTGACAGGACCGCGCCATATTGAGCCTATGATTTACAGCACTAAAGGCACGCACTCTAACCATTACATCACCGATACGGACCTCGAACATAGAAATTCATTACTACGGTCTGGATACTCAAACGCATACATTGTATATAGATATGGATCTGACACGTGTTACACTACGATTGTGACACTTAAATAAATTGCATGAACGTCTATGATTGATGTGTCATTATAAAGATTAATAGGCTTAAAAGTATTTTTATGAGTGGTGTTCTTGTTTGTTCTGACAGATAACAATTATATATAAAACATTGATAAACCTCCAGTTTAATCTACCGTTCTCTTATGGAATGCTAAATAAAAACGTTTTATAATAATGTCAGAACTAATATGTGTTTTAAGTCAGAATAAAAAAAAGTAGATATCAAATTTAGTGCACACGACGCGTTTAGTAATGATTTCAGAACTATATAAACGTTATTGTACGAACTTGACCTCAAATGAGATCTTTTCATTGGCTATAGTCGGCATTTTAACAGCCGGTGTGTATACAAAAAATCTGTTGTAGGATGGTAGTTATGAATGAAGTTTATTTATAGCTACACTGACCTCAAATGAGATCTTTTCATTGGCTATAGTGGGCATTTTAACCTGTTGTACGAAGCAAAAATCGTATTTATGAATGAAGTTTATTTATAGCTACACAAAAAATCAATAAACACACAGTTCAACTTATATCGATCAACGCATTGGGCTTAGTACACAAAACAATACACTTTTATGCAATCAAGTTCGTACAAAAATATTATCAGCCTTAAAATGGGAGACATTGACATCTAGCTTCGCTGTTACCGTACAATTGATTCGCTACCTTTTAAATGTCAATGTCTCCCATTTTAAGGCTGATAATATATAGAGAACACCGAAGGGGCAACAAAAAAGGACAATCAAGAGAAATTGGCAACATTGGGTACCCAAGACACAGGACGAAGACAAACAAAAACACACCACTACACGCAAGCAAACACAAATAACGTAAATAAGACATGAGCTAGCCTACAAACAACTGGAGGTTAAGACAAGCTGAACATCGTTTAGATGCGGATATCGTAACGGACATGACAACACGGAATTATTATATGTTTTTAGTCAGAATATATGTATAGCTACTATTGCTTTGTCTGATTTGACCAACAAAAGTAGAATGCTTTATTTGTGATTAGCCTACTCGAACAGTTTTGGAGGAGCTTTCACGTAAATTTCACCGTATTGGTTACTTGATATATCCTAGTAAAATGAAGAGTTAGATATAAAACAATCAATTCCATAAATTTAAAGATAAAACAAACCAAAAGACCAAAAGTTCGGACAACATGCATTGGTGATTGGCCGTTTTATGATTCAAAAGAAGGGATAGTCGTGGTCGTGATACTATGGTAGTTGGATTTACAACTGTATGTGCAATCAGTGCACATCAACACTAAGGTTGTTCGTTCGAATTCCACTGATGGCGAGATGCACTCGATAAAACATTATCTAATATATTGTCAGTGACTTACGACAGGTCGGTGGTTTTCTCCGGATTCCTCCATCAATAAAACTGACCGCCACGATATAACTGAAATATTGTTGAAAGTGACGTTAAACACCATAACCCTAACCCATGATTCAGAAGATATAACTATATTGTTGAAATGCATAATTCCTAAGATAAGTTTGAAGACGCCAAAGGGGTAACCTGAAGCCGACAATCGAAGGACAGACAATATAATATTGCCAAAAGAAGAAGAAAAATAGGACAAACAATGCCCTCCACAGAAAAATAACGACAGAGCTACACGAACTCTACCACTAGTCTGCCTTGGGCTTGCCGATAGATAAACCATATATACAGTTCAATATATTTTATTCGAATATTTTTTCGACCAATAATCGTCAGGAGCTGACAGACCATTAAGCTGCATATACAACTGGTAAAAAGCTACAAAATACAAAAATGGGACTAATAACTAACATGTCACGATATACATCTAAAGTTCTAAACTATACATGCTTGATTGATTGATGTTTAACGTCCAGTGAGCAATTGTTCATCTATATTCAGGACGAGAACACGTTTACAATAACTCAATATGTAGGTTGAAAACGGGGGACGGATAGGCCAATGGGCAAAAAAATTTAAACGCCACGTGAGTCGAAACAAGGAAAGGTGATGGGTAGGGACGGAGAATTTAGCCAGTGTAACAGGTCTCCTATGGACCATTCATCATGAGCATAATGAGCTGTTACACTGGGTTCTTTAAAGTGCGAAGAGGATGGCAATCTCTCGACACGGGACTTCGGTTTTATTTACGTCTCATCCGAAGGACGGGTTGGTTGTGAATTTATACATCCCGCACAACCGACGGGCGCCCCTTCAAGCCGAAGAAGATCTCGGTCCCACTGAACTATACAATTACATGTCAATACACAACAAAAATACACAAATATGACAAGAAATAAACAATCGCAATAATCAAAAATATTTGGTCATAAACCTAAAGGTATTCGAAAATATTAAAGACAAATATAATAAATGCCTATCAACGTATAAATGTGTAATGCTGTATTGTCTACATGAACGGCATGGCCACGTGTGATTTTGACGCGCAGTGTAATTTCAGTGTTTGCATGTAAACAATGTGTGCATTCTTTATAAACATATGCCATTCTGTGTAAGAATCATGTAGAACTAATACGGATTTAAACTTACATGTACATCGTAATGCACGAAGGGACACAAGATATATGGATATCTAACAGCAAGATTCTTTGTCAATTTGTCAAAAACATAATTCGCGTGTTCAGGAAATTATAAGTACATGACTAATATAAAAACCGAAGTCGGAAAAACAATTTCCGGATTTACTTTAACAGTAAAAGAAAGATAACTCTAGTGCAATACTTTACAATAAGGGTAATAACAAAATTACTGAACTCCCAACAAACTCATAAGTATATAAACAGACAAATCAGTCAACAACCGGAAAACTGGGAAAAATGTAATGACCCTGACTTGGTACAGGCATTTCCAAAAAAATTGTGGGTTGAATCAGATTTTAAGGCGCCAAACCTAAAGCTTTCATTACGGTTCAAAGCAGATGTATTCAGTTGCTCTGCAAGGGTAATCAGTTCCCGCTTCACTAGTTCCATCAGTTATGGTATTGTTAAATGACAAGAACATAATCTGATATGGAAATCGTGTTAGACACCAGAGTAGTATATGGGTACAGCTCAAGCCACATTTGAGGTAGATCCATGTGCTGGATCTACCGGAAGTCACGTGATCGGAAGTGGCCCTGACCGAAACCGGAAGTGACGTCAGTCACCCGGAAGTATGTTCTGCGCATGCGCAACCGGAAGTTGCGCAACTATTTCCCGCGTTTTTTTCTTCTTACTGTAGTAGTAGTATAAAATGTACCATTGTGCATGACCGGAAGTACCAAGCCTACCGGAAGTGACAGAAGATCACCCTAAGGGTGTGTGCATGCGCAACCGGAAGTTGCGCAACTGTTTCCGCGTTTTTATTTCTTACTGTAGTACAAATACCATGGATGTTTCCCGCGTTTTTTTCTTACTCTATTAGTAGTACAAAATGTACAATTGCGCATGACCGGAAGTACCAGGGCTACCGGAACTGATCGAAGGCCACCCCAAGGTTGTGCACATGCGCAACCGTTCCCTGCGTTTTTTTTTCCGTACTTTTTTTTTCGCGTACTTTTTCTTTTTCGTGTACTTTTTTTTCAAATATTTTTTTCTCTCTCTTTTATATATTTTTCAAATTTTTTTTTTCGTACTTTTTTTTTTTTTATCATTTACAATACACCTATTCTGTGTCGGATAGTTCCGAATGGTCTTTTTTTTATCATTTGCAATACACCTATTCTGTGTCGGATAGTTCCGAATGGTCTTTTTTTGTTATCATTTACAATACACCTATTCTGTGTCGGATAGTTTCGAATGGTCTTTTGTATCAGTTAAAATACACCTACTCTGTGTCGAATAGTTCCGAATGGTCTTTTGTATTTTCCATATCTTTTCACTATTCAAGCTACTTTTCTTCCATATTTTCCAAATCTTATCACTATTCGATTGGGTTTTTTCCATAATTCCCATATATTTTCACCATTCAACTTACATTTCTTCCATATTTTTAATATCTTTTCACAATTTACTTACTTTTTTTCCCATAATTTCCATATCTTTTCACTATTCAACTTACTTTTCTTCCATA
>MJUT01061516.1:60380-74234 GCA_002080005.1 Gigantidas platifrons
CATTTGAACGCCCAGAATACAGGCCTACGACATATAACATGAGAAAAACTTATCTTTTCTGCTGATTTACTTAATTAAAAAACAAGTATTCTTTCCGTTTCAAAACTTCGTCACAAAGAATTAAACACGTACTTGTAACTCTAATTATAGAACATGATTACGTCACAAAGATCGACGCCAGTGTAAATAAAATATGAAGATCCGGTTCCCAGTAGATATGACGTCAATACTTACATGTTTAACCACAGATCAGACGATGATACCCAAATTGGTCTACACCAAATGTTGTTTTCTAAAAGATTAAATCTGGTTTCAAGGCAATGAACGAAATAAGGCAATTATGAAAAAGGCTGTTTTATCTTACTTTAAAAGATAGCATTTTAACAGCTCAGATTTCATGAGATCTTTTCGTATTATTTCGGCATAGCAAAATAGCATCTAACAGATGAACAGACCAAAGCGATGTGATATATATCACGTAAAACAAAACGACGAAAGGTGACCGTCGAAAGTAGGTGATAATAAAGCTAAAGCTGTCCAATTTCTCCAGTTTGATGGGTACAATCTATCCTAAAATGCATCTGCTAGTTGTGTTGAATGTAGGCCTAATAAACTCACAGTTTGGTTCACAGCTTCATGATAAGAACGGCATGCTGTTTTCCTCAGCGAATACAAAAAATGTCAATACGTCTGTGACCGTCGAAAATAGGTGATAATAAAACTGTCTTGCTTCCCCAGTTTGAGGGGTGCAATCTATCCTAAGGTACATATGCTAGTTGTGTCGGTGTATCAAACTCAACAATTTGTTTCATAGCTTCTTATTAAAAAGAAAATACAACATAAGTTTTATTCCCACAGGAAATTAAAAAAAAAATAAGCAACTGAATATCTTTGAAATGAAATAGAGGAAGATTAATTATTGACGTTAAGAAATTAAAATCTTGAATGGTATGTATATAGATTTATTAAGTTCTGCTTTATTCACTGATGTTGGTCTGCCTATCCAGATTAAGATTTTGATTCGTTAACTGTGTTTTATGTTTCCCCTTGCATTGTTTTGTTTATCCAGATTGTGATGTTTTTCACTGTATTATTTGAGTGTATACATTGTATGTTTCGTTTGTCGTAATCATAATCAGGTACTTTTTTTTATTAAAGTCATATCACCAAATTTGTAATAGGAGTAACACGGAGGGTGCACAGAAACTACTCACCCTTCCGGAGCACATGAGTTCACCCCGATTTTATTTTGTGGGTTCGTTCTTGCTTGATATATAGCTTGTTGTATAGTTTTTTGTAGTTTGTCCTTTTTTGCCATTGTACTGGCTGTCCTTCTTCGATTTACGGCTTCAGATTACCTCTATCGTATCTTTTTGCACGTCGGTTTCAAACACACATTTTCATAGCTTTTCCCAGGAATCATCGTCTTTCATAGTATACGTATCGTCTATAAGAACATACTTGGATTTTCCCCCCATAAAACATGCTGCAAAAATATGTAAATTGGCGGAAGAATTCATTGTCATTTAAATACCAGTACTGGTAATTACCGTAAATGATATGATTATCCAATCAAGGAACAATAGCATTCCAGGAGTATCACCGCACAACCGAAATGATGAGGGTAATGTTATTATCCAAGCATCGGTCAATAACCTCTTAAAACATCGACTAGATCTGCCCATTGATTTTGTTTTTTGTTGTTTCCGTAAATGGCATTGTCCAAATTTTCGTCGCGTGACAAGGTATACTGCGCATGACTACCCCAGACAAGACAACAAATGACATATATTCGCGCGGTTTATTATTCCAAGGTCGTTTTATCTCAAATGTAATAAATAATGTAACTGGTTCAGTTGACTCTAGATTTTTCATCTATGACCCACTATGCGTTCGCCAATGGTAAAATTATATTCATTAAGAATTTGATGAAACGTATCTAAGACAATGAACGGCTACGACAAGATTGGATATTGCTGTCAGAAAATACTTACGTGTTTATTCATAGCTATAGCATCTTGAAAACAACAATTAAATCCATAACATGTATAGTAATCAGAAAGGCTTATTGAGAAATATATGGCACTAGATATTTTCTATTAGTCCCCTGAGGGCATCATCAGCCCTGTAGTCACTGTTTTTGGTACTGACATGGATTATTAAATATGTCTATAACTTAGATTTACAATTCCTAAATAATAAAGGAACGAAGCAATTATTTAGTTATCTCGAAGTAGGATTTGATATTTTTTCAAAAAGAGAATAAAATCTCTAATTTTCGCCTTAAATTTGTTGGAAAAATAAAGCAAGTATTGGTCACCCCAGAGAGGTTCGGTTTAAACATATTGCACTGTATTGTTGAAGGTGGCGTTAAACGTCAATAAACAACCATTATATAATGTTAGCTTCATACATGAGACGATATAACATTATTCATCTATGTAAATTCAAACAGTAAAGGCATATACTAAAACCTGTTTAAAATCATATCAAAGCGAATTTATTTACAATTGTTGGATTAACGTCGAAATGTGTAACTGTCGCCGTCGTAAATTGGACTTTACATGCTCTAGAATTTGAATTAGCCATTCAAAATGACACAAAGTCATGCCAAGCTTTTACTGGTGATGCAATTACATTTTGGAGAATGTTTACTTTTAGTATTGCTGTTGTTTTCGTTACATTATCCAACTTGCTGCGCTCATTTTTAGATAAAACGTAATTTGAAAACGTTTCTGAGAACGAACCCGTTAAATGCAAAAGACATTTATCAACTTGCAATAGTGTTTTAATTCCTCAAATTACGACTTTTTATTAACTCAAAATTTCAGAGAACCAACTGTTGGGAACATCACAACATTTATCATCTTTCATAAGAAAGCGTAATCATTGATTAAATATGGTTTTAGAAAACAATTTATATAAAACTACATGTAGTATGTTCAAACACTTCGGTTTTTTATCTCTCAAAAACTTTTGACATTAATCCTACTACATCAATGTCATTACATATACAGTTTTATGTATATGTAGATATGCTAGATAATAAAAACGTAAAAATCAAATTTAGTTCGCACGAGGCGTTTCTGGAATAACCCCCAATAATGTACGGACAAAGTTGAATAAAATTTACAAAATTTGCGAGTAATAAAACCAAAGGGAATAAAGTTCACCCTATGCATGAGGGGGGATATTCTTAGTGCTATATTATTTAAAAACTGAAATTCAATAATAAATAGTTCTAATAAACCATGTCAGTTCCGAAGCACTGACCACTGGGCGGATGATACCCTCGGGGTCTAATAGTCCAACAGCAAGAGGTATCGACCCAATAATGATAATAAAAATGTCGATATCAAATTTAGTCCGCACGACAATTTTCCAGAATAATTAGGTCGTCGTACATTTCAACTGTATTGTGACCTCGAGAATTGATGGGGAAGACCGGATAACAAAATGAGCAATGACCTTCCAGTCTTAGATAGGCGTCTGGTGTTTGTTAAACAAGAATCAACGGTCAATTATCTTACCCACGGGGCCAATCTCGCCTCTGTTTGATCATCTAATAAGTACATGTTTGTATTTACAGGGTCCTTCGTGGTCGTGATCGTATGGTAGTTGGATTTACAACTACATAACAATCAGTGCATATCACCACTATTGTTGTGAGTTCGAATCTCGTTCATGGCGATGTGTATTCGATACAGCAAGCATTATGTGATAAAGTTTATCAGTAACTTTCGGTAGGTCGGTGGTTTTCTCCGGGTCCTCCGGTTTCCACCACCAATAAAACTGACCGCTACTATATAACTGATAGTTTTTTTGAAAGTGGCGTTTAATACCAAAACCCTAACAAAGTTAATAAGTATTTACAAATTATATAAACTAATTGTAAATACATGTATATTAAATGCAGGTGGATTTTTACAGATAAATATACAATATACGTACATTGTCGGTAAATATTAAATTTATTTGTACGAGCTTTAGAAACAGGCAGAATAGCGAGCCTTCGGCGAGCTTTTCAGGCCTGTCTTGTGTTTATCCTGCAATGTCAAAAAAGTCGGAAAACTTGTCAGATTTAAACAAAAAGGACAGAAACAAGCGTCATTCCTCGCCTTTCATAAATGTTGTCAAGGGTGTCTTCTTCGTGGTACGCGTTACATTAGTACCAGTTTCATACGTGTCTGCGCCCTCCGCTGTACATAGCTACATGGTACCAGGAAAGTTTATTCGTATAGTACGAAAAGTTTATTCGTCTAGTACGAATAAAGCAAAAATGTATTCGTATAGCATATTTGTACAGCAAATGTACTGATTGCAGGATAAACTTCTATACAAGTATCGTTGCTTAGACTGGTATCTGCATTTTAGACGATCTAATATACAAATGGGTGAGTAAGTGATTGTAGTTTAAGATCAAATTGGGCGATTTTCCACATATATCATGACGAGAATAAGTTGCAAGCGATGAAATGACGTACTAGACCAATACGGTTAGTTTGAATTTTCATAATGCCCTAGACATGACATGACATGTCGTTCAGCGCAGACACATTATTCTGATTGAAAGCCAATCAGTGTATGCTGTTACTCCATAATGTTGTCTGCTTAGCGGCGAAGCAGAAAATTCAGATGTTATTGTCTTTGATTTGACTCGAGTAGAATTTACGCTAACCATTACATCACCGATACAGTCGTCTAATAAACTAATATTAGCATATCAATAGAACGACCACAATCGAAGCCTACCACTTACAATATAAGAAAATTCTTATATTTTCTGTTTGATTTACTTAATTAAAAAAAAACAAGTATTCTTTCCGTTTCAAATGTTCGTCATGAAAAATCAAGCACGTACTTATTTATGGAACATGATTACGTCACAAGCATCGACCGTCAGTGTAAATAAAATATGAAGATCCGGTTTCCCAGTAGATATGACGTCAATATTTACATTTTTAACCACAGATCAGACGCTTATACCCAAATTGGTCTACACAACTTTGTTTTCTAAATGATTAAATCTGGTTTCAATGTAATGAACAAAATATGGCAATTATTAAAGAGACCGTTTTATCTTATTTTAAAAGCTCAGATTTCATGAGATGATTTCGTATTATTTCAGAATAGCAAAATAATACGCAACATACGAACAGACCAAAACGATGTGATGTATATCACATAAAACAAAACGACGAAAGGTGACCGTCGAAAATAGGTGAAAACAAAACTCTCTAACTTCTCCAGAAGGTATCGTAAGGTGTATCTGATAGCTGTGTTGAATGCAGATCTAATAAACTCGCAATTTGTTTCATAGCTTCATGATAAAAACAGCATTCTTTTTTCCAGAAAAACGTGTGAAAGGGATATTTATTTTTATTTCGTTTTGTTTTTACTTTTCACTGATGTTATTTTGTCTCCAGTTTATGTTCGGTGTGTCTTTCCCACCAGATGTTTGTAGCAGTGCGCATGTCTTGTTTGTGTTGTTTGTGTTTGTTTGCGCATATTGGTGTCCAACACATATTGTTTTGTGTTTTATGTTTTGTTTGTCTTAGTCTTGTGTACTCTATGGTGCCAGTTTCTCTGGATTGTACTTTTTTGATTTCCCCTTCGGAATTCCCTAAAGTTTATTCGATATTGTTTCGTTATCGGTGTTCTATGTTTCCTTGGTGTTGTTTTTTTATCGAGATTGCGATGTAATTTTTTTCATTGTTCAATCTGTCTAGTATTTTTCATCAGTTTAAGAAACACCAACTGTTATAGTTTTGACAATTTGACCACGTTTCATAATCTATGATAGAATCGTCAATAGGAACATGCTTGGATATTCTCCCCCAGTAAAACATGTTATAAAATTATTCAAATTGACGGGAGAATTAATTGTCATTTAAATAGTACTACTTGCAATTACCGGAAATGATATGATTATCCAATCATCAACGAATAATAGCATTCCAGGAGTATTACTACACTACCGAAACGACGTGGGTAATATTATTATCCAATCACCGAACAATAAACTCGTAAAACATTGACAAGATCTGCCCATTGATTTTGATTTTTTGTTATTCAGTAAATGACATTGTCCAAACATTCGTCGCGTGATAAGGTAAACTGCGCATGACTACCTTAGACTACATAACAAATGACATATATTCGCGCGGATTATTATTCCAAGGTCGTTTTATCTAAAATGTAATGAGCAATCTAACTGGTTCAGTTGACTCTAGATTTTTCATCTATGACCCACTATGCGTTCGCCAATGATAAAATTATATTCATTAAGAATTTGATGAAACGTATCTAATACAATGAACGGCTACGACAAGATTGGATATTGCTGTCAGAAAATACTTACGTGTTTATTCATAGTCATAGCATCTTGAAAACAACAGTTAAATCCATAACATGTATAGTAATCAGAAAGGCTTATTGAGAAATATATGGCACTAGATATTTTCTATTAGTCCCCTGAGGCCATCATCAGCCCTGTAGTCACTGTTTTGGTACTGACATGGATTATTAAATATGTCTATTACTTAGATTTACAATTCCTAAATAATAAAGGAACGAAGCAATTATTTAGTTATCTCGAAGCAGGATTTGATATTTTTTCAAAAAGAAAATAAAATCTCTAATTTTCGCCTGAAATTTGTTGGAAAAATAAAGCAAGTATTGGTCACCCCAGAGAGGTTCGGTTTAAACATATTGCACTGTATTGTTGAAGGTGGTGTTAAACGTCAATAAACAACCATTATATAATGTTAGCTTCATACATGAGTTGTCTACTCTTTCGTCAACTGTCGACGATATAACATTATTCATCTATGTAAATGCAAATAGTAAAGGCATATACTAAAACCTGTTTAAAATCATATCAAAGCGAGTTTATTTACAATTGTTGGATTAACGTCGAAATGTGTAACTGTCGCCGTCGTAAATTGGACTTTACATGCTGTAAAATTTGAATTGGCCATTCAAAATGACACCCAGTCATGCCAAGCTTTTACTGGTGATGCAATTACATTTTGATGAATGTTCACATTTAGTATTGCTGTTGTTTTCGTTACATTATCCAACTTGTTGCGTTCATTTTTAAATAAAACGTAATTTGAAAACGTTTCTGAGAATGAACCAGCTAAATGCAATAGACATTTGTCAACTTGCAATAGTGTTTTAATTTAATTCTTTATTTATTCAACGAGGAGTGCTGACAGCTCATGACTACTAGTAATTTTCCACAACAGTGTCTTATAATACTTAAAAAGAAATTAAGAATCATTTGTACGCTGTCATCTTACTCAGTTCTCTGTTCAGAAATAGGAAATGTGGTAGCTACAGTTAATGGAAATGGGTAATGTTTCATTAAACTATCAAGACGGATTCGATGTCTGTGAGTTGAAAGAGTAAAATTAACAATTAAACAAAACTAACTATTTTAACTTATCTGTTGAATTTTATAAAACAGAGAAGTTTTGTACAGTTATACCCTTTGAACACAATAAAGGCAAAATAAGCATTAGAGAATACCGAAGGAGCAATCAAAAATGGACAATCCAGAGAAATTGCATCAATGTATAAATGATTAAAAAAAAAATGGAAAAAAAAAGATGGATAAAAATCAATTAAAAAACAAAACCCACCATGCATGACAGAAAATATTTTCGGATTTAAAGAACATTCTTTGAAAACACAATTAGTTCCTTTATGTCTTTTCTAAAACATAGCACTTTTATTTTGGCAGAGTAACGTTTACATCTCTCATGAAGATGTTGGTGAAATAAAAACAACATTTAAAATGCTCATTTATTTTTATGTAGCCGTATTTAGTCTAAAGCAAATAACACTATTAGATAATGTAATTGTTTGAAATGCATTTTCATGATAAATGACTCTTAAAATATTTCAGGCAGGGCCGGAGGCGGCAAATTACGGAAGGTTGGATGAGGAGTTTAATACAATTTTCAGCAATAATGTATAGGGGTATTTAGTCCATGAATTGATTTGTTTTCCCTAAAACATAACATTTTTATTTTGGCAGCGTAATATTTAAACCTCTCATGAAGATATTGGTAAATAAAACTACATTTAATATCCTCATTCATATTAATGTAAGAATATAATGGCATTATTTTGTTTAAAACAAATAACACTATAACATTATAAGTATCAGATAATGTAATTGTTTGGCATTCATTGTTTATCGTAAGTGACTCTAAAATATTCTAGGTAGATGCAAAGGCGGTAAGTTAATGAGATCTAGATTTGGGTTGCGCTATAGTTGTTTAACTCTTATTTCAACAATAATTCAGTTATATTATGTCTTTTCTAAAACATAACACTTTTATTTTGGCAGAGTAACGTTTACATCTCTCATGAAGATATTGGTAAAAAAAAACAACAACATTTAAAATGCCCTGCCTGAAATATTAAAATTAAATATTGGAAGTCAGTTCTATTAGATGGAGATATCAGCGTAAACGGTAAAACTCATCGACCTGTTGTAACTCATTAACACATTTATCACAAATGATCCACCATAGGTTAGGGTTATGGTGTTTGGTTGGTTGGTTTATGGTGTCTAATGCCACTTTTAACAATATTTCAGTTTATCGTGGCGGTCAGTTTTATTGGTGGAGGTAACCGGAGTACCCGGAGAAAAACACCGACCTGTTGCATGTCACTGACAAACTTTATCACATTATGTTGTACACCTCATCCTGATCGAGATTCGAACTCACAACATCAGTGGTGATAAGCACCGATTGCATAGGTAGTTGTAAATCCAACTACCATATGATCACGGCCACACTGACCCCAGGGGTATGGTGTTTTAGCGAAACTTCCAACAATATATCAGCTATATCATGGCAGTAAGTTTGGTGGGATTTCATAACGATGTGAAATTAATGATATAAACTTGTTAATTCACAGATCTCTCTTAAAGAAATTCTTGGACCAACAAAATCTGAATTGATATTGATGGAATTGATGACCATCACTTATTAAACTTTCTTCTCATGATATCAAGACGTGCGAAAATGTGTATTTACCATTCAGGTACTAGCGCCGTCCTTTTAAAACAATTGTGCATTCTTTGGTTTTATCGGATCGGGTCTCGAATCCACGATCAACAGCACCCAATGCAAACACGTTTGCCAACCATTAGATTCACTTGGTAACTTTCGCGGATCTCTATATATGAAGTTGACCACAGCGGATCTAATCGTGTAGACTTGAAAACTCGTAAATCTATGTATCTCGGGTGCTGTAGATCGTGGGTTCGGGCCCCGATCGGGTAAAACCAAAGGCTACAAAATTGGTATTTGCTTATCTTGGCTAACCACACGTCAATATAAGGGCAAAGAGCAAAGGCTGATTGGGCTCTAAAGCAGGATGATATATCTTAGTGGAGCGACATATCTACCCTCTGACTGTTGTTAGAGTGACCTAGCACTATAAAAATCCATCCAAGTGTTTTGGTTTAATACAAAGCGAACCTTATAATCATCATCATCATATCATCGAATGTAACTTGTTCTCGTCATGATATAGCTGAAAAATTGCTCATTTGGAGATAAATATCAATCACTCACTCACTCGTTCTCCTATTGACTGTCCTAGACAAACGCTGAGTTAGAGGTTAATAGTGCTAGCTCACTGAAACAACAACCACTCACTCACTCACTCACTCGTTTTTCTGTTGACTTTGTTCTAGACAAACGCTGAGTTAGAGGTTTATAGTGCTAGCTCACTGAAACAACACTCACTCACTCACTCACTCACTTGTTCTTCTGTTGACTTTGTTCTAGACAAACGCACTGAGTTAGATGTTTATAGTGCTAGCTCACTGAAACAACAATCTCTCACTCTTATGTGATTTGATCTTAGCCTAATGCGACAAATGTGTAAAGACAGAGTGATTGCTTGAGAGGGGAATGACTCCCGCCTCGGTTATATAAATTCATAAATAGTATTTTCGGTTTTGCGGTTAATGTAATTAAACGAATAAAAAAACAACCATTACAATTGAAGCAGTTTAATTAAAACGAAAGTGCAATCTGAATATACCATTCCATGTCTTCTAGACTCCTTGTCTCTAAACGATTTATTTCTTTGATCTTCTTAAAAACCTATTGACATGCTAAATTAATCATGGCACCGATCTTATAAGATAATAATATCACAATCTGTTCTATGTATAGCATTATGTAATTAGATTACATTTGTCTTCACTTTTCTTGTGTTGTCCTATCGTGTTGTTTACGCATAAAAACGATGATCTGTTCGTCTTAGCCTTCAGTTGTTTGTAGGAGGTCTGATGTCTTATTTACGCTATTTGTGTTGTTGCGTATAGTGGTGTCAATCAAATATTGTGTTGTGTTTTTGTTTTGTTTTTCTTGATCTTGTGTACCCTATGTTACCATTTGTCCATTTTAGATTGTCCCTTCGGTATTCTCTAACATTTATTTGATGGCTACTTTCTCAAAATGAAATATACATATTGCTTTGTTATATATACCGTCAATTAATTATTTCAATTATATCCGTAGTCATGTTTTATGGCACAGACATTTCATACCGGTTTAACAAGAGATGATGGCTATCGTAAAACTTTTGAAGTTAAGCTCGCTACATACGCTCCAGTTCCAGCTGCAGGGATGATTGTTTTCAACTATTTAACAGATTTCAGCTATTTAACAGATTTCAGCTATTTTCCTCTGAAACAAAAATTTTGAGAATTGCAGGATACAGTCAGAACTGGTAAAAAGTTGTCTTTTTTCAAAGGGGATCTAGATGGTTTCAGCTATTTTTCATTGATTTTCAATTGTTTTATTTTCTAACCAGATTCATTCCTGCATCTAACACAATTCGATTTGAGCACTGGGAATAAACCACCTCACTGTTTAACAAGTCCAACTGTAATGCAAAGCGCAATATCCGACATTTCAGGTCTTGAAACGTATAATATCTTACCTCCTACATAAATGTAAGAAAATGATTGGTTTAGCGTGAACACGTGGACGCCCTGTATAACTCATACAGGGCGTCTGAGCCTCTTGTATGTTTTTCATACAGGGTTAGTAAATTTCATACAGGGTTAGTAAATTTCGTACAGGGTTAGTAAATTTCATACAGGGTTGGTATATTACCATTAATAAGTAATAGTTGACTTGGTGTATTTTGGGAAATTACTTGTGTTCTTTAAACATTCTTTTCAGGGTTTTGAAAACAGTTTATTGTTTTTGTGAAAATTTTGACTGTTCTTGCTGAACATTATGTGATATTTTTCTGTAATATAAAATATCGAAAGTTTGTATTTTTCAATTAGTTTATGAATTCTTGAGAATAGACTCATAAAAGTAAGAAAAAACTCAGAACTTCAAATCCAAAGGGTAGTCGGTAAGATATATTCGTTACACAGTGTGTTAGTGACCTAATACGTTATATACGGGGTCAGTAAATTCCATATTCCATATATCCGTAATGGATCTAAAACCGATCCCTTTGGGTGGCGTCAATATATATAATACTAATGTGCAATTTCGAACTATAAATTGTTCAAAACCGGACATTACAACTAAATTAATTTCCGTGTAAATTAATAAAGTAGTTCAAAATTATCAATATTGTACTTTTTCTCCTAATAAACGACATTTTTTTTTAAGTGGAAAGGATTGACTTATTGAATAGCGATTCTCCGTGACAATACGTAATTCAAACAATGGCAATTTGTATCTCAGAACACAAAGTTACAAATACTTCAAGCCTTGTACCATAAATGATATTGAATCCTGTATTATACAAAGACATGCCATATAATAATTCCCATTAAATAAGAGTATCTATTCTCAATGATACTAACAGATAAAGCTACACGGATTTCATTTTATTGAGTCTGACAATCATTGCTGTAAAACTTAAATAAAGAACTGATTGCGTGTCAGAAACGAATAAATTCCGCCTAAGATGCAATAAACGGAACCGAGGAATTGTTATCAGTAGCGGAGATGACGTTAGAAATCTGACAGTATCAGCTTGTTTTAACAACCTTTTGATGTTGTGATAAATCAATATGGAAGCAACTATTTGTCATATGAACCAATAAATAACGTAATCGGGGAAATAATACTGATTCGTTACTATAGAGATGTATTTGAATACAAGCAGACGACAATATGCGGTTTTATTGTTGTAAATATGCAATAAAGGCATTCGTATTCTAATGCATACAATTAATAAATGTTTATTCGTTGCTATGCAATATGTCCATGCATTCATTATGTATGGAAGCATTCCATTGTATATTGAAATGTTAGGGGATTATTGTGTTTAGCGCCACTTTCAATAATATTTCATTTATATTGTGGAGGCCAGTTTTATTGATGGAGGAAATCGGAGAAAACTACCAACCTGTCGCAAGTCACTGACAAACTCTATCACATAATGTTGTACACCTCGCTCTGATCGAAATTCGAACTCACAACATAATGTTGTATCGAGTATACCTCGCCATGAGCGGGATTTGATAGGCACTGGTTGCAAAGGTAGTTGTAAATCCAAGTACCATAGATTACGATCACGACGACTCCAGTTGTAAATGAAAATATTTATACAGAAAAGGGTATTAGTTGTGTGTGCTTTCAGACACCTGAAAAGCCTATAGCATGATATATATATATTAGGATCCCTATTGGCTTGTGAGACATCCAATATTTATCACCAGAAAGGTAACTGTCATTCGCAGTGATTAAAAAATCGATTTCGAAACCTATGTCTCGCACCATGCACATTTGACATAAAATGTCAACAGTATTGACCACTATTGACACCAATTCATTGTTAGTTCCGAAAATATTAACAAATGCTACATCACATCGCGCTAGAGTATTTTTTTTTTATCGAGTTAGAATGTGATTCTCGTGGATCAAGAAGATTATTGAGTGTTTTACACGCTAGATTACGTAATAAATGTAGCACTTTGAATTCTGATTTATGTCATGCAAATTGTTTATGTGGTTATATTAATGAAAATGCCGAACATGTTTTACTGTATTGCAGTCTCTTTAATGAAGAGAGAATTCAGATGTATAACTGGTTAAATTTGTCTGATTTACCCATTTCCACCGAATTATTATTATTCGGGAATGAAGCGATTAGCTTAGATAACAACTGTGCCATATTCATGTGTGTGCAAAAATATATTAAAGATTGTAAGAGATTCTTGTACCGATAACAGAAGCATTCAATTTTCTTTATTTAGTTAATACCTTGTTGTATATTGATAAGTACAATACCCGAATGCCATACTTATTTTTCTTTGTATTTTTTACGACTCAATGGTTTTGATGTATTAAAGGTTTAATTATCGAAAAGTGAAAAAGTATACTTAAAGAAAATGAAAATCCAATAAATCCTAGTAACATAATCAAAATTTAAATCACTCATTGTTGTGCATACAGGTGAGTTTTACCTTAACACTTAGAGTGGTGTGTTCGATTACATATTAAAATGTGTTAAGGTCTGTTTGACACGAATTATAAAACCAATGCCATTGAGTCGTACTGTTTTATTTATGTTTTCTTGTCTTCAAGCTGAATTAAATTGTATATTATAAGTCAATCATGTTCAATGTATGTTATATATATGTATGTTTATTGGAGAAGACAATTCTAAGTTGAAAAACTTGTGTCTAATCCGTTTGTTTTTTTATGAACAATAAAATAAGTTTAAATTTAAATTAAGAAGTAATTATTTTGTTTGACTTTAGTGATCCGAAAGTCAATATTCCGACAGCAACATTAGTCAAACTAACTGGTGAATATTGGTCCTAAGACCAAAAATGACCAA
>MJUT01061516.1:88744-101140 GCA_002080005.1 Gigantidas platifrons
ATATTTCGTTGATAGCTACATGGGTATACCTGTCCAGCTATTTCGTTGATAGCTACATGGGTATACCTGTCCAGATATTTCGTTGATAGCTACATGGGTATACATGTCCAGATATTTCGTTGATAGCTACATGGGTATACATGTCCATATATTTCGTTGATAGCTACATGGGTATACCTGTCTAGATATTTCGTTGATAGCTACATGGGTATACCTGTCCAGATATTTCGTGTTTGTTTGTAATAAATGTCCTGCCATCTTAGTACTTACGACCCGTTTCTGAAGTAACCTTCATCAGGTACGCTCAAAATCAAACGATGTGCGTGAGATAACTACATGATTATCCCGAACGCAGCTATTTCTATTTTTATACGAGAGAGTGTCTTGGTGGAATTCTTTTTTTTTTCTTGTCTCTAGCAACTTCGTAAATAATGATATTTTGTTAATTTAATCTGAAATACATACTTTAGGTGATCTTAGCTTATTCTTGCTATCATATTTAGCCTCGCTTTGTTTATTTGCTTTCACGCACTTTTAGAATATTTAGCTTTACAAACGTGTGATTATGAGCGTACCTGATGAAGGCTATTTCAGAAACGTGTCGTGTGCACACCATATTATATATCTACTATGCAGCCTAACTAATTGTACCTTTTCTAGTTATTGTATTTCATGTAATAGATCTGAAAAGAATTATGAAAGTATGTGTTAAACTAAGTTGGAAAACAGTGGAAATAAATCGTACCGTCAAATGTTGTTGCACAAGCAGGTCTTGGATCGGAAAAAAATATCAATACAAACTAGTCATATAGCCTAATACCTTACACTCATGTTTACTGCATTTATTCATTTGAAATGTAATTGTAGGAATTTTATTTTTAGAGAAATCCTATAAAAGAGCCATTCAATTAATTGACCAGACATGCAATTTTGCAGAGGACGTCTTATAGCCCCTTCCTTTAAAATTAACTGTTAATAACCACGTGATTAAATTACATAATTTGAATGGCTATTGTACTTGTACGTGTTCTCTATGTTTCTGCCAATATATTTTGGGTTCATGCACAAACTGTATTTAGCTATACAAGCATATTTTCCCAATCCAATAGTTCTTATTAATAATGTAAGCAAAACAAGTGCATATAACGTGGGAAATGCACGAGAAAAATGTGCAGCTATAATGATTACATCTGATCAACAGTATCAATATAAGAGTACAGCACCCGGTAACCTTAGCTGATATCGGCTATCATGTTGAGGTCATTTTACTGTCTTGCTACTAAAGATGATTAATGTGTTTTTCTATTTGTTTTTGTTTTCTATTTTTGGTTACGTATTGTTTTTGTTTTGTTGTTTTGTTTTGTTTTGTGTGTTTGTTTGTTTTTTTGGGTTTTTTTTTATGTCCATAATATTTTTTTCTTATTTCTCATTACTACTTTACACCCGGTTTTTAGTGGGGTTCGTGTTGCTTGGTCTTTAGTTTTCTGTGTAGTGTTTTGTATACCGTTATTTGTCCTTTTGTACTTTTTCTTTTGGTCATTGTGTTTTCTGCCCTTCTTCGAATTACAGATTCTGGTTACCTCTTTGGTATCTTCAAACTCTTCTTACAAAGGTACTTAAATCTTGCTTAGCTTACTATCATACAATATCTTTTCTCATTTCACATAAACATCTTGTTCAACGTATGGCTTAGCTGTAATAAAAACATCATGAGATATGGAATGCTGTGCACACGACACGTTTCTTGAATAACCTTTATCTAATGCAGTGCACACGACACGCTTCTTGAATAACCTTTATCTAATACAGTGCACACGACACGCTTCTTGAATAACCTTTATCTAATGCAGTGCACACGACACGCTTCTTGAATAACCTTCATCAGGTACGCTCAATGTTAAAAGATTTGAAAGCCAAATAACTTAAAAGTGTTTTGGAGCAAGTTATAGAAAGGGCCTAAAATGGATATAAAAAAAATCGGTTGAGATCAACTATGCCTGAGGGAGAAGAGCATCGGTGATTTTAGATATGTAATTACATTATCTAGGAACTGTAAGCGTTATATATACATTCTCCATCAGTTGCCCGTGGGTTACGATATTTCTCCACTCAAGAGCGTTAAATTAAAAAATTTAACCACAAGCCGTCAGGCGAATGGTTAAAATTTTTAATTTAACTCTCGATAGTGGAGAAATATCGTAACCCACATGGGAAACGTAAGGAGAATTTGTTTCTCCCATTATTTAAAGCGGCATTAGTTACGATTTTGACCAAAAACATTATATGTTTTGGAAATTGGTAAATAGCTGTAAAATGATGAAATAAAAGTAAATATTTCACATTAAACAGCTTATCGAACCACTTTCCGCCTTTTGAGAACGAAAATTACCATCGATTACTTATTTTGCTTGCAAGCAAATAATTTGACCACGCTTTTTCCGTATGCAATTGACCTTACTAGTGACAGGTAAAAACGAATAATTTGTATTTTGTCGCTTATTAACTGCCAACATGGATGGTTCTTTGTCCGTAATTAACACCGACTAAAAGCAGATGCACAAAAAATAAGAAATAAGTGCATTGTTGTACTGATTTAATGACGATTCGACAAACTCCGTAAACAATGTCAATAATTAATCAGATGAAGCCCCTTTCTTGATCGATCTCAAAACACGAGCCGTTGCAGGTTTTTTTCCTGATGCGCGTACATTTCATAACATTTATAAGTTACAGAAACACGTTTTAGTAAGGCATCAATCATTTCTGATAGTTTTTATGGGTAACAAAAATTTACGATTTGGCAGATAATGTCCCTTTAACACGAACTTTATTTCAAAATTTGTAATTAATGCGGGGAAAGGCACGAGACATTTTAATCCTCTAGAGGATTACAGATATTTCCACCACTGGTTCAGCGGGGTTAAAACGCCGTAATAATGGGAGAAATTAAAATTAACCCTTAGTTAGCTCTCAACTCTAAAATGCATGAGGGAAGAGAGCCTTAGTTTTATTAATATTTACATTATTTAGGAACAACTTAAATATGTTTTATTGTTCAAAAGGGCAAAGGGATAAGACACCATTTAAACAAACTTAGATAGTCTTCACCCATTTAGGCACTGTACAAACGTTATATGAAAATTAACCTTTAGTTAGCTCTCAACTCTAAGATGGTATAAGTACCACTTTGCTGACACACTATATTTCATCAAAATATTTTAATTAAATTCTTAATAATAACGCTTCATTTTAAATGCCTGATAAGTTATTGTCCCATATATTTAGCTTTCGATCAAAATCCATCATAATAAATCACTTAGCAATGGTATGAGCAATTATAATAATTATTTCTGGCTATTTTTATCGAAATGGCTTTTTGATAATGTAATTTTGATAGTTCCTGACAAACACAAATGAGTCAATATTGAAAGTTCGTAATCAAAAGACTTATAAATATTACACTTCAATTGAAGTAAATAGATATTTAAACACATTTTATCCTCAAACCACTTATAATTGACTTGGATAGAAGGCAGCACGTGGAACGTATTTAAACATGTATTTATATTTGATTAAAACTGCCGAAAAAGCCAGACGTGTGTCTTCATTAAATCTTTTTACTGATGACAAAAAGAAGGTGAACTATTTTATTTCTGTATATCAATTTAGTTCGGGGCCGTTGTGGCGGTGATCGCATAGTAGTTGGATTTACAACAGCCTATGCAATCAATGCATATCACCACTGATGTAGTGAATTTGACAACATTATGTGATAAAGTTTGTCAGTGACTTGCGCCAGGTCTGTGGTTTTCTCCGGGTCCTCTAGTTTCTTCCACCAATAAAACTGACAGCCACGATATAACTGAAATATTGTTGAAAGTGGCGTTAAACACCATCAAACAAACAAATAAACTGACGATGGCGGACGTGTATCTTCAGTAAATCATTTTAATGATGACAAAACGAAGGGGAACTATTTTCTTTCTTCTCTATATCAATTTAGTTTTATATGTTATCAAGGGCGCATGGCAGCAGTCGAGATATTTCATGGTCATTATGTTAATTTAAGACATGGGGTGTCGTGGCCTCGAACGAAGGTGAACTATATATTGTTTTTCTAATTCAATTTAGTTTTATATGTTATCAAGGATGCATTGCAGCAGTCGAGATATTTCATGGCCATTATGTTAATCTAAGACATGATGTGTCGTGGCCGCGATCGAAGGGCAGCATTGGGGAGATTCCATGGCCATTATGTTAATTTGAGATATGGGGGTTATCGTGTTCGCGATCGGTTGGTAGTTGGTTTCATATCTACCTATTTAATCAGTACCTACGATTCGATACAACTATGGGTAATAAAGTTTGTCAGTGATACAACTATGGGTAATAAAGTTTGTCAGTGATTCGTAGTATGCAGTTGAGTTTCTTCATGATAATCCACTTATTGAACTGAGAGCCACGATGTGATTTACTTATTGTTGAATGTTGAGTTAGGTAGTTGGATTACCTAACAACTCATACAAGCCTATCACCAATAAGGCATGGGTTCGCGCCCGGCTTTGTAAATTACAAAAAAGGGTGCACTCGTATCTCAGCCACAAGTGATAAAGTTTACCAGTTGGTTGCCCGTTATAGGTGGTTCTCTCCGGGTACTCCGGCTTCCTCCACCACTAAAACTGGTCGCCATGATATAGCTGAAATATTTCTGAAAGTGGCGTTAAACAGCAAAAATCAATCATTAGAAAACACAACACCAACAGAATTTCGCACCAACAAGTTTAACTCCGCCACTATAACAACATTGAGTTGTCATGTAAATGTATGTTAGAGGTATCGCCTTTTTCCCCTGTATCTACAATTTTTCGATTATATTTTGGAATTGTTCCAGTGTGAAGTTTTTTTCTTCTTTTCATTTTATTACATTATCTAGGAACTGCAAATTTCAAAGTAATACATACATGAAATAAATTATGAAAAGAAAGTTCACGCAGAAATAAAAACTAAGATCCAGTAACACGAAACACCTAAATACGGTTAGATATCAGGTGGTGCGGAAAGGTAAAGAAGTTCCTGCTCCACTGGTGGCGACAGTCGAACTTGTGAATCTTTCTCTTCTTTTATTTATTTTGGTGTCGTATTTTCCGCTTAAGATTTGTGTTAACAGTTTTTGTTTGTTTAACTTTGTAATCTTATTTGTTTTAATGTAATATAACACATTTTAGATATCGAATATAGTGCGCACGGCAGGTTTATGGAACATCCTTCATCATGTTGTGAATTGATTTATGATAGGCAATTATCTGGCCATGCAAATCACTGAACATAAATATGTTTTCGTTTTTTGTTTTTGTTTTTGTTTTTTGTTTTTTGTTTTTTTGTTTTTTTTTGTTTTTTTTTTTTTTGTTACATGTATCTATGTATTCCTCCAATCAGTTCAATCATTGTGTTAAATTGTTTGCCCCTTGTGGGACCTTAATTGGCAATAAAATCCATATTCTTATTGTTATTCTGTACACTCAAAGTAAAAAATATCAAAGCAAACCGATGTAAGTCATTGGGAGCAAGTAACCCAAAGAGGTTAAACCAGATACCCCAAAATGTATTATATCTGACAGTATATGTTTACTTTTGATAATAAGTTCACCTCCGGATTTTAGTGGGGTTCGTGTTGCTTGATCTTGAGTTTTCGGTGTAATGTTTTGTTTGTCCTTATGTACTTGTTTTTCATTCGGTCATTGTATTGTCTGTCCTTCTTCGATTCACGTGTTCTCATTACTCCATTGTACGAAAGCCCAGAAGGATCATTCGAGATTCGAAATTAGAAATTCGAAATTCGAAATTCGAAATTAAATATCTGAAATTCGAGATTCGAAATTCAACATCTAAATATTTAGGATACTGAATTTTGAATCTCGAATGATCCTTCTGGGCTTTCGTATCATTGGTATCTTCAAACTCTTCCCATTGTAGCATTGCTTTGTGTGTCTTGCTAATCTGAGATGAGCAATTATTACTTAGAAAAAGGCGCTTCCATCTCATGGTAATCATTGTTGGAGTACTTTATGTGTTCTAAGTTTGACATGGAATGATCAATTCTACAAAATATCCCCCTAATTGAGTAGTTAAATTATACCACAGACACGGTGTCGTGGATAGATCTATACACCACATGATAAGACACCATTAACGTTTGAAAAAAGAAAAAGTTGAAAGAAAATAAATCTTATTTTTAGGTTCAGATAAATATACAAATTGTTTATAGCTGATATCTGATTTTGATTAATAAAATGTCTAGATGAAATTTAATTCATATTTCATACATAACGAGTTACTATGAATTTATTGAATTAAATAATGCGTAAAATAATATCATAATTTGCCAAACGTTATCATAATAAATAATGAAATTACATAAAAGTGCATCGACGATCAGCGAATTTCTATAAATATTGTATTTGGAGTCTTGTCTTTTATACTAATATAATTTTGTTGAAGATACCAAAGAGGTAATCAGTCTTTTATATAAAAAGAGTACCAGACATCTTTTAATAATCTAAAATAGCTGTTTCATCTAATGTCTCAGAAGCCTTATTAAAAGGTGAACGTGAAGTAAAAGTTGTTTTCTATATCATCTTGGTCACTACATAGTCGTATATAGCCTCTTCACATTTATACATTAAGAAGTACCTCAATCGACATTAACGTGAATATCAGAAGTGAATACATATGTTGTGTTGGGTGGGAAATGGTAATTAAATATTACGATTAATTCGCGTGATAATCAGAATCAGTAAATAAAATGTCTGTTGGTATTTATAATCAATATGATCTTTCTATAAGAGTACGATGTATTTTTGTTTTTGTTTATTTTTACCGTTATAGCAATATTTCTGTGGTCATTTCGAGTTGGATGATTTGTGACGAGAGGTGATTGTTGGTTTTCTTGGGGTTAGGGAGTTATGGTATTTAACGCCAACAAGTGTGGTTCGTGTTACTGGAACTTTACGTTTTCTTAAAATAAGGGTAATAACAAAATTACCGAACTCCGAACAATCTTCCAAAGGGAAAGTCAAAACCCATAAGTATATAAACAGACAAAATCAGTCAACAACCGGAAAACTGTGAAAACCATAATAACCCTTACTTGGTACAAGCATTTCCAAAGAAATGGTGGGTTGAATTAGATTTTAAGGCGCCAAACCTCCCGCTTTCATTATGGTTAAAAAGACTTTGTGGGTCGTTGTTAGTCTTCTTGTCTTTTTTTGGGGGGGGATTATTTTCGTTTGGTCATTGTATTGCCGTTCCGTCTTGGATATATGGTTTCTGATTACAAATCTGAAAAGCCAATTGGGGAAAAAGATTAAGGAAACACAATGCAATGTTTTATTTATACGAACGATATTAGTAAACAACCCCAAAAATATATATCCAATACAAATACGACACCAAACAAGATTGATGCAAACAATGAGTAAGCGTGTAATTGTTATTTAACGCAATATTTCAACTATATCATGGCGAGAACAAGTTACTTGTCAATGAGATGATGACGAAGTCCATTTTGTACTAGACCAACACGCTTAGTTGGATTATTTATAGTGCTAGCTCACTGGAACAAGTCTACGGATGGACATATCGCCACATTCGGACATATTATCCTGGTTCCGGGCCAACCAGTCTTTGCTTTTTCTCTTTAATGCTGCGTGCTTAGCAGAGAAGCAACGCATTCCATTTCATAGTTTTTGGTTTTTCCCGATCGGCACTCGAATCCACGATCTACCACACTCGAGGCGAGCACGCTAACCATAACACCACCGATGTCGTTAAATAATGCAAATAATCAAAAATAGAGTAACAATAAAGGCAAAATCACAAAAAGGACTATTAAAACATGCAGGAAAGTTTAAAGATACCAAATAGGTAATACAAATACGTAAATTGACGGAGAGACAATGCAATGGCCAAACGAAAAAGGACCAAAGGATTGAAACCAGCTACATAACTAAAAATCGGGAAACACAAACCCCGCTTAAACTGGAAGGTGAATTCGGGTGCTCTGGAAGGGTAGGCAGTTCCTATTCCATTCCACACGTGACATACATTTTGTAACTGGATAAAGATAATTACTTTATATTTAGTTCGATATATGCCAGATCTTGTAAAAATTTTGCATTCACAATTTTGACACCTTATATCTCAGAATTTGTAGCATATAATTCTGGAGCAGCCTCAGTTGTTAGTTGGGGATCTTGTTTCTCAATCTTAAGTATTATTTTGTGGATCAATGTTTGTCTGGTTTTCCTGTTTTTTTACCATTCTATTGCCTACTTTAAGTATGCCTTCTGATTATCCTTGTGGTATCTGCAAACTTTTCTCATGACTTTCAAAATTCAATATTTTGACCCCCATATCCTTTATCTCACAATCGGTATCCGATAAGGCTCATTTGACAAAGGTAAGTAAACATTCTGTCAACAATAGTTTATATATTAAAAAGTCTTGAAAAATATCCTACAGCATGCAATACATTTTATGAGGGAAAATATCAAAAAGATTTCAAATAAACAAATTAAAATTTTGGTCTGTAAACGTGGACAGTTTCTCATGTTCACTTGCATCCATATTCTATCTTACTAATAGATCTATATATAATTATGTAACCTTTAGCCTTGTGACCTTGATAAAGTCGGAAAGAAAAATGTTTGAAGATACGATATCGGTCATCACAAGCTCGTGTATATGCTGGGAGGAAAAGGATGACCATACTGTTGCCGACGTTAGCATCAGCCCAGTTTTCAGTGTTTCTCCACTAACCTGGTTTATTAGATATATGTATTTATTATTGAAATTGAAAGTTTCTAGATAATGTAATTTTGATCAAAATTAAGGTTCTCCTCACTCGGGCATAGGTGACCATGACCGATTTTGGCTATTCTGTTTAAGCCCTTTAGTTTTATTGTATATTTAATAGTATTATAAGGAAAACAAAACATGCCCCACACAAAGGCGCCTAAAAAATAGCGGCGGGGCCAAACCAGCTTTATTGTTTCAGTTCATACCTCCTCTCAAAGTTAAACAATGCGTTCATGCAATTGCATTTCATGTGTGACCAAAACGCCAACACTCGCCTATATCTGTGTGAGTAGCGATTCTGCAAAGAACATTGTGTCACAACCGTGAACCATCTACATGATATATTTATTCTCCGTTTTAATGAAATTGTAATATGCATAATATTAGTCAGATGAAAGAGAGCCGATGGCCATCGTAAGAAATAATAGTGACACCATAGTCAACATTGAACCGAACTCTAATTGTAGAATACATATATAAACCCATGCACATTTATTGGCATACATCTGGGAAACATTATAGACAGTGTTTGTTATTTACTATATATAGTTAAAATTGGACGGATTGCCAAAGTATAAAATCCCTCGGCTTAGACTCGTACTGAAAGCAAACTGTATTATTGAAAATTCTTGTTATTTGAATAGTCATTTTTTGTGAATGATACAAAAACGACATTACATCGATTTAAAAACATTTAAATATGGCTAGGAGTATCTTGTTTAACGCCACTTTTCTGAGTTCGGTAATTTTGTTATTACCCTTATTAAAAATATTTCAGCTATATCGTGGCCATCACTTATATTGATGGAAGAAACCGGAGAACCAGAAAGAAAGCCACCGACCTGCCACAAGTCAAGAAAACATTCAAATATGATTTGGCTACTGTCCAATGAAACTGAAGCAAATAGAAATGTGATATGTAGGGTAACGCCAATTCAGCAATTTTTCAGCTATATCAAGAACAAGTTAATTTTCAATGAGGTAATAATGAGATACGATTTGTACTAGACCAACACGCTAAGTTGGATTTTCATAGTGGTAGCTCACTGAAACAACAGTCCGTGTGTAGACATGTCGCTCCACTCGGACAAATTAGCCTGATTTCGAACCAACCAGTCTTTGCTCGTTCTCCTTAATGTTGCGTGCTTGGCGGAGAATCAACAAATAGTAATTTTATAGTATTTTGTGTGGCCCAATCCACCCCACTCGATGCGAGAATGCTAACCATTACCCCATCGATCCGATTCAAAATGGAACTGTGCATTCACCAAAATGTGTTACATAATAGTACAAATAGGTATTTTAAGTACTGTTGACCCCAACTGTATGCGGAAATGTGAGCGCGTGATTTTTAAATTTTTTTATTTACTATTAAGCATTTTACTTCCTTGTTTGCGCACCGCAAAAACCCATTAAACATTTTAATGTTGATATTTCGAAAACAGTTGTTTTAGAAGTTTTCTTGTAAGCATGTTATTCTCCCATATAATAATTGAACATGGATTTTGGTAAAAAGTTATTAATTGCATAAAGGCATAACAAATTAGACAGTAAAAAATGAAATAATGTGTTGGTTAATATTTACATCATAAATTTAATGAAGCGATCAAACGGATGAATTTATTACGTGTCTGTCTTAAGTCGGTAAATATTACATATATTTGCCGATGAACATTTATAAGATGCCTCTAGTAAAATCTTAAACATATGTTCATCGACGAATCTTCCCTTCACAAAGGTCTTTCGGATTACTTTTTTATGCATTTTTTTAATTAACGCAAATGTAGTGATATTTACTGCTTACACTCTCAGTTTTATGCCCCCCGACGTTTCGTCGAAGGGGGCGATAGTAATGGGTATCGTCCGTGCGTCCGTCCGGAATTGGTTTCCGGGTGATAACTTGCGAACGAAAAGGCGGATTGAAGCTAGGTGACGTATATATGTGTATCTAGTGAATATCTACGTCAAGTTCAATAATGACGACTTTACGACAATTTCCACCTTAGTTATGCCCCTTTGTGTATTTCAAGTTTGCTAAAGGTTTGGATTCCGAATGAGACCTTGTGAGCGAAAAGTTAGATGTGTGGTACGTAAGCGTATCTTATAAATATCTATGTCAAGTTCGATAATGACGATTTTCGATTTAGCTACGAATCTTGCCAGAGCTATGCTCCTTTTTAAGCATAGAATATACTGAATTGTTCGTTGGCAGATGATATCTCCTGAATGAAAGATTAGATTGGTGTTAGATGTGGCATGTAAGTGGGGGGGTCTGGGTTTTTTTTTGTTTTTTTTTTTTTTTTTAATATTTTGTGTTAACCTTGTGTTTCTTAACATTTGTCCAATTTAATATCTTCACCTCAAATACCACATCCCACATTAAAACCAGGCACCAAATTTACCCTTTATATATCGTACTCTGTTTTTGTTCTTTTTTCGATGCTTCTTACTGAAGTTACTACTGTATAACTTCAATATATGAACTTACAAAGTAACCTGGGCGTCGAGGGACCCCTAGCCAACAGCCTTTTATTTCTTCTACAAACCAATCGGTTTTCTTTATGAAAAATATATGTCACAGTTTATATTCCGGATTTTATTATTAAAAACTTGACATAACACGAAAGCCTTAAGGTGCTATAATTTATAAGGTCAGTAGTATATGGGGACAGCTCAAGTCGTATTTGAGGGGGATCCATGAGGGGGATCTACCGGAAGTCACGTGACCGGAAATCACGTGACCGGAAGTGACGTCAGTCACGTGACCGGAAGTGGCCCTGACCGGAAGAGGCCCTGTTCGGAAGTATGTTCTGCGCATGCGCAACCGGAAGTTGCACAATCGTTTCCCGCGTTTTTTTCTTCTTACTGTAGTAGTAGTATAAAATGTACCATTGCGCATGACCGGAAGTACCAAGGCTACCGGAAGTGACCGAAGGTCACCCTAAGGGTGTGCGCATCCGCAACCGGAAGTTGTTGTTTCCCGCGTTTTCTTACTGTAGTACAAATAGCTGTTTCCCGCGTTTTTTTCTTACTAGTAGTACCATGGATACCGAAGGTCACCCAAAGGGGTGTGCGCAACCGGAGGTTGTGCACTATACACCGGAAATTGGCTACAGGAAGTGAGGATTTCCCGCGCTTTTTCCTTAGTACAAGGGGGTGTTCTCTACGACGTCCGCGTCTATCCGTGGTTATCTACCCCTTTCCCATCCTTTTCATATCATATATCTGTTGTGTAGTACTTTCTACTTTACATTACTATAGTAGTGGGGGTGTTCTCTACGACGTCCGCGACTATCCGTGGTTATCTACCCCTTTCCCGCCATTTTCATATCATATATGTGTAGTACTCCAAGTATTTCTACTTTACATCACTATAGTAGTGGGGGTATTCTCTACGACGTCCGCGTCTATCCGTGGTTATCTACCCTTTTCCCGCCATTTTCATATAATATATATGTTGTGTAGTACTCTCTACTTTACTAAGAGTGCATTTGATCCCTTAAGTCACCCATATTTGGGTCCAAATGAGGTGTTGAAGAT
>MJUT01061516.1:101887-149608 GCA_002080005.1 Gigantidas platifrons
ACTTCCGGTGGCCCTGGTACTTCCGGTCATGAGCAATGGTACATTTTATACTACTACAGTAAGAAGAAACGCGGGAAACGATTGCGCAACTTCCGGTTGCGCATGCGCAGAACATACTTCCGAACAGGGCCTCTTCCGGTCAGGGCCACTTCCGGTCACGTGACTGACGTCACTTCCGGTCACGTGATTTCCGCTCACGTGACTTCCGGTAGATCCCCCTCATGGATCCCCCTCAAATACGACTTGAGCTATCCCCATATACTACTAAGGTCAAATATATCGTTTTAGTTGGCTTCAAACGTTTCCTTTGCATGTGTTTCAAGCATATATTTGACAATCATTTTTCTATGATATTAATATTTGCTTTTGGAATGGTTTCGACGGTGTTTTTTTTTTTTTTTTTTTCAATATTTGATGTAATCGTCGAACGTGTTTCACGACGTGGTTAGATTAGCAATAAAAACGTAAATATGAAATTTTGTCCGCTCGACGCCGTTCTAGAATAACATTCATCAGGTACGCTCAATGCCAGTATATTTGAAAGACAAATAATTTAAATTCTTTGGGAGCACGAAAAACCAAAGGGTTTAAAACAGGACAGCCAAAATCGGCAAATTTGTCTTCAAAACAATTGCACTGGTGAAGTTTGAAGCGATTCTTTATAGAAAACACGACTGTGTAAACGTACCATAAGACCTGAAATTGCAGTGAAATGATTATTAAATAAATAAATTGTAAAATAAATCAATAATCAGGTGTCAATGTCGCCACCGTTCCCTGGAAATGACATCACCGGAAGTCGACACAATCTATAAAAAATTGACAGACAGTTATTTACCTTTAGAATAATTTGTTTTCTAGAAAAAAATAATAAAATGTAAAGAAATGACATGTACATTTTAATGTATGGATGTACTCAGTCTCTATATATACAGAATGTGCAATGTAAAAAAAAAAACAATAAAAGAGCTGTTTCTTTTCTTTTTATTTGTGTTTAAGTGTAAAGTTGGAGAATCTCTGATGTTCATGTACAAAAATGTACATCCATATCATTTCTTACTTAACAATATCACTCTGGAGTGATGACAACAGCTTGTCCGGCAATTCGCATTTACGAATCATAATATATCGTGAATTTTATCACGACATTGTTTATATAACCAATGGTGGGCGCAATATTAGAATTACAATTATTTTTAAATTATGCAATAAATAAATTCGATTCAGGAAATATATGTGCATTATGGGTAAATGTCTTAGTCGGTGATTGATTGATTGATTGATTGATTGATTGATTGATTGATTGATTGATTGATTGATTGATTGATTGATTGATTGATTGAATGATGTTTAACGTCCAGCGATAGTCGGTGTTTGTAATTGACGATTTTTTTTTCTTTTTACTATTGCATTGTCTGTACTTCTATTTACGACATCTGAATACCCCTTTATGGTATCTTCAAACCTTTATACGAATATAAATGGTATATTGTAAAGCTTACATATATATATTACAGTAAATACACAATATATTACTGTGAAAGTCTTTAATTTGTGAGTGCCAATTTTCGTGGGTTCGCGGATTTCAAATTTTCGTGATCGTATGGTGGTTGGATTTGCAACTACCTATGCAATCAGTACCTATCACCACTGATATTGTGAGTTCGAAGCTCGATAAGGGCTAGATGTAGAACATTATGTAATAAAGCTTGTCAGTGACTTGCGACAGGTCGATGGTTCTCTCCGGGTCCACCGGTTTTCATTCACCAATAAAACTGACCGCCATGATATAACTAGACCATTGTTGAAAGTTGCGCTAAACACAATCAAACAAACAAAGAAACAAACAAATTTTCAACAACAAAAATATCAAAGATAGATTCCATGTCTTTTATGGCGAAGCTTCCAAATAAAAAAGTGTCAAATTCTTATTTATTGTTGGTTAGTACTAAGAAGATGTAATGTCAGAAGCGAATGTTTTGGTTTCAATTTAATTTACTTTGAAGTATAAATAAATAGGTGATCAGACCTGATTATTTCCTAAACAAGGTGATTATCTGACTAATCAAAAGAGAATTAATAAATAAACGGTGTTTGCTAGTAAAGTATGACCTTGTGATAGGCACTGATTACATAGTTAACTGTACAGCAACCTATCATATTATCACGGTCAAGGCCGCAACCTATCATATTATCACGGTCAAGGCCGCAAAGTTAAGGTTAGTATAAGACAATTATACAAGCTATTGTGCAGCTATATCATGGCGAGCTACATCAAATGAAATGATTATAAGGTCCGCTTTGTATTAGACCAACACGCTGATTTGAAACAGGCTACTGGACCAGGGCGATAAAAAGATTCGCCTTATTCGATCTCTTAAAAAGTTTATATTCCGATACCAAGATCTTGTCGAAATATATTCTGTCTCTGCAGAGACAATTGTGAACGATGGATTTTCATGAAATGAAAATGTATAAAGATAAGGAAGTTAACAAAAATGTCCAAAACATTTTTTGTCAATGTGTGACGTAGTGAGTGTTTTTGACATTTACTTTCGTAGTTAAAATATTTCAGGTGACTCGTGGTTGTTGATGGAGATGGTTCACGATAGATGTTTCACCCTCATCACTTAATTTAGTACTGCGTTGACTACTATTTTACCTATTTTATTCCAGTATTGTTATAAATACTGTTATAGTAACAGCCGGAACCTTTGAAACGTAATGAAAGCGGGAGGTTTGGCGCCTTAAAATCTGATTCAACCCACCATTTCTTTGGAAATGCCTGTACCAAGTCAGGGTCATTACGGTTTTCCCAGTTTTCCGGTTGTTGACTGATTTTGTCTGTTTATATACTTATGAGTTTTGCCTTTCCCTTTGGAAGATTGTTCGGAGTTCGGTAATTTTGTTATTACCATTATTTGTAGTGCTAGCTCACAGAAACGACATTCTTCGGGTAGACATGTCACTCCACTCGGACACATTGTCCAGATTCCAAGACAACCAATCTGTGTTCTTACTCTAGGGGCATCACGCAGAAGCAGCAAATATCACTGTTATAATATATGTTTTGAACAGATGCCATAACACTTTTTCTTTGCTGAGCAAACTTTTTTTGCTCAAATTTGTGTTCTCAGCCAATCAAATTTGAATATTTCCTTATTTGAGAATATTCTCAGACTTAAGTAAATTCTCAAGTTTTGTGGCGCCGGGCCTGGTCTCGAACTCACTATCTACCACACTCGAGGCGAGCACGCTAACTATTTCACAACCGATGAGGTTAAATAACCATTTGACATTGATTCGATTTTTACAACTTTAATCTAACAAATTTTAAGGTTTTTTTCGTATCGGAGTCCGTACAAGTATCTGTCAATATGATCTGACATGGATTCGAGTAATTTTCCGACACTGCTGTCTCTTGTTAGTAATCGGAAAGTCTGGTAAGACGTAATTTCATTTTGTGCCAACTTGTTTGTATTACTAGCCTAGCTGCTTAATTTTGAAATTGGCAGTATTGTTTTTATCAGATTCCCAGACTGACATTTGTATTAAACACAGTGAATGTCAAAGACATCGGTTATCTTAAATGGTCTATTGATTGTTTTTTATATGTTGTGTAAGGAATGACATTGTCTTCATTGACTTATAATCTTGTCTTAAAAACTTATTTCTGCCTCTGTTAGGTTTTATTTCTTTCAAATTAATTACAACCGCATCGGTGGTCAAATGGTTTGCGTGGTCGTCTCGAGTGTGATAGATTGTGGGTTCGAGCCTCGATCGTGTCAAACAAATGACTATATAAAATTTATTTCTTTTGCTAGCTGCCTAATTTTGGAATTGTCAGTGGTTTATATCAGGTTTCCAGACTGACATTTGTATTAAAGGCAGTGAATGTCAAAGACGTTGATAATAAAAAAAAAACCGATATATTCTAATATGTTATATAAGGAATGTCATTGTCTTCAAGGACGTATATTTCTGTCTAACTCAATAAGGTTATACAAGGTACATAATATGATGTGTTTACATAGCGATTACTCCTTTGGTATCTTCAAACTCTTCTTGTATTGAGTACAAATTAATGGTGGCATATTCATAGAAATATTCAATATTGCCTGTAGAAAAAAAAAATAAAATGGTTGTCGAGAGTTCCGATACCATTGTCACACCTCTATTAAACGAGAATATGTTTGTCGAGGGTTATTTGTAGACCATTAATAGTTACAAACAATAAAAATAAAAAGACAAAAACTACCACATACCAACTGAAAAATCGTAGAGGGAAAAATGACATATATATAATACATGGTCGATTGGTACAGACATTTCAATAAAATTTGAAGGGCTTACAAAAAAAAAATATCTTGTTTTCCACATAATTGAAATTAGAGCAAATTTATTACTCCGGCTTCTTCAACAAATAAAACTTGTCACCATGATATAGCTGACATATTGTTGAAACTGGTGTTAAACCCCCAAAAAATAAAAAATATTACGAGTTCTTGTACTTGGTGTTGCTTTGTTTTCTTTGTCAGACAGCTAATCACTGGATAACTCATAAAACAAAATACCACTTTCAAAACAATTCCAAAGTCTAATTTACAAATCGTAAGAACAGAGTCAAAATCGATATCATTGACACATATATACATGACCCCTTACCTTTCTTACTATTAATTTATCCCTGACATATATTTTCCTCGTACAATTACCCCGGGACTTCAATAACTCTTTAATCATGGAAATACTAGATACACTTTTTGGAAGGTTTCACAAGGAAAAACCATTTATCTTTGAAAGCCACCTGTGCTTACATTAACCTAATTATCCTTAACTACCTTAACCTTGAGGCCCATGTTAGTTACAAAGCTCATTTGTCCAGAGAAAAAATAGCTAGCAATAGTCCCGGTGATGTTGGTTTATTTAAATTAATTTAACATTTATCAGACATGCTTATAGATTGGAACCAATTAGTTTAAAATTCCCTGTGGGGAAGTTAGCCAAAGGGCCTAAACGAGATACCCACAATTTGTTAATGTTACCAATTTCTTAGTTTAATTAATGTCATGCCATTACTGAGGTCCTGCTTAAAAGTGTTGGTAAAACGCTAAGAAGGGTTCCATTAGTGGAGCAGAAACTGCTTACCCTTCTGGGGCACCTGAGTTCACCCCCTGGATTTTAGCGGGGTTCGTGTTAAACGATCTTTAGTTTTATCTGTGATTTTTGTAGATCGTTGTTTGTCCTTTTGTAACTTTTGGTGTGGCCATTGTATTGTCTGTACTTCGATTTGCGGCTTCTGATTACCTCCCTTTGGTATATTCAGACTCTTCCTACTGTAAAACACCAATGTCAATTTTGAGCTTCCGTCCAATGACCTTTGTCGCCGTATGCCAATTAACCTACATGGCATCTGCACTGAGAGTACGTCATTCTTGTTAAGCACCAAACTCTTTAAAGATAGAAATAAAATGACTTTTTTTTCTGATTAATTATTAGATTAATGAAATGAAAAATAAAAAATACCAAGCCGTCAGAAAAGTTCTAAAACGTAATAAAAAAACGTAGAAACCAAGTGAAAATCAATAGCCATGACAACACATATACAAAACATCTCACATTCCTAGCTTGTGGTTAAACTAGTTTACCGGAGAAGACTTCATAAGTTGACAACTTGTTTCTTATCCATTTGTCTTGTTTTGTATGACAATAAAATATGTTAAAGGACTAGTTTTGTGAGTCCAAATCTCCGCTGATAGACGAATGATAACGAATTAAGGTATAATTTGTTGATCTTGAGAAATATTTTGTTTTCTGATTTAGTTTGTTTTGCATATGTATTTTATACGGACATATTTTACCTGATCTTTTCTCTTTTATGTATATTGTTTTCTTTCGTCTATCACCGACAATACTCTTACTACCAGACTTAACTATGAGTAACATGGTGGGTGTCTTATTGTCTTATTAGAAACAGGAACTCCTCACTCTTTCACGATCACATAGGTTCATTCCCGCTATTTTTGGAGGGTATATCTAGTTTTCTATGATAAGTTCTATGTTGTTTGTATCTTGTGTCCCATGTGGCCTCTTTGACTCTGAATTGTCCATTATTGATAAAAACGATGTTTGGTTCGTCTTTTCCTCCAGTTGTTTGTAGGAGGGCTCGTGTCTTATTTGCGTTATTTGTGTATGCTTGGGCATAGTGGTGTCCAACACATATTGTGTTGAGGGGCCCGGGTGGCTCAATGAGTTAGGTCGTTGAATCTAACAACTCATACAAGCCTATCACCAATGCGGCGTGACTTCGCGCCGGGCTCTGTAAATTACAAAAAGGGTGCACTCGACTCGCAGCCGCAAGTGATAAAAGTTTACCAGTTGCTTGCCCATGGTCGGTGGTTCTCTCCGAGTACTCCGGCTTCCTCAACCACTTAAACTGGTCGCCATGATATAGCTGAATTATTGTTGAATGTGGCGTTAAAACTCCAAAGATCAAAAAATCAAAATCATATTGTGTTGTTTCTGTTTTGGCTTACTTCTTCAGTCTTATGTACCCTATAATGCCAGTTTCTTTGCATTGTCTATTTGTTATTTTCCCTTCGGTATTCTCTAACGTTTATTGCTTTCGCCTTGGCTTTTCTTCTAACCGCTTATTTACCAAAAATAACTTATAAATTAGATCATTTGTTGCAAGCTGCCAATAATGGTTAACTACAAAATTAGGATGATATAAAATCATTAACTAAGATTATCATTATATCATTATGTAAATTACATGTATATTGTTCTTTGTTTTTTGTCTTTGTGTCATATTTGTACATATTTGCTTTGACTGCCAAAGAATGTTTATGCATTTGCAAATAGCATATTCATTCATTAATCTTCTTATTTATAATATGAATGAACAATAGGACATACAACATATTTCATGTGGCATATGGGTATTAAGACTATATCATAAAGTTATAATTGGGATTTACCACATTCGTCTTTGACAAAACATTCATGTTTATTTGTTTTCCTTTCGTTTGTTATTACATTGAAACCTATCTAAACCGAACACTGAGTAAACCGAAAACCCTGCCTAATCCAGCCAGACTTTACAGTCCCATCTACTGAACCCTGAGTAAACCGAAAACCCTGCCTAATCCATCCAGACTTTACAGTCCCATCTACTGAACCCTGAGTAAACCGAAAAACCTGCCTAATCCAGCCAGACTTTACAGTCCNATGGTTAACTACAAAATTAGGATGATATAAAATCATTAACTTAGATTATCATTATATCATTATGTAAATTACATGTATATTGTTCTTTGTTTTTTTGTCTTTGTGTCATATTTGTACATATTTGTTTTGACTGCCAAAGAATGTTTATGCATTTGCAAATAGCATATTCATTCATTAATCTTCTTATTTATAATATGAATGAACAATAGGACATACAACATATTTCATGTGGCATATGGGTATTAAGACTATATCATAAAGTTATAATTGGGATTTACGACATTCGTCTTTGACAAAACATTCATGTTTATTTGTTTTCCTTTCGTTTGTTATTACATTGAAACCTATCTAAACCGAACCCTGAGTAAACCGAAAACCCTGCCTAATCCATCCAGACTTTACAGTCCCATCTACTGAACCCTGAGTAAACCCAAAACCTGCCTAATCCATCCAGACTTTACAGTCCCATCTACTGAATCCTGAGTAAACCGAAAAACCTGCCTAATCCAGCCAGACTTTACAGTCCCATCTACTGAACCCTGAGTAAACCCAAAACCTGCCTAAACCAGACAGACGTTACAGTCCTATATACTGAACCCTGAGTAAACAGAAAACCTGCCTAATCCAGCCAGACTTTACAGTCCCATCTACTAAATGTCTATGTAATTTGAACCCTGAGTAAACCAAAAACCTGCCTAATTCAGCCAGACTTTACAGTCCCATCTACTAAATGTCTATGTAATTTGAACTTGTGTAAACCAAACACCTGTCTAACCCGAACAAATTATCAGTCCCAATGGGGCTCGGTTTAGATAGGTCTTACTGTATTATTGTTTGTACATTGGTAGTACTAATTATAATAGGTTTCCATGGGAATCAATATTTCTAATACACATTCTTAAAGTATACAGAAAAGCTGTATATATTTAAAGGTATTCTTAAGCAATTCTATAGTATACATATAAACAAATCACAAACTGGTTGACTCATATTAAAGTAACACATTTCATAAATGGTAATGGATTTTTTCCCTTATATATTTTTTTTTTCTCTAACCTATGACAGATATAGATGTTTTGCTTCGTTTTTTCTGCGTCTTGTGCCAAATATTGCCTGTGTACACGGATTGTCCTTTCTTGATTGTCCCTTCTGTATTCTCTAACGTTTAGTTCAATTGAAGTTTACATACTGCGAGGACAGTATTGAAATGTACAAGAAAAGTTTGACGATACCAAAGCGATAATCAGAATCCGAAAACCAAGACAGGAAATAGACAGACAATGCAATGGACAAAACAAAAACGGCAAAGAGACAAGCATTATGTTGAAATTGATAAACTACGTCTTATTTAACCCTATATTATTTTGCAAACTGCTTTCTATAGTTCTATATGTAATGTTGAAATATGTTGTATTTGATTTTATCATATACTTGTAAATAATAAAGCAAGAATTTTACCCTGTGATAAAACATTGAGTTTTGTTTAGAATAATAAGAGGAATCATTTTTATTTCACTCAGTTTCTCAAGAATGGCCGAAGAGGGCTGATAAAGCAAGTTTATTAACTGCTTCCGGAATGTTATTACATGCCTTTCTGTCAATGTTCGTAAGTTCACTTCGTGAATTTCCGGAAAACTGTGTTTACAAACAAGGCAGACTAAGCTGTTTTATCATATACTTGTAGTTGATAAAGCTAAAATTTTACCCTGTAATAAAACTTTGAGTTGTGCTTAGAATAATAAGAGGAATCATGTTTATTTCACTCAGTTTCACAAGAATGATCGAAGCGGGCTGATAAAGCAAGTTTATTAACTGCTTCTGAAAATTTATTACATGCCTTTCCGTCAATGTCCGTAAGTTCACTTCGTGAATTTCCGGAAAACTGTGTTTACAGACACGGCGGATTCAACTGTTTTATAAAATATTTGCGCAGAAAACTATTAACTACCAATTTCTGTCCTATGATATAGAAAGTGGTTAAAAAACGTGCATTTATTGGATTTGCATATTAAAACAATATTTTTGTTGTTCTATGACTATATACATGTATTTAATTCTAGGCAAAATGACTAATTTACATTTTGGTACAAATCAGTTATTTCCTCTGTTGAAGTATATGATAAACATATCATAACATGTCATTTTTCATATCATACCCTTTATCAGCACTCGTTCATATATCATCCCTTGATCCTATCGGCTCTCGGGCTGATATCATTACCTAGGGCTGATAAAGGGTTTGATATGAAAAATGCCATGTAATAATCTGTATTTATTGAATATTTGCACAGAAAATTTATTATTAACTGCCAATTTTCTCTCTTATGATATTGAAAGTGCTACAAAAAGTGCATTTATTGGATTTGCATGTCAAAGCAATAAATTTCTTGTTCTATAACTTTGTATTTACATCTAGTAAAAAATGACTAAACATTTTGGTACAAATCAGTTATTTCCTCTATTGAAGTATATGATACACATCATAACATGTCATTTATCATATCATACCCTTTATCAGCCCTCGTTCATATATCATCCCTTGAGCCTATCGGCTCTCGGGCTGATATCATAACCTAGGGTTGAGAGAGGGTATGATATGAAAAATGCCATGTAATAATCTATATGTATGATATCTTAGCATGAAGATCAATGCAATGATATCGGGGGGAAAATAACTGTAAATAATTAACTGCGTATAATACCGTGGTTCAGAGGGCAATAATGAAATTTGCAAACTGCGTGTTACAGATCGGAGGACAGTACTTATGGTATATCAGCCCCATCAGGTTTCTTTTATCATATCATGTCTTTGCATGAAGATCAATGCAATAATATATAGAAAAAACAAATCTGAGTTTTAACTGCAATTAATAAACTGGGTATTATAGTTCAGAGTGCAATAATGAAACTTACACACTGCGTGTTACAGATCGGAGGCCAATATTTATGGCATATCAGCCCCATCTGGTTTGTTTGATCAAATCATGTCCTTGCATGGAGATCAATGAAAAATCATCAAGAAAGCAACAAAATGTAAACGTAGCATCGTACTTATTTATAAATTGATCCATTTATATCCCTCACAAAACAAACAAACGTTTAAATGATGATTTTAGTATTATATGACTTTGCCTACTTGTCCATATAGCTTGATAGATAAACAAAATCTCCCTGAAACATGGCTAACGAGTAGGAATCTTTACTGACCTATGATTGTAATTTCCGATCATAAAATATAGTTTATAGCAATAAAAGCGCCGTTCCTTTACTTGGGTTTGTGTCTAAGTGAAATGTTAGATAGTCTTTCAAGTTCATTTACATCAATATCATTTTTTAATTATGGAAGGGATAGATATATATATATATATATATACATATGATGTATGAAGTAGTATGTCGATAGAAGTTTATGTAAATACAATGGTCGATTTCCACATTCATGACTTATCACCGGGTTTGTAACTAGAATAACACGACAGGTGTCACTAGTAGAGCAGGAAATGCTTATCCACCGGAAGCACCTGAATTCACCCCGCTTTTTAATGGGGTTCGTGTTGTTCGATCGTTTGTGTTCTATGAAATGTTTTGTAGATCGTTGTTTGTCTTTTTGTCCTTTGGTCATTGTGTTGTCTGTTCTTCTTCGATTTCCGACTTCTGATTACCCCTTTTGGTATCATCAAGCTCTTCTCACATAGGGACCCGGGTGGCTCAATGAGTTAGGTCGTTGGATCTAACAACTCATACAAGCCTATCACCAATACGGCGTGGGCTCGCGCCCAGCTTTGTAAATTACAAAAATGGTGCACTCGACTCGCAGCCGTAAGTGATAAAGTTTACCAGTTGCTTGCCCAGGGTCGGTGGTACTCGGGCTTCCTCCACCACTAAAACTGGTCGCCATGATATAGCTGAAATATTGCTGAAAGAGGCGTGAAACACCAAAATTCAAATTCAATTAATTCTTCTCACATATAATTTTATGACCGTACAACGCCATATGCATGGTGCGGTCATTCGTGCTATATTTTGGTCTTAAAACTGAAGATTTTGATAAATGGATATTAATGTAGAAATGTTTTTAAAGTGTAATACCACATGACAAAGCCGGTGCTGTTTTAATTTTAAATAATAATTCAAAATCATGTAAATAATCACAATTCGTTCAGATATCAGTAAAAGGTATTGCCATAATTAGAGGAGAAATCTCTGGAAATAGAATAAAATCCTATTATTTTGTAGCAAGACAAAAATCTTAAAATTCAAACGTCAGATCGAGTAGATCCTGTCGTGCTGAATGACTCGATCAGAGTGTCAACACTCCACTCTATGGGCAGACAATGTAGAAGAAAATACTTTCGGTTATGATTCGGTTATGATTCGGTTTGCTTCTTAGATTTTACTGTGCTGAGAGCTTCAAGTTGTATAGCGACATATTTTTTGCAGATTCTGTACAACTTATTTTCTGGATATTTCTACGGATGATAAAGATAGCAAGAATATAGCATACATTTTCTTATGCTATGTAGAAATGTTTTATTATGAAAAAGTTGCTTACGTTGCGATTTACTAAAATGAGCAAAAATAGTCCCCACGTGAAAAGTATTCACTATATGTATTCAACTAGATAACGTAAAATATATTGAAAGTGTTTGCCAACAATAAACCAAAGGGTAAACAGGTAGCCACAATGTTGTTAACTTATGCCAAAGGGAGAAAACCTTAGTTTTAGCATTAGTAACTAATAATATATACAGATCAATACATGGGCATTTCCATATTGGCCTGGTTATCATCCCGAGACACCCATATTGGCCTGAGACGAAGTCGAGGGCCATTATGGGTCGAGGGATGATAACCTGGCCAATATGGAAATGCCCATGTATTAAACTATTTATTATATACTTCCGACATCTGCAGACGTAAACATCGGAAGTTGTTTATTTCGTCTGAAACGCACGAGGGGCACCGGTTATTTTCCCGGGGTGTGAAAATATGGACAGTTTACTTCCGGTCATATTGGTCATACAAAAATTCCTTTATTTTAATTAAGTATGTAAGTGTTATATGCAATATTTAAGTGTTATATGTAAACCCGACTTAAAATACAGTTTTCTATTCTATGTAATAAATAATATTAAATATATCTTATAAACCATGAAAGTGCGGAAGCACTGACTACTAGGCGGATGATACCATTGGAGACTAATAGTCCACCAGCAGAGGTATCTACCTAGTGATAGTAATAAAAACGTAGATATCTAATTGAGTGCGCACGACACGTTTCCGAAATTGCCGTCGTCAGGTGACGCTCGATATCGAAATTTTGGAAATCCAATTAACGTAAAAATGTTTGGGAGCAATCACCCAAAGGGCTTAAACAAGATAGCCAAAATTGGCTACGGTCACCTATGCCTGATAAATAATGTAAGTGCCGAAGAACTTCTGGCCGGTTTATAAAAATAACAAAACCATCAATAATTGATACTTCATCTCCAAGTCAACTTCAGACTGCGTCGTGTAATTTGTTTATGTATTTTTTCTTTCAATTTTAACAGTGGATTGATTCAATAGTTTGATGGACAAATCTGCTTGTACATTGTCCTTAAACTTTGTTTTCCGCCTGTACTTCATATCCATAAACTTAATAGACATAAGAGGACAGAAATGTTTTGAACATTCTACAGTGTCACTGATTTGTCATTAAACTGATTTGTCTACATGAATTTTTAAATAGATGAAATTTGTAAATTGTTGTATGATACGGCGTTAGTTGGATATCACTGATTCGTTTATATAGATCATTAAATTGAGGAATTTTGTAAAAAGCTGTACGACACGGATTAAGTTTGCTTCGTTTTTTGGAAGTAAATAACGTTAAGGAAATCAACCATGGGATTCAAGATGTCTCTGTGTCAATAACTATAATAACCTTATCTATGAATTAACATTTAAATGTTGGTTAAGGACATATGCTCTCTTGTATATAGCTGGTGTTGTACGTATGACAACTGCTGTGTCACAACACTTTGCTATGATATGAAGAAAGCTCAGGTGTCTCTACAAGCTCAAGCTCAAGCTACAACACCGCTGCCCACCAAGCTATATGTGTGCATATTACTCAGATGTGGAAAACACTTGCAGGATCAAACCATGCCATTAACCATGTTAAATGGGGATACTTGGGTCCATAGCTTTGGTTTAGCCATGATCAAGAATGTGTTGATAAGAGAGAAAGAGAGTTTCCAAATTTGCACTGATAGTTTTGAATAATTTTTTTTATCTTCTGTTGAAAATGTTGAAGTAATTTTTTTGTAAATATATTATAATTAATTATGTTCATATATGATAATCTTTAGACTTTCAATATACATAATATCTTCGTTGTCATGGTTATCTAGTAGTCCGTTTATCCGTCCTATTTTGTAATCTTTACAATATGACCGATAAAGGATGTTAAATCGATTACCATGACAACGAAGTACTTTTTAGCTAATCAACAAAGAACACTTTCTTTAATCTTACAAATTGTCATTTAGAAAGTAAAGAAATCATATTTATATTGTCGACGACAATTCCTGTTTGTTATCTAAAGTTACAAAACAGAAATGAGACATATTATTGTCTAGGACGGCAAAAAAAACGTGACCACAATGCTTAATTATCTACTTCATACCGGAAGAATATGGTCACGGGAAACGTTCTCTTCCATGACTTATCAACTGGTATAAAGTGATGTTTGAGATTACATAGTGTATTATAATATTTGATTAAATAAGGGTAATAACAAAATTACCGAACTCCGAACAATCTTCCAAAGGGAAAGACAAAACTCATAAGTACACAAACAAACAAAATCAGTCAACAACCGGAAAACTGGGAAAATCGTAATGACCCTGACTTGGTACGGGCATTTCCAAATATAGATCGTTAATTTTATATGTATGTTTTGTAGATCGTTGTTTGTCCTTTTGTCCTTTTTTCTTTTGGTCATTGTGTTGTCTGTCCTTCTTCGATATAAGGATTCTGATTACCCCTTTGGTATCTTTTGGTCATTGTGTTGTCTGTTCTTCTTCAATTTACGGATTCTGATTACCCCTTTGGTATCTTTTGGCCATTGTGTTGTCTGTTCTTCTTCGATATACGCATTCTGATTACCTCCCTTTGATATCTTCAAACTCTTCTTAATATAATTGTACATTGTTTATTTGTTACAGGAAAAGATAATATTTTAGCAGGATAATGTGATTGTGACTCCTTATATGACCTTTGCCCTTTTTGTACATTTTAACTTATTTGGCTTTGTATTGTGTTTTTTGTGTTTTGTTTATTTTCGTCCTGTGTCTTGTGTACCCAATGTTGCCAGTTTCTCTGGATTGTCCATTCTAGATTTAGATTTCTCCTTCGTTTTTCTCTAACATTTATTTTCGTCCTGTGCCTTGTGTACCCAATATTGCCAGTATCTCTGGATTGTCCATTCTAAATTTAGATTTATCCTTGGGTTTTCTCTAACGTTTATTTTCGTCCTGTACCTTGTGTACCCAATGTTGCCAGTGTCTCTGGATTGTTCATTCTTGATTGTCCCTTCGGTTTTCTATAACGTGCATTTTCGTCCTGTGTCTTGTGTACCCAATGTTGCCAGTTTCTCTGGATTGTCCATTCTATATTTAGATTTCCCATTCGTTTTTCTCTAACGTTTATTTTCGTCCTGTGTCTTGTGTAACCAATGTTGCCAGGTTCTCTGGATTGTCCATTCTAGATTTAGATTTCTCCTTCGTTTTTCTCTAACGTTTATTTTCGTCCTGTACCTTGTGTACCCAATGTTGCCAGTTTCTCTGGATTGTCCATTCTAGATTTAGATTTCCCCTTCGGTTTTCTCTAACGTTCATGTTCGCCCTGTGTCTTTTGTGCCCAATGTTGCCAGTTTCTATGGATTGTTCATTCTAGATTTAGATTTCCACTTCGTTTTTCTTTGACGTTTATTTTCGTCCTGTGTCTTATGTGCCCAATGTTGGCAGTGTCTCTGGGTTATTCATTCTAGATTGTCCCTTCGGATTTCTCTAACGTTTATTTTCGTCCTGTGTCTTGTGTTCCCAATGTTGCCANTTCTGATTACCCCTTTGATATCTTTTGGTCATTGTGTTGTCTGTTCTTCTTCGATATAAGGATTCTGATTACCCCTTTGATATCTTTTGGTCATTGTGTTGTCTGTTCTTCTTCGATATAAGGATTCTGATTACCCCTTTGATATCTTTTGGTCATTGTGTTGTCTGTTCTTCTTCGATATAAGGATTCTGATTACCCCTTTGATATCTTTTGGTCATTGTGTTGTCTGTTCTTCTTCGATATAAGGATTCTGATTACCCCTTTGATATCTTCAAGCTCTTCTTAATATAATTGTACATTGTTTATTTGTTACAGGAAAAGATAATATTTTAGCAGGATAATGTGATTGTGACTCCTTATATGACCTTTTCCCTTTTTGTACATTTTAACTTATTTGGCTTTGTATTGTGTTTTTTGTGTTTGTTTATTTTCTTCCTGTGTCTTGTGTGCCCAATGTTGCCAGTTTCTCTGGATTGTCTATTATAGATTTAGATTTCTCCTTCGTTTTTCTCTAACGTTTATTTTCTTCCTGTGTCTTGTGTGCCCAATGTTGCCAGTTTCTCTGGATTGTCCATTCTAGATTTAGATTTCTCCTTCGTTTTTCTCTAACGTTTATTTTCTTCCTGTGTCTTGTGTGCCCAATGTTGCCAGTTTCTCTGGATTGTCTATTATAGATTTAGATTTCTCCTTCAATTTTCTCTAACGTTTATTTTCGTTCTATGTCTTGTGTACCCAATGTTGCCAGTTTCTCTGGATTGTCCATTCTAGATTTAGATTTCTCCTTCGTTTTTCTCTAACGTTTATTTTCGTCCTGTGCCTTGTGTACCCCATATTGCCAGTATCTCTGGATTGTCCATTCTAAATTTAGATTTCTCCATCGTTTTTCTCTAACGTTTATTTTCGTCCTGTGTCTTGTGTACCAAATGTTGGCAGTTTCTCTGGATTGTTCATTCTAGATTGTCCCTTCGGTTTTCTATAACGTTCATTTTCGTCCTGTGTCTTGTGTACCCAATGTTGCCAGTATCGCTGGATTGTCCATTATAGATTTAGATTTCTCCTTCAATTTTCTCTAACGTTTATTTTCGTTCTATGTCTTGTGTGCACAATGTTGCTAGTATCTCTGGATTGTCCATTCTATATTTAGATTTCTCCATCGTTTTTCTCTAACGTTTATTTTCTTCCTGTGTCTTGTGTACCCAATGTTGCCAGGTTCTCTGGATTGTCCATTCTAGATTTAGATTTCTCCTTCGTTTTTCTCTAACGTTTATTTTCGTCCTGTACCTTGTGTACCCAATGTTGTCAGGTTCTCTGGATTGTCCATTCTAGATTTAGATTTCTCCATCGTTTTTCTCTAACGTTTATTTTCGTCCTGTGTCTTGTGTACCCAATGTTGGCAGTTTCTCTGGATTGTTCATTCTAGATTGTCCCTTCGGTTTTTTATAACGTTCATTTTCGTCCTGTGTCTTGTGTACCCAATGTTGCCAGTTTCTCTGGATTGTCCATTATAGATTTAGATTTCTCCTTCAATTTTCTCTAACGTTCATTTTCTTCCTGTGTCTTGTGTACCCAATGTTGCTAGTTTTTCTGGATTGTTCATTCTAGATTTAGATTTCCCATTCGTTTTTCTCTAACGTTTATGTTCGTCCTGTGTCTTTTGTGCCCAATGTTGCCAGTTTCTATGGATTGTTCATTCTAGATTTAGATTTCCACTTCGTTTTTCTTTGACGTTTATTTTCGTCCTGTGTCTTATGTGCCCAATGTTGGCAGTGTCTCTGGGTTATCCATTCTATATTGTCCCTTCGGATTTCTATAGCATTCATTTTCTTCCTGTGTCTTGTGTTCCCAATGTTGGCAGTGTCTCTGGGTTATTCATTCTAGATTGTCCCTTCGGATTTCTCTAACGTTTATTTTCGTCCTGTGTCTTGTGTTCCCAATGTTGCCAGTGTCTCTGGATTTTCATTCTAGATTTAGATTTCCCCTTCGGTTTTCTCTAACGTTTATTGAACAAACAAGCACATACACAAAACTTTGTTTGATTAGATCTATACATTTTAAAACGGCTGGTTCTGGACATTCTACTTTGATTTTTATGTTGTATAATTATTAAGTATGAATTATGGTTTTACATACATAAATGCTAACAAAACCTATAGCTACCAAAGCTATCAAAGATGCATACATAATATACTTTTTATATAATCCAGGGAGATTGGGTGTCCTGTCCGCGATCGTTAGGTAGTTTGGTCTTCAGCTACTTATAACTAGTTCCTATAACAAATAAAGTTGAGCGTTTGATTTCAATCCATGGTTAGGCGTACTCGATACAACTTTATGTGATAAAGATAGTCAGTAACTTGCGACAGGTTGTTGGGTTTCCTAGATGGATTTCTAAACATGCTTGAAAGTGTCTCTAAATACACATATTCATAACAGTTCCTAAAGATTGCTATCATTATAAGTGACCGTGGCTGATTTTGGTTTTCCTGTTTGGGCACTGTTGTGCACCCAATCCAGAAACGCGTCGTGCGCACTAATTTTGATATCTCTGTTTTTGTTCACGTTATTGCTATTCATTTAATACTTTGTAATTTTGTTCCAGGAGACTGGTATTAATCATGTGTCTTATTATAAAATGTCTGTTGATAATACGGTTTTCGATGTTAAATGACAACTGTAACTTTGCAAAGAAATATAGATTCTCCTTCAGTTGCCCGTGGGTTACGATATTTCTCCACTCAAGAGAGTTAAATTAAAAATTTTAACCACGAGCCGTGAGGAGAGTGGTTAACATTTTTAATTTAACTCTCGAGAGTGGAGAAATATCGTAACCCACATGGGCAACTGAAAGAGAATTTGTTTCTCCCATTATTTAACACGAACTTTATTTCAAAAGCCGTCAAACGAGTCAAATGCGGGGAAAGGCACGAGACATTTTAATCCTCTAGAGGATTACAGATTTTTCCACCACTGGTTCAGCGGGGTTAAAATGACTTCATAATGGGAGAAATAAATATACACCGCTTAGATTATATATAAACTTTGTGTTGCATTTATATATATTCGTGGCAAAAAAAACACATGCTGGTTGACACTGTTGTGAAATCAGTCTAGACAAGTGGGATGGAGTAATAACATCTGGGAAATCAAATGCAGGTTCCATATCAATGATTATTTTTGTGTGATAAATGAATGACATATGGAAAGTACGTCCTCGTGTTTTAGAACGTGATTTATCTTTAAAAAAAAAAAAAAAATTTAAAAATAAGAAAATGTTTTGGAAATTAGGTAAATTGTTATCATGAAATTTTCAATGGGTGTTGTATTCTAATTAGATTTCGTAGAAAGTACTGCATCGTAACGGAAAATACAATTCATTATATACAAAAACATACGTAATTGTCACAGGAAATGTGTGGTAAATCAGGGCGAAATTGTTTATCTGAAATTTGCAATGGGTGTGTGCAGTGTTCTAATTTAACCCATTAAAAAATGTCTGCATCACAAAGGAAAATATACAATAATCATAAAATTTACAATTCATTACATACAAAACTTACGTAAATGTCAAAGAAAATGTATTGTAAATCAGGGAGAAATTTTTTATCATGAAATTTTCAATGGGTGTGTTGTAATATTCTAATTCAACCCATTAAAAATTCTGCAACACAAAGGAAAATAAATATAGTAAAATGCATAATTCATTATAACCCTATTATTGTTATCAGGGCATGATTGTGCTATCGGTAAGATGGTTTGTTTCCAGCTTTATCACATCTATTAACATGCATACATTTTCCTGGGCAATATTACTGTAAATACAAATACACGAAAATGTGCTTTAGCAGGGCTCGTGTTACTGGATCTTTAGTTTCCTGTGTATTGTTTTGTAGATCACTGTTAGTTCTTTTTCTTTTTGGTCATCGTATTCTCTGTCCTTCATCGATTTATGGCTTTGGATTGCAAACGTTGGTATCTTCAAACTTTCCTTGTAGGTCTCGCCACAATATGACTGATAAAAATTCTCATTTGGCATTAAACATCAATCCCTTCATCGATTTATGGCTTTGGATTGCAAACTTTGGTATCTTCAAACTTTTCTTGTAGGTCTCGCCACAATATGACTGATAAAAATTATCATTTGGCATTAAACTCCAATCATTTACTTACACGGTATAATGTATTATATTTGGAACATTGTTATCCGGTACGACGTTTTAAAATGAAAAAAAAAATAGCCCAATGTCGGAACACTTCCAAAATCTAACAGGAAAATCGTAGGAACAGATTGATTGATTGATATTTGGTATTCAACGCCACTTTCAGCAATATTTCAGCTATATCATAGCGACCAGTTTTAGTGGTGGAAGAAGCCGGAGTACCTGGAGAGGACCTTCGACCATGGGCAAGCAACTGGTAAGCTTTAATACTTGCGGTAGCGAGTCGAGTGCACCCTTTTTGTAATTTACAAAGCCGGGCGGGAACCCAAGCCGTATTGGTGATAGGTGTGTACGAGTTGTTAGGTAATCCAACTACCTAACTCATTTAGCCACCCGGATCCTAGAATCAGAGGCAAAATGTTTATCCCAACACACATATACATGACAATTTACCTAATGGTTTAAAATTTGCTTTTTATTTAATGGTTTAAAGCTTAGACCATAGACGTTCAATTGTTTTTGGCCGAAAGCCTTCCGTACCAAAGATAGACAATCAAATGAAAATTTTTAACTAGGGGCTATTTCAGCTTTCATTGACGAAGTATCAATTTTGAATGAAGTAGCGATCATTGCCACTTCATTAATTACAAAAGAATGCAAAAAGAGTAGTATGTCTGTATAAATAAGCAATTGATACATAATTATCAATTATGTTTCTCGTCGCTGATCTTCCTTTTAGCGACAAAAATGGAAATGCACAGCTTGTAGTGTAAAATAACGTGCTTCTGATGCATCGATCATTGCTACTTGGAACTCTTGGCTTTTTTTCTTTTTTTTTAATTATTAACGGAACATCATAATATTACTGTGCATGTCAAGGAAACACTCCCTTTTCATTTTGCGCCATATTTAGAAATTCCTTAAATAGAAACTAATTGGACGAAATAACGAACACAATGTGGTAAGATAAACAGATGGTACGACGATTTCCTTGTTTTCCTGAAAAGACTGTAAAGCAAACTAATCTAGTCTATGAGCAAACAGAGCCAATGCCCTAAATAGGAAAGCCAAAAATAAAACTTGGCTTACCAATGTCTGGAGGAGACTAACCTTGCATTATCTATGATGGTTTATTAGCAAAGTAAGATAACATACGTTCGTTTTGTATAACATTGCCTCCTAGGGCCCGGGTGGCTCAATGAGTTAGGTAGTTGGATTACCTAACACCTCATACAATCATATCACCAACAAGGCGTGGGTTCCCGTCCAGCTTTGTAAATTACATAAAACGTGCACTCGACTCGCAGCTGCAAGTGATAAAGTTTACCAGTTGTTTGCCCATGGTCGGTGGTTCTCACCGGGTACTCCGGCTTCTTGCACCACTAAAACTGGTCGTCATAATATAGCTGAAAATGGCGTTAAATCATCAAAAATCAAATCAAAATCAACCATTGCCTCCTTTAAGAATACAAACATCCCAATAATTGATATACATGTTAATAAGTATGAACGGATATGGATGTTAGTAAAAATGAGGGACTATCCAACATTAAAAAGAGTTTGAAGATACCAAAAAGTAAGGTAAATAAACAGTGCCTTTGTTGTTGTTCCATATTTTACAGCCACGGTGGGGTCTTCAATAATGTGTCATACCCTAAAATGAGTGTGAAACAGCCCCTAGCCTGCAGTTGAACGATAAAAACTCTTACTTCTGGCTATGCAGTTGATGAATGGAGTGAATGTTGCTTAACTCCACCTGAGCAATTTTTCATGTTTATTACGGCGACAGCAAGTTACTTTTGATTAGATGGTCATAATCTCTGATTTGTTCAAAACGAACACACCCTGCTTGTTGAAACAGTATGCAATAAGTCAGCATGTCACTCATGTCGTACATTAACCAAATAATATGCTCAATCAGACACGATATTCTAGAAACGCACCATGCGCACTAAGTTCTCGACCTCGAGCCAACCAGTCATTGCTACTACACTCTCATGCCAGTGTTAGCAATAAGACAACTAAACTTATTAGAACTCACAAATTCTTGCACGAACACACTAAGTAATATACTACCGATGCAAGTTTGTTGTTGAAAGGCATGAATTGCATAGCTACGGTCAGTCGACTAATACAAATATATTCAACCAACGTTTTTGGAGACATCATAATGTTAAAACTGGGAACTGTGATGGATTAAGAGGGGTCCCAATGGGGGTTGCCAGGTTCATAGTGGGAACCTTGTTTGGAGAGTGCCACGTTCCCTGTAAAATAAAAACATCTTTTGCAGATTTCGAAAAAAGAGTAAGAGTATTGAAGCGTCTACAAAAGACCATATTGTTCGTCCCTACTCAACTCTCCATATTTTTTTCAGTGATAGTGAACAGTCGTTGTCCCGGTGGACTAATTTCTTTCTTCATTTCTATATAGTTGATACGTATTATTATTGAATTTGAATATAGATCAAAACCCACTCGCTTAACGTTAAGCAAAAATCAATCATAATGCTTAAAATACCTTGTCACAAATTAGGCACTAACATTGATTGTTAGATATATCTATTATCTAAATTATGTAATTATAATTTCATCTAAGGTCACCTTAGCCGATTTTTGGTTATCCTGTTTGGGCCCTTTGGTTTATTACTCCACAAGACTTTTAATTCTAATACGTCTTTCTTTAGTGTTGATATGTACTCATTTCATAGGTAGCTGTAAATCTCAGCTATTTTAAGCCATGTTCCGAGACATATATAACCGGTAAAATTCATTGATTGATTTAAATGCTTTCATATGAAAGCAATTTATCAAAATATACGTGATATTCTAACATTACCTCTTTCTTTCGCTTTGTAGACAAACGAGCGAGTTATCGATTAGGTATAATCTCATTAGCGCATGCGCCGGTGCATGTGACTGACTTTTCCGTCGTAAATGTACATGTTCATGAACTATCGTCTGCTCGAATTTGGAAACATAAACTGTGTGCGACATTTTCCGCAAACGTAAATATAAATTACCCTCTTCAAAGTATCAATCAAAGTATACTACCGTATTTGTATTCATAGACATATCAGAATCGAAATAAATCATGGAACCATCTGGCTCGGGATAAAATATTAATATCCACCAATCCATGTTAAAACTCAAAACACATTCTGGCTTCCATGATTTATTTCTTAAATTATTTGGCTTTCCAATCTTTCGGTATTGAGCGTGCCATATGAAGGTTATTCCAGAAGCGCGTCGTGCGCAATAAACTTGATATCTACGTTTTTTATAGATGTGTGTGGGCATATACCGTGTCTTTTATTTTTCATTCATTTCTTTTGTTTAAAGGTTAGTAAGAAATAATATTTTTATTTTTGTCATAGTTGATTCTAACTTCCATTGGTTTTTTTGTTTTTGTTTTCCCTTTTCGTTAAACCATCCGTTCTGAAAAGTATGACTGTCCAAATGGTATAAATGAATAAAGTATGGATAAGTATGTCTTCCCGCCCCTAATCTTAAGATTGTAGCGATAAAAACAATGATATCTTTGCATTCATCATACTGGGAATTCTAAGCTAGCAATATCATGTCGGCAGCCTTTCCTGTTTATGATAAAAAATTAAATACCGATCGGAAACGGATCTATTTACGGAACAACAAAAACGTGAGAATAGTCATGTGATTTTCTATTTAAAGGGAATGAAATATGATCACAGGAATTGTCCGGCGTCTTTTTTTTTTTTTTTTTTTTTTTTGATCAAATGCTGTAAAAATGGGATGGTTGATCCGAAAATAATTAATTCTATATATGTTTACAATCCGTAGCTATACTAATGTGTTTCAGTAATTAGAATACAGAACACCATCATGGCATGGACACTGTGTCGGTCAATCGTCTGGTTTGTGTTACTTTAAATAGATTCGATAGTTCAATGTGTTTTTGTTGATCGTTGTTTGTCCTTTTGTCCTTTTTCTTTTGGCCATTGTGTTGTCTGTCTTTCTGTGAGTTACTGATTCTGATTACCCCTTTGATATCTTCGAACTCTTATTTTTTGTCCCATTATATCATACAAATGAAGCGGATATTGTGGTTGCATAACAATTTCTAATGTTGACACAAATATATATATCAAATAAAGCAAAATTCTTTGGTGAATGCTTTTTTTTTTTGGCGTCAGTTCCGGGTTCTTGTTTTCAACAACCAAATCGGAGATGTTACTTAGGTTAAAAATCATGTCATTTTCTGTGATAAACCTATAAATTGGTATTTTCTTTGGTTTCTAACATATTTTATTTGCAAATAAACATGGAAAATAGGTCGGACAAAAGTAATTATTACTTATGAAGTCTTCCATGTGCATGATTACGAGTTTGGGTCTTGCCAGAGGAGTGGTGGTTCGTCCTAGTTTAGTGGCTTATATTGTATGAAATTTTTTTTTCGGTATTCTTGGCCATACACAGTTAATTTATAACTCAGTAACTGTTGATGTTTTGGTCTTCCAGATGTAAATACATTGTCACATCGTTCCGCTTGACGTACCAACACTCCGATCAGAAACCATGCTTCGAGATTTACCTTCAAACTCATCACAATACAATAGCCGTAAGACGAAATGACAAACAATGGCCAATCCACAAAAACCATGCACAAAAAACGAAACAGTGTGCATAGAAAACCACACTTATATCCGTGGATGTCTAAGGTACTCCGAACGGATAAGCTGTTCCTGCTCCACCAGTGACACACGTCGTGCTACTCGGGTTAAACATCATGTCATTTTCTGTGATAAATCTATAAATTGGTATCTTCTTTGGTTTCTAACATATTTTATTTGCAAATAAACATGGAAAATATGTCGGACACAAGTAATTATTACTTATGAAGTCTTCTCTTGTAGTTTTACATATCATGAAAACGTGCTTAAGAAGAATCTATAATATCATTATAAGTAGAATCTCATAAAATATTGCTGATATATTTTAATATTCTCTTAACGTTACCTACTATAACGGAAGTAGAATTACTTAATGTGCACGTGGTAGTAATATGACGAATCGTGAGGAAAGAATGGTTTATTGTAATACATAAATGACAAAAGGAACATCTTTCAAGTAAAGCCATTTACATATAGATTCTCCTTCAGTTGTACGTGGGTTACGATATTTCTTCACTCAAGAGAGTTAAATTTGAAATTTTAACCACAAGCTAATTTTAAATTTAGCTCTCGAGAGTGGAGAAATATCGTAACCCACATGGGCAACTGAAAGAGAATTTGTTTCTCCCATTATTTAACACGAAGTTTATTTCAAAATTTGAAATTAATTCGTTTGAAAATAATGCGGGGAAAGGCACCAGACATTTTAATCCTCTAGAGGATTACAGATTTTTCCACCACTGGTTCAGCGGGGTTAAAACGCCGTAATAATGGGAGAAAAAATTATATACGTTTCTGGAATTACCGTTCATCAAGTACGCTCAAAGTCAATAGATTTGAAAGCCGTATAGCTTAAAGGTCTATGAAGGTGTGTGTGTGACCAATAATGTGTTATTTCAGTTTCAGTTCAGACAGGGTATAGAAAGTGATATATATCTGTTCGTGTCATGTACAATTTCATTGTATATTCATAGACATGATGTGTATATTGGGTTTTTAATCGGCAATCCCAAAACAAGTTAAACCTGTCATAGTAACACGGGCATATAAAACACGTAACAAATGACGTGCAAACCATTGTATGCGAATTGCTTGAGGTTGTCTTCGCGGTTCTTGTTTCGCGGCCTCCGCTCTACATAGAAACATGATTATCAGGAGACATTATGAAATATGACTGCTCAAATAAAACTATTCCATAATAAATATCCTAATAATAACAAATCAATATTTGTGTAATAAGCTTCACATGCTTATGTTGTTTGTTTTTGTTCTATTCCATTCATACATACATTGTTGTATATTCTAATTACCAAAATTGTAATTATGTATACGCGTTATGATTTTTTACGTTTTCATTCTGATGATAATAATTAAATATAGCGACAAATTTGAGTGAATGGCCTCCAGAGTATCATACACGGATAACTTCGGTAATTCGTCTATAGACAATATATTATTTTACCATTTGTGGTCAATAGTCCTATATATCATAATGGCATTCTAGGACAATAGAGTCAATACTCTTGTCACAGTGGCTTGGCAAGGTCACGAGACTAGTCACTTTTGTTTCCAATTTATTCTAGTAGTAGCAAAATAAAAGTATTGGAATTATAAAAAATCATCAATGGTATTTGACAATTAATAACAAGTGTCCTCACATCTTCATGTGTGTAGCTCTCTTCTTTAGATTCATAAAAAGTGCTCTCTAGCTGCAGGGGTCGTCATAATCGTGGTCGTATGGTGGTTAGATTTACAACTAATTATGCAATCAGTGCCTATCAACACTAAAGTTGTGAGTTCGAATTCCGGACGTGTCGAGGTGTACTCGATACAACATTATGTGATAACGTTTGTCCATGACTTGCGCCAGGTCGGTGGTTTTCTCCTGGTACTCGTTTTTCCTACACCAATCAAACTGACCGCCACGATATAACTGAAATATTGTTGAAAGTGGCGTTAAACACCATAACCCTGACCATAACCCATAACCCGCTAGCTGTATGATGTAACTGAAATATTGTTGAAAGTGGCATTAAATATCATAACCCTAATCCTCTGGCTGCACAAATACCATGCTTATTGTATTTCTATGGAAAACACTTTTCGCATTGCATAATTAGTTGTCTTTATCCAGATTCCATTAATATAATGATTATCTTTCATGTTCTCATTCATCCATATTACTTCTTAAATAAACAGAACCTACAAATCAAGTTATTAAATATACAGATGTTCCAATATATCACATCAATATTATATATTATGTATACAATTATCTTTGTTTACTCATTCAATATACAAAATAAAACAAACAGTCAGCAAACGTATATATACAATATATAGATTGCTTGAGTAGCATAGCTTGACTATGTGTTATATAACAGAAACGGTAGATGTTGTTTCAATAGCGTAGCCCGACTGTGTTATTTAACAGAAACGAATAACATACCGTCAAACCTGTATTAAGAGGTCACATTTGGGACAAAGTAAAAGTGGTCTTTTAAGACAGGTGACCGCTTAAAAGGGCTTCATTTAATAATCGATTTTATATAACAGGACAAGAAAAAATGACCTCTTAATACAGGTGACCGCTGAATAGAGGTGATCTCATGGACGAGTTTGACTGTACATTGCTTCAATAGCGTAGCCCGACTGTGTTTCATAGTTCTATCAGCAGCAAACAGTTCAGTAGCGTAGCCCGACAACTGTGTTATTTAACAGAAACGTATATATATATTGCTTCAATAGCGTAGCTTGACTGTGTTTCATAGCTCTATCAGCAGCGAACAGTTCAGTAGCGTAGCCCGACAACTGTGTTATTTAACAGAAACGTATATATATATATTGCTTCAATAGCGTAGCTTGACTGTGTTGCATAGCTCTATCAGCAGCGAACAGTTCAGTAGCGTAGCCCGACAACTGTGTTATTTAACAGAAACGTATATATACATTGCTTCAATAGCGTAGCTTGACTGTGTTTCATAGCTCTATCAGCAGCGAACAGCTCAGTAGCGTAGCCCGACAACTGTGTTATTTAACAGAAACGTATATATACATTGCTTCAATAGCGTAGCTTGACTGTGTTTCATAGCTCTATCAGCAGCGAACAGTTCAGTAGCGTAGCCCGACAACTGTGTTATTTAACAGAAACGTATACATGTATATATATTGCTTCAATAGCGTAGCTTGACTGTGTTTCATAGTTCTATCAGCAGCAAACAGTTCAGTAGCATAGCCCGACAACTGAGTTATTTAACAGAAACGTATATATACATTGCTTCAATAGCGTAGCTTGAATGTGTTTCATAGCTCTATCAGCAACGAACAGTTCAGTAGCGTAGCCCGACAACTGAGTTATTTAACAGAAACGTATATATGCATTGCTTCAATAGCGTAGCTTGACTGTGTTTCATAGTTCTGTCAGCAGTAAACATTTCAGTAGCGTATTCTGACTGTGTTATTTAACAGAAACGTATTTATACATTGCTTCAATAGCGTAGCCGACTGTGTTTCTTAGCTCTATCACCAGCGAACAGTTCAGTAGTGTAGCCCGGCGACTGTGTTATTTAACAGAAAGTATATATACATTGCTTCAATAGCGTAGCCGACTGTGTTTCTTAGCTCTATCACCAGCGAACAGTTCAGTAGTGTAGCCCGGCGACTGTGTTATTTAACAGAAACGTATATATACATTGCTTCAATAGCGTAGCTTGACTGTGTTTCATAGTTCTATTAGCAGCAAACAGTTCAGTAGCGTATTCTGACTGTGTTATTTAACAGAAACGTATATATACATTGCTTCAATAGCGTATCCCGACTGTGTTTCTTAGTTCTATCAGCAGCGAACAGTTCAGTAGCGTAGCCCGACGACTGTGTTATTTAACAGAAACGTATATATATATATACAATGTATATGTATTGCTTAAATAGCGTATCCCGACTCTATTCCTTAGTTGTATCAGCAACAGTGCTGTCAATATAGACAAGGGACGTAACAAGTGCGTATCACAATGATTTCTCCCACTGTTTCCACCGTTTAATCAATGTCAGTCGTTTAAATGAAAAGATGCTTGTGTTTATAGACTGACGATAACTCTTCACTTGGAATCAGTTAATGACGGGGAGCGTACTGTGTTAAAAAGTTGTGATTTATGACTAACTCTGTCAGTAAAATAGAAGCTTGACTTTCGATGAGGATATTAGAGGATGTATTAAAGTAACATTTCCTGACATATAAAGGTAGGAAAATTTATTGGAGGGAAAATGTTAATATTTTCTGATATTTTTCCAGAACGCAATTCAGATATGTGTTAATAATTAGTATATTACGATAAAAAAATAAAAAAACAAAAATACCATATTGAAATGAAATGAAGTGAAACGAACACTTTATTGCATGAAGCTCATACATGTTATGATAAACATTACATTATATAATAATATAATATAATAAATGACAAAAATGACAGAAAGGTGAGAAAAATATGATTAATTTCAAGGTACAATATCTAACCTCAAGTTCCATGCTGTATTTAAATATCTACAAAATTTAATGGCGATATATTTACTAGATACTTATGAAGTTGGTGGCGATTTGGCCATCAACAATAATATCCAGGGAATATCAATATTGTCGGGACAGTTTCCAAATTCGAATAGAAAAATCGTAGATTTTTTTGCAAAATCGATACCCGTGACCGTGTCATTTCACAAAGAGCAGATGCTTAGCCCCATCATACTAGTATATTGAATTGAATTTAATTGAATTTTGGTGTTTAACGCCACTTTCAGAAATATGTCAGCTATATCATGGCGAACAGTTTTAGTGGTGGAGGAAGCCGAAGTACCCGGAGAGAACCACCGACCCTGGGCAAGCAACTGGTAAACTTAGTCACTTGCGGCTGCGAGTCGAGTGCACCCTTTTTGTAATTTACAAAGCCGGGCGCGAACCCACGGCGTATTGGTGATAGGCTTGTATGAGTTGTTAGATCCAACGACCTAACTCATTGAGCTACCCGGCCCCCTCAATTTTTAAGTATATTTACCAAGCCAGGAAAATGAGCAGTCGTGCATGTACAATGCATGTGCTATGAGCATCAATTGCGCTTTATTTTACGTATTTTTCGATAGGATTTCTTTTTTTAATCATTTTTTTTAGCTAAACCATGAAAAAGCTTGACACATAAAACAAGCATGTGGAGTGTTTTAGTTTCAATGTTGTTTGATTTTTAGTTTTTGCGTAATGTTTTTAGATTTTTGTGTGTTCTTCTGTCCGTTTTCTCTTTGTTCATGTATTGTCTTTCCTTCTTCGATTTACGGTTTGTGATTAACCCTTAGTATCTTTAAAATCAAACTTTTATTAGAAAAAAGTGATGCATGTTTATTTCAGACAATTTGACTTGAAAAAAATAAATATCACAATATGTAGAGCAGATCAATATTTCCACACTAACATACAATCCCATGTATTGGTGGTTCCGGGGACGATGGCCCTACGTTTTACAATCATTATTATCACCTGTGCTTATTGTTATAAAGAGAGTTATTTTTATTCACACTGATCTTGTATAAACTGTAATAATGAAAACAAGTAAGTCATTTTCTGTCGATATTAATGATCTTTAATAATAACTCACTATAAAGTTTCCATTGGTCGAATTTATTGCAAGCAAACTGGTTAAGGTTTCAAACTGGTTTGCTAAACTTTTCATTTATTTAAGAAAACCGGATTAAAACTGGGTTGAAACCCAAACTGGTTTTCATGTTTATCGAGTCCAAACCAAAACCAGTTCCAAAATTTAGCAAACCGCACGAGAGGCGGTTTTACATTTTGGTTTTGAAACATGGCGACAGCGAAGGAAAAGAAGAACATGCTTCGACTTCGTGTTGATGACTCACAAATGGAATGGGTACGTGAACAACATCAGAAAGATAAATATCTTATACAAATACCTGTTGTAATCAAGTTATCGGTTTACAGAGGGCTTTTTTCCTATATTTAGTCATGAAAGCCAACAAAAAGGTGAATTGAAATGTTCTGTGAATAAAATGTTGAAGAATATGACATAGCCATGCATCAGAACTTTCATACTCACTTAAACTTAAACTATCTATCAATATTAGGTCTATAAGATCATTTAGATCTGGAGTGTCAGCCATCTTTAGAAACCGCCAATTCACTGAAATGTGTTAAACCATGGTTTAGTTAGAAACTGGTTTGTATTAAATTTAAAACTGGTTTGCTAAACTGTAAACCCTAACCGAAACAAGTTTGATTGCAATAAATTTGATCATTGTATGACAATTCTATATTGTAATATTAAATACTATTTTACCAAATCTTTGCTAATACTCATAATTTTAGTACGGTATTTAGTGGGGTTCGTGTTACTCGATCTTTAGTTTTATGTGTATGTTTTGTAGATCGTTGTTTGTCCTTTTGTACTTTTTCTGTTGGCCATTAAGTTGACTGTTCTTCGATTTAAGGATTCTGATTACCTCCCTTTGATATGTTAAACTTTTCTCTACATTATAACGTTCCAAAATTATTTTGTGTTTCTCATATACATCATAAATTGTATGAAATATTGTAGTTCATAAAATCGTACTAAAAAACTAATCTTTTGTCGCTGATAGAGTAACGTTTAAAATCTGCGTAAAAGGAGTAGATTCATAGCCCTATGAGAAATTGACATTTCTTATCTGTAAACGACATGTTTTAACTGTATACCACTTCATGATGAAATTAACATGTTTAACTGTAAACCAGTTCATCATGAAATAGACATTTTAACTGTAAACCAGTTCGTGATGAAATTGACATTTCTAACTGTAAACCAGTTCGTGATGAAATTGACATTTCCTAACTGTAAACCAGTTCGTGATGAAATTGGTATTTCCTAACTGTAAACCAGTTCATCATGAAATATACATTTTAACTGTAAGCCAGTTCGTGATGAAATTGACATTTTTAACTGTAAACCAGTTCGTGATGAAATTAACATTTCTAACTGTAAACCAGTTCGTGATGAAATTGACATTTTTATCTGTAAACCAGTTCGTGATGAAATTGACATTTTTAACTGTAAACCAGTTCGTGATGAAATTGACATTTTTAACTGTAAACCAGTTCATGGTGAAATTGACATTTTTATCTGTAAACCAGTTCATGAGGAAATTGACATTTTTATCTGTAAACCAGTTCATGAGGAAATTGACATTTTTTAGCTGTATACCAGCTCGTATAACTACTTTCGGGAATAATATCAATTGACACAAGGGTAAGCATTTTGTCAGATTACGTGTTCTTTTGTTATGTTGTTGCTGGCTATGTTATCGTCGGTTGTTGGTTAAACCTTTTTAAATTGTGTCAGGGGGAACGGACTTTACAGTATGTGTAAATTACCCGATAATAACAATATTATTATTACTTTTTTCTGTCAAAGGAGAATGACATTTGTTTTATCTGGTTTAGAATATACAGTATATGAATTGGCAGCACAATTATGATAATACTGGTCAGCTTGAAGTCAAAATCAATATGAAGTCGATGAATAGTAAACAATACCATATTGGTGGTTTAGGTTTATGGTGCTTAAAGCCACTTTCAACAATATTTCAGTTATATCGTGGCTGTCAGTTTTATTGGTGGAGAAAACCACCGACCTGTCGCAAGTCACTGACAAACTTTATAACATAATGTTGTATCGAGTACATCTCGCCATGATTCGAGCTCACAGCGTTAGTCATGATAGACACTGATTGCAAAGGTAGTTGTAAATCTATTTACTATATGCCCACCACCACGACAGCTCCTATTATGATAATAGTGGGAAGCCTAAGGTCAATATCAATAGCATGTCGAATAGTAAATATTACCATATTGGAGTGTTTACCTACACGGAACAATAGTTAACTGCTTCGGTGGTGTTATGGTTAGCGTGCTCATATATAGTGTGGTAGATCGCAAGTTCGAGCACCGGTCGGGTCAAACCATAAACTATAAAATTGGTAATTGTTATTGGTGGCTTTATGCCAACTATGCATAATTCAGAAGTAAGAACAAAGAGACAGGTTATGTGTCCAAGTGGAACGACTTGTAGATTGTTGATTCAATTGGCTAGCATTATTTTTTTAAATCCAATTAAGCGTGTTGATTCAGTACAAAGCAAAAATTACTCACTTTAGTGAGTGAGTTATTGTTCATTAACCCCACGTGCAAGGCCGTCTTAACGCATGGGCACGCTGGGCATTTGCTCAGGGGACTCACGGGCATAGAGGTCCCATGCTAATATATTTTTGTTGTGTACAACATGTTTTTTTTTAATGTTTTAACACTGGTTTTGTTAGAAGTACATCATGTACCAATACAATAAATATGTTTTATTTTATCGATCATTTACATTGTTGTTCCTGTGAGTGGTTGTGTCGGTTTGGGACCCAGTGCACTTCTTTGCCCGGCGGCCTATAATGCTGTTAAGACTGGCCTGCCCACGTGAGCTACATTATAACGAAAAAACGTTACATTTCGATGAGAAGGTGGGGACGTCCACTTAGTATTCAAGCAAGACGCTTAGTTGAATTTTTAAAGTGCTAGACCCTCAAAAAGGACACATTATCCCTGTTCCGAGCCAACCACTCTGAGCTAAATCGCACTCGCCCACTCGACAGTAGTAATAACTAATTTATCCCATAATGCATTAGTATAAATTGATGTCTGTCAATTATGCAGGTGGTCCGTTTTGGTGATTTATCTTGTCACGTGATCGTATGGATTAGTGGGATTACATTTAATGCCAACTACATTATGAGATGCTTAAAATAAATAAATCTTTATCAATAAGATGTTTAATCTCATCAACCTTTGAACTTCCAAGTTAATAACGTTATGTGTGTCTATAATTTCATTGGCTATTTGAATTGAAACATATACAATATCGAATATTGAATTTTTGTGTATAACATTGAATTATTTAATGAATATGCAAATCTCTAAATTAGTGCCTACGAGGCATTTCTGGAATAACCTTCATCAATAATGTTAATAGTTAAATAATTTAGGTCAAAGGGCATTGATAGGATAGCCAAAATTGGTCAAGGTCACCTATCCATGACGGAAATTAACATTAGTTTTAATAAATTACATTCTTAGGAACTGTATGACGTTGCTCTGATATGTTGCTATAATCAGGTGTAAGGAGAAGTGATTGAAGATACCCAGGGGCGGATCCAGGATTTCAAGTTAGGCGGGCACACTTAAAAAAATCGCGCCGAGCGGAGGAAGGCGCGAAAATTTTTGGGGCATTTCGTGTGAAAAAATCACGATTTTACGCAAGAAAATCATATTTTTTGCAAATTTAGTGGGGGCGCGCCGGGTGCACACCCCCTGGATCCGCCCCTAATACCAAAGGGGTAATCAGAATCTGTAAATCGAAGAAGGACAAATAACAAATTGGCCAAGAAAACAAAGGACAAAAGGACAAGCAACGGTCTACAAAGATTACACATTAAAGATCGAGCAATTCGAACCCTACTAAATATCGGGGGTGAACGCAGATGCTCCGTCGTGTTAATCTAGTTACAAACCCTGTGAGAAGTAATCTGTAAATCAAGGGATGTTATTCGTCGCTTTGATTTGCAAAAAGATGAAATGTAGGTAAATTGAAGATGCAGTGATTTTGGTCAATTAAAGATGCTGAAATGTAGGTTAATAAATGATGGAGGAATGTAGGTCAATCAATGATGGTTGAATGTAGGTCAATTAAAGATATTTTCGTTATCCTTCTTGACGTCATCATATCTAGATCAGATAAGCTAAACAAGGCTGAAGCTGATGATGGTCGATAGTCTTTGATAGTGTAGTTACTTTAATGTTACAGCTGCTAAAGTATACATATGGCTTGATATAGTACCCTGGTATTTGGTGACAAAAAATGTAATTAGTAAATATAGCTATATATCAATATTTGGTCTCTGAATATTAAATTAATTAATATCAGGCGTAGGAACAGGAATAAATGCCAAAGTTGTTGAGTACAATAAATAAGGGTAATAACAAAATTACCGAACACCGAGCAATTTTCCAAAGGGAAAGGCAAAACTCATACCTCAACAAACAGACAACATCAGTCAACAACCGGAAAACTGGAAAAACCGCAATGACCCTGAATTTGTACAGGCATTTCCAAAGAAATGGTGGGTTGAATCAATTCAATTTCATATTCAGAGCTAAGATGTATATAGTGTGCTATTTAGCATTGTAAGTAGTATTTTCGGTTTTACATTTCATAAAAATGCAAATAAAATTATTTTTAGTGCGTATGACGCGTTTCTGGAATAACCTTCATCAGGTTCCGCTCAAAATCGGAAGATTGGAAAGCCAAATAATTTAAAGTTTTGGGAGCAATAAAACCAAAGGGCCTAAACAGGATAGTCAAAAATCGGGTAAGGAGACATATGCTTGAGGGAAGAGAACCTTAGTTTTATTAATAATTACGTTACTTCCGTTTTTCATTGAGATGTTACAATATGATTAGTTATGAAGTAATCACATGATTATAAAAGAGATGTTTCATATCCCAATGAAGCTCAAACCCGAACTTGCACGTGCCTCCATGACGACGTCAGATGTAAACAATCAATGGCGTAGTAATTTCCAACAGCAAATAATCTAACAAATAAAATTCACAACGAAAAATTCACCTATATTAAATTTTGGTGTGATTTAAATATAATTATAAGAATTGAATGCATTCTTTTGAAGTTTCATTGGGGTATGAAAGCGTTGATCGAAGCACATTTTCAACATGAAGCACTACCGTGATTCATTGAAAATGTACTTCAGTCAACGCTTTCATACCCCAATGAAACTTCAAAAGAATGCATTTTTTGAAAATGTGCTTCGATCAACGCTTTCATACCCCAATGAAACTTCAAAAGAATGCATTCAATTCTTAAATAATTACATTTTTTATGTCAAACAAGTTAGAACTGTCAGATAAACACGAAAACAGGAATGTAGCAAATGTCATTCAAGTCAATTCAACCACATTTTAATGGTGTCCTTTTCGTGTTAAGAGTTAATAAAGTATTGTCTCACGGCATCAGTTCTATATAGAAGCATGATGACCATGAGACATCTAAAGCAATCAATGGTTATATATCATAAGGCAATATTATAGGGTTATTGCACTAATATTGAGGAATATTGTCCCGAGCGAGTGCAATATGAAATACTGCGAGGGACAATATTCCTCAATATTAGTGCAATAACTCTTTTATGATATAGTACGAAATATTTCAGTCTGTGACAATTACATTTAACCATATTTCTTTGCAACATGTATTTAATAGAACCTCTCTAGTGTGTACCAAACTTAAAGGAGAAAGAATGGAATGCAATATCAGTCAAGATGTTTAACTCATTAGGAAATCCTCTATGTTTATGCATATGTAAAAAGGAAGACTAGTAAATATATCGGAATATATTGCATTTTTATTTACAAAGAAATCTACATGAAATATTTGATACTATAAAGCATTATTATACTTCGTGTAAGTTTCTGTAGTGATATTTGGTACTGTAATATTTTGGCATATTACCTGGACAATTAGACACTCAGTATAATAATGATATAAATGTGGTCCGAAGGGACGGGTAATATGTCTCTCAGACCTGGGTAATATATTTTGGCATATTACCTGGACAAGACCACATTATTATATAAATATATGTAATTTGACTGCTCAAACAAAACGACTGAACGATAACAGATTTTTGAATGATATTTTTTAATACCTTCATATTGTGTACCTTGTGTTGCCAGTTTCACTGGATTATCCATTGTTTATTGCTAACATTATATAAGCGGATATTCGTTTCGGGTTCATTCTAAATCTCTTTATTTCATAACACTGCATTCGCGCTAATTATGATGTCCAGGTTTTTAGCAAAGAACAAAATATTGGACAACGCGTTCTACCACAAAAAAAAACAACCGGAAATGATAGCAGGTGACCCGGAAGTGTCAGCATCATGACCTTGTCCTATTAATCTACGTAATATGGAGATAGCAATACATTTGTATAATACACAATTCCTCTATTGACTTAGCAGTATCTTTATCTAGATCTTGTAATGGTTTATATCTCACAAATGATGTAAGGCATGGGATAAGAAAATCGTTTATCATGATGTCAAATTAATGTTATGTACAATCTTATGCATATAGTAATCTAGTATTGAAATCTTACTTGTCATGTTACGTGAAGGTTTAAAAGATGTTATATATGTATATAAATGATTGCATATATATAATCATGCAAAAAATATATGATTTTGGTTTGTTTTATGAGCTTTTTAGAAAAGCGTGGATTTTATATTTTAGTGTTGTATGAAAACACGTCAGTAGCTGTCATTGTATACATACATCATCCAGATCATACACAAAATACAGTAAAACATGCCTCAAAGGGTACCTCTATATGACAAATCACTGTATATAAAGGACAGCCTCATTTTTCCCATTAATGAACATTGCATATAATTCAAACCTATATGTAAAATGCAACTGCTCATAATGGCCATATTATCAGGTTTTCTTAAGTGCCTTTTATATACAGGTTTGACTTTATGTGGGTTTTGTTGGTGTTAAGGGTGCCTTATAAGCGCGGATTTAGAATTTTAGTGGTGCATGAAAAGCGCGCGAGTAGATGTCATCAGAAGCGCAGATTATCGTTCACTAACTTAGTGAGATATTTTAGTCCTTAGCTATGTTGGTTTTTAGATTTTTTCTTTAACTGTACATAAATTGATAATTTTTACAATGAATTTTAAAAATTTCGTCAACAAATAAAACGGTAATAACGCTTGATGTTGATTTTCATCGACTTGGAGAGTAGGAGACAACAGACATTGCCGTCTGTCTAATGGAAAATGCACAAGTAAATCTACGCTTTTTTAAACATAAAAAACCTGCGCTTTTGATATGGCAATCCGCACTTTCGTAAAACTCCCGGTTTTATAATGCATTTTTTTTTATCAATAGAAAAGGTAAAAACTAAATGTAAATCTTTAGTTTTATGTGAAGTGTTTTGTAGATCGTTGTTTGCCTTTTTGTCCTTTTTCTTTTAGCCATTCTGTTGTGTTGTTCTTCTATTTACGGCTTCTGATTACCCATTTGGTATCTTCAATCTTTTCCCTTTTTTCTCCATGAGGAATAATTATCCATAGCCAATTCTGGATATCCTGTATAAGCATTTCATGTTACTTGCTGGGATCTCAAATACTTTTTTTAAGGGCCCTGATGGCTCAATGAGTTATGTTGTGGGATTACCTAACAACTCATACAAGCCTATCACCATCACCAAATACGGCGTGGGTTCGCGCCCGGCTTTGTAAATTAAAAAAAAGGTGCACTCGACTCGCAGCCGCAAGTGATAAAGTTTATCAGTTACTTGCCCATGGTCGGTGGTTCTCTCCGGGTACTCCGGCTTCTTCCACAACTAAAACTGATCGCCATGATATAGCTTAAATATTGCTGAAAGTGGCGTTAAACACCAAAAATCAAAATCAAATCAAATCAAATCCTGATTTCATTATTCAAGAAACTCGGCGTCCGCACTATATTAGATATTAAAGTTTCTTTTGATCTTTTTTCCTAATATTACTTCAATAAGTTATATTTCTGTCTTTTAATATCCATTTTGTATCATATTTTATAGGGTGTCTTTGATACAAAAAATATCCATATTGTATCAGATTTTATAGGGTCTCTTTCATCCAATAATACATCCATATTGTGGGGAAAAGTTTACTGAACCGGTGGAAATAGCCACTAACAGGTGTTTAATACTGATATTCGACTTTAGCTTCTCTGTATTTGATTTGTCCTCTGAGATACAAACAACACAAATAATGTCTTCGCTCTGGGGCAGCCCCACCCCTACAATATGGACACCAGCTGGTTCTGTGAGAAGAAAGCATTAACTCACCCTGAGAACGGTGCGTGAACACCACCCCTAGGAAATGGACATCAGCTGGTTCTGTGGGAATAAAATATAGTTTGCCCTGAGAACAGCGCTGGAACACCACTCATAGGAGAGGGGCCTTGGCTGTATCTGTGGGGGAAAACATAGCTCGCCATGAGAACGGCACTGGAGCACCACTCCTAGGAGAAGGGCATCGGCTGTTTCTGTGGGAAAAAACAGAACTCGCCCTGAGAACGGCACGGGAGCACCACTCCTAGGAGAGGGGCATCGGCCATTTCTGTGGGGAAAACACATAGCTCGCCCTGAGAACAGCACGGGAGCACCACTCATAGGAGAGGGGCATCGGCTATTTCTGTGGGGAAAAACATAACTCGCCCTGAGAACGGCACGGGAGCACCACTCTTGGGATAAGGGCATCGGCTAGTTCTGCAGGAAGACAACATAACTCGCACTGAGAGCGGTACTGGACATTAGCGAGTCTCGTATTTGCGAGAAATACAGGCTTCTTTTACGTAAAAAGTACATCTTCTCATGAATGGTTGTTAGTGACCCCTAGTGTGCAAAGAAAACATCCGCCGTCAGTTCCCAAAAAGTCCTTCTCGTTAGTGGTCGTTAGTGACCCGTAAGGAGGCAAAACATCCATCAGTTCCCAATCAAGTGTATTATCTTAACCTGCATGTGAACCTGTTTTCGATATCAATATAGCTGAAATATTGTGCACTGAAGGATAAACAATAAGCAATAAATAAATATATTTTATTTGTGATTAAACATTAGATCGAGTATTAAAGCCTATAAATCTACTACACTAGAATTAAGCTTTCCGTTCGTCTTGGTACCGCAATTAAATTGATGCTGTTCAATTGAGGAAAACCGCTCGTAGCCATTGGCTGTCGGTAATCCTCGTTAAATAAATAAAGACTTAAATATTCAATATATGGATGTGATTTCATCTTAAGACATCTATATCTTATTTGTGTTTTAATCGCAGATCAAGCATGTTATATAGCGTTCTCGTGTCTTGACGAATTAAGATCTTATAAAACAGGGTTATATTTCCGAAGTCTCAAGTGTCGTGGTATAACGCACAATAGAAAGTCAATATAAATAAATCTAGCATTAGATTACCAGATAAACACGTTAATGTTTTAACTCTCAATTGTTCGTAGAGATGACATTAAATCTTTAAAAGATTGAAAATAAAGAAGAAGAAAAATACTTCATACCGTAAGAATAGTACAAAAGGTTAATTTGAAAATCATTGAAAACAGTGATAACATCGATACGTCTAACACACGTGTAACATGCATGTCATCTCATTCTCCTGGCTTGGCACCGGCACTTTAATAAAAAACTGATTGATTGATTTTTGGTATTTAACGCCACTTTCAGCAATATTTCTCTCTATGGCTATATGTTCAGGCATTTTGCCATTGAGCGTATTCGATGAAGTTTATTCCACAAACGCGCCCTGCAAACTAAATATATCTGCCTTCTGATTATTTGTGAATGTGACATATTTCAGTGAAGGCCAGGGTGGCTCAATGAGTTATGTAGATTACCTAGCAACTCATACAAGCCTATCACCAATACGGCGTAAGTTCGCACCCGGCTTTGGAAATTACAAAAAAATGGTGCACTCGACTCGCAGCCGCGAGTGATAAAGCTTACCAGTTGCTTGCCCATGGTCGGTGGTTCTCTCCGGGTACTTCGGCTTCCTCCACCACTAAAACTAGTCGCCATGATATAGCTGAAATATTGCTGAAAGTGACGTTAAAACACCAAAAATCAGATCAAATCATATTTCAGTAACATGGTAATACGCTACATACATGTTTTTTTCAGCAATTATCGTATAAATCCTAGACGGTCTAGACATTATTTCGCCCAAAATCAATATATTCATCAACCTTGTTTTTTTAAACTGATGAACTCTTAGATGTTGTTTTAACTGTACCTCATACTAAATTATTATTTTCTTTCTCAGTACCTATTGATAAGTACTTCTCCTTCAAGCATAAGTGAGGTTAGCCGATTTTGGTTGATTTTTTGTGTTTTAACGCCACTTTCAACTGTATTTCAGCTATATCATGGCGACCAGTTTTAGTGGTGGAGGAAGCCGGAGAGAACCACCGACCATGGCAAGCAATTGGTAAACTGTATCACATGCGGCTGCGAGTCGAGTGCACCTTTTTTGTAATTTACAAAGCCGGGCGCGAACCCACGCCGTATTGGTGATAGGCTTGTATGAGTTGTTAGATCCAACGACCTAACTCATTGAGCCACCCGGNGTTAAAACACCAAAAATCAGATCTAATCATATTTCAGTAACATGGTAATACGCTACATACATGTTTTTTTTCAGCAATTATCGTATAAATCCTAGACGGTCTAGACATTATCTCGCCCAAAATCAATATATTCATCAACCTTGTTTTTTTAAACTGATGAACTCTTGGATGTTGTTTTAACTGTACCTCATACTAAATTATTATTTACTCTCTCAGTACCTATTGATACATGTTAAAAAGGGTACAGTTCATAAATAATCTAATTATTATCAAAACTAAGGTACTTCTCCTTCAAGCATAAGTGAGGTTAGCCGATTTTGGTTGATTTTTTGTGTTTTAACGCCACTTTCAACTATATTTCAGCTATATCACGGCGACCAGTTTTAGTGGTGGAGGAAGCCGGAGAGAACCACCGACCATGGGCAAGCAATTGGTAAACTTTATCACATGCGGCTGCGAGTCGAGTGCACCTTTTTGTAATTTATAAAGCCGAGCGCGAACCCACGCCGTATTGGTGATAGGTTTGTATGAGTTGTTAGATCCAACGACCTAACTCATTGAGCCACCAGGGCGCCCGCAGATTTTGGCTATCCTGTTTACGCCCTTTGGTTTACTGCTCCCAAATACTCTTAAATTGTTTGGCCTTCCAATATTTCGATTTTGAGAGTACCTGGTGAAGGTTATTAAATTTGATAACTACGTTTTTATCTAAAACATCTCTTCCATTATTTTCATTGTATTCAGTGCCGAATTTACCATTGTACTTAGGTGTGCTTAAGCACAGAACACTGTTGGTCAGGGGGGGGGGAAATGCGGCATCTTCCTGCCAAAAAAAAAATACTTGCGATGGAATTTTGCTTATGTGATGCAATTTTAAATTTGAAGGCGTTCTGTTTCGGAGCAATTCCAGACATAATAATAGAGTTGATAGTCTACGGGAGTGTGCCACATTCAGGGCCCAAGTAAGGGACCTCATAACTTAACTAGCACAGGATCTCATTTGTCCTAAATCCGGCACAGTTTGTACAACAACAATCGATGACGTAACAGCTATCAAGACCACACCAATCGATGACGTAACAGCTATCAAGACCACACATCATTGAGACTGTCATATTTGTACACAATATACAAGTGTTTGAGTTAGAGAGAGACAGATTATATTTACAGAGATTTGAGATATTGGGAACATATTAATGTCCGTTTTTATTCAGGGTTCGGTTAAGTGGGTTTTACACTGTAACAGATACAGGATGACACGAGGATTTCGTAAGGATAAAAAATGAAAAGTAGAAAAGGAATGAAAGCACTATACCTTTACTTGATTTTATGTCCAAGTGTAATAGTGGATAGTCTCTCATGTTCATTAATATCTACATTTTTGTACATTCTTTCTTGCTAATTAATTAATTTGGTTATCTATTTTTTTAACGTTGTGAGTTCGAATACCGTTCATGGCGAGGTGTACTCGATACAATATTATGTGATAAAGTTTGTCACTGACTTTTCCGAATACGCCGGTTTCCCCCACTAATAAAACTTACCACTACGATATAACTGAAATATTGTGGCGTTAAATATAGTAAACCTACCCTTACCTTATTTATCACGAAATATGATCAAAGGAATGTATTTTTCTTGAATTCTTGTCAGTAAAAATACTTTCAGAGAACTGTGATGACTCCTCCCTTTTTTCCTTAATTCGCCCCTCTTGAATTATATCAAACTGCCACATGTATATTCATCACTCTAATAATTTAGATGGCATGACATATTACGATCAACGATTTATAATGTCTATATATCCGATATTGTCAATTTACGTAAGGTGTTCATAGATTGATTTATCATTTAACGTTAAGGAGATGCATTGCAATGCAGAAATAGCGAAGCATAACGCTTAATTCCTACACATCGTAATCTATACGGCTGTAGATGTTAAAACTGATTCATTCTTAATAGCAATAATTGTATACAAACATGCAAAACCTTAATAAAGAGTTAGATATCGTATTTAATGCGCGCAAGTCAAAACATTTGAAAACTAAATGATTCTTTAAAACATTATTGATAGCAGAACTTTAAAACAACAGATCTAAGCAGGATAAACGTAGATATCTAATTTAGTGCGCACGACGCGTTGCTGGCATAACCTTCATCAGGTATCTGTGTCTAACAGATATGAATCCCCTACAATAAAATCGTAGATATATAATGTAACGCGCATGACGCGTTGCTGGCATAACCTTCATCCGGTATCTGTGTCTAAGACATATGCATCCCAGCCTTAACCATAATAAAAATGTAGACATTTAATTATGTTCTCACTAGTTAAAAGATTGCAAAACCTAATAATTTATGGTTTTATTGTTTAAGGTATTTTAACGCCACAATATTTCAGTTATATCGTGACGGCCAGTTTATTGGTGGAGGAAACCGGAGTATCTGGAGAAAACCACCGACCTGTCACAAGTCACTGACAAACGTTATCACATAATGTTGTATCGCGTACACCTCGCCATGAACGAGGTTCGAACACACAACATTAGTGGCGATAGGCACTGATTGCACAGTAAAATCCAACTACCATACAATTACGACTACAATGAACCTCTATGTCTTTATAAAAGATAGTAAAACTATGTATCATGTTATGTCTAATGAGCTTGAATTTCCGTGCAACTGTTTACTAATTGTATTGTGTTTGTTAACTAACTGTGCTTCTGCCCCGACCCTAAACATTGAACAATCAATTTTCTGTAATATTTTCAAGACAACTTTGAAGGTTAAGAGAATTACGCAATAATATGGAAAGCAATTAAAACAAAAATACCGCACAAAGGTAGACAGTACACAAAGGTCATCGGAAGACATAATAGTGACTTAATATTCAAATTTGAACACATTAAAGGAGATAAAACGTAAAATCAGAAGAGGAACTTTTTTTTTTCTTCCGAACTACTTTTTTTTCTTCCACGATTATGATGTAATATTAATGGTTTTATCTAAAACGGAGGAAATGATGAATGTTATACGAGATCTTTTAATTTTTGTTTTCTTGCATCAAAACGAACCAATTAAGTGAATGATGAAGTAATCAAAAACTTTAAAATGTGATTGATAATATCATGTAAACATAAATAATCCTTTCAAACATGCACGTACTTTTCAGATTAAAGTGTTTTAAAGAAAATTTACTTGAAAGTAATTTGCATTATTAATGCCATTTTCAATTCACGTGGAATTCCCAAGAGATGGTTTCTTTACGAGAATGTAGTTACAATTTGTTTATTACACTTTAACACAGAGCTCAGCTGCTGGCTATAATGATACTTAAACGTTGCACCTATGTTGACGTTATCGCTATAAAAATTCTACGGTTACCACCACGAAGTGATTGACTCTTAAGAGAAAAAAATTTTTAACGGCAATGATTATTCTCTTTCTTGTCTGTTGGTAATTGAGAGCTGTAAAATTCAAGACACCTTCATTTTAAAAGTAGTTGAAATTTATGAAAAAAAACGTGTTATTTTCACATGGATTCCTAGTTATATTGGTATCCATGGGAACACAATCGTCGACCTGAAAGCCAAGAACGCAGTAGATGATTTAAGAACTATAAATTTCAATAATAAATATTTCTAATAAACCATGAAAATTTTACATATCACAAATTGTACTTTAATGAATCGTGATAATCATAAAAACCAGAAAAACAGTATTTTTTTGTACGTCTTGCTATAGTAACTGGGCGAGTGCAGCTGTTGCGAAGGATGATAGTATTTTATTCGTGGAAGACATATAGATTTCATATCCTACTCATGATATATATTATTTCACCGGTCTGACAATAAAATATATGTCACGACAAAACAGAGCTTAATTGACACGTTCGACCATAAACTAACCCACTACCCCAGATGTATTTAAGTTTCTAATCGATAGGACTGTCTAATGTTGTTTGTCCTTGTTCTTTTGGTCAATATGTTGTCTGTTCTTCGATTTACAAATTCTGATTACCTCCCTTTAGTATCTTCAAACTCTTCTTACTTTTTCTTTTGGTCAATATGTTGTCTGTTCTTCTTCGATTTACGAATTCTGATTACCTCTTTGATATCTTCAAACTCTTCTTACTTGTTCTTTTGGTCAATATGCTGTCTGTTCTTCTTCGATTTACGAATTCTGATTACCTCTTTGATATCTTCAAACTCTTCTTACTTTTTCTTTTGGTCAATATGTTGTATCTTCAAACTCTTCTTACTTTTTCTTTTGGCCATTGTGTTGTCTGTTCTTCTTCGATATAAGGATTCTGATTACCTCTTTGATATCTTCAAACTCTTCTTATATTGTCTTTTGACCATTGTGTTGTCTGTTCTTCTTCGATATAAGGATTCTGATTACCTCCCTTTAGTATCTTCAAACTCTTCTTACGTTGTCTTTTGGCCATTGTGTTGTTTGTTCTTCTTCGATATAAGGATTCTGATTACCTCCCTTTAGTATCTTCAAACTCTTCTTACTTTTTCTTTTGGTCATTGTGTTGTCTGTTTTTCTGCGATATAAGGATTCTGATTACCTCCCTTTAGTATCTTCAAACTCTTCTTACTTTTTCTTTTGGCCATTATGTTGTCTGTTCTTCTTCGATTTACATATTCTGATTACCCCTTTGATATCTTCAAACTCTTCTTACGATGTAAATCTTGTTTTCAATAACGACCACAAAAAGGTTAGGTTAGGGTTTTGGTGTTTAACGCCACTTTCAACAATATTTCCGTTATATCGTGGCTGTCCATCAGAATGAAGAGTTTCAATATACGAAAAGGATAATCACAATACGTAATTCGAAGAAGGAAATGAACAAAGGACAAACAATGATCTACAGAACACTAAACTGAAAACTAAAGATCGAGAAACACGAACCCCACTAAAACTGGGGTTGAAATCAGGTGTTCCGGAAGGGTAGCCAGTTCCTGCTCCATAAGTGGCACTTGTCGTGTTACTCTTATTACAAACCCGATGAAAAGTCACGAATAAGGAAAGGACCGAACTGTGATTACGACAAACGCGGCATGTACATGGTCATTTGTGGCACAAATATTACAACAAACGCGGCATATACATAGTCATTTGTGACACAAATATTACGACAAACGCGGCATATACATGGTCATTTGTGACACAAATATTACGACAAACGCGGCATATACATGGTCATTTGTGACACAAATATTTCGTACTGGTTAATCAAGTCATGGTTACAAATGAAAGTAGGGGCCGTCATGGTCGTGATCGTATGATAGTTGGATTTACAACTACATATGCAATCAGTCCCTATCACCACTAATGTTGCGAGTTCGAATCAACATTATGCGATAAAGTTTGTCAGTGACTTGCTGCGTCAGGTTGGTGGTTTTATCGGGTACTCTGGTTTCTCCACCAATAAAACTCACTGCAACGATCTAACTTAAATATTTTTGAAAGTGGCGTTAAGCACCATAAGCATAACCCTTGACCTTAACCTTAACATATGAAAGTCCATTCTAACAGTTGAGCAACAACCTTTAAACTGTCATTACTATCCTTGCCAAATTAACATTTTATGTTTTAAACAAGTATAGAGTGGAAATGACGCAATGGTTTATTCTCCTAAATCAGCATAATTGTCATTTGATGTTAGACTTTTGTCTTTATGATAGCATTGCGACATAAAATCAATCCCAATGAAGGTTTATTACAAATAATGCATGCAATGAATATAAGAGTATTGTGAATGAGAAAAGTGCATTCCGAAAGTGTGACGCTTTTTGAACATTTACGCATGTAAAATTATTTGGTTTTCCAAATGTCTTGACTTTAGGCGTACTTAATGTTATTCTAGAAAAGCGTCCTGAGCACTAAATTGGATATTTATATTTTTATTCCAGTTTTTAGAAGATATTTAGGCATAGGTAGCTTTAAGCGAAATTATATTTTTTAACATGAAAATTCGGTATTTTACGCATTTTTCTAAATTTTATTGACGTGCATTGTTTTCGTTTTTTTTTTTTTTTTTTTTTTTTTTTTTAAGAGGTGGACGGGGGTTGTATTATTTATGCAACGGAATTTTTTTCAGAAAACACTGCCAAATTTTGGAATGGTCTTTTCTTAAGAAGAGTTTGAAGATACAAAGTGGGAATCAGAATCCGTAAATCAAAGGTCAGACAACACAATGGCCTCTGTTAATTTGTACGATTTTATCTCCAATAAACACAGTAACTTGGTCGAGAACAGTATACTAAAGTAACAGTATTGCAACAAAGGCTGGAATTATGTCTGTGAAGTAGACGAATAAACAGTGTTAGTTTATAGATTCAATTACAATGATGGGAAATTGATGTTAAGATGTTGGTGATTTATTGGCTTACAGCGAAACTCGAGTAATAGGGGCTACAATCTTACTGTAAGCTTCGTAACACAAACCACTGGTGTCGGAAATTACCGATGGATAATTCGTAAGGGAAACCACTGGTGTCGGAAATTACCGATGGATAATTCGTAAGAGAAGCCACTGGTGTCGGAAATTACCGATGGATAATTCGTAAGAGAAGCCACTAGTGTCGGAAATTACCGATGGATAATTCGTAAGAGAAACCACTGGTGTCGGAAATTACCGATGGATAATTTACGTACTTATAATCCGATGTATATTCTATTGCATATATGCAAATATATTATGTTTTGCGCAATCCAATTCACACAAAAAAATACAATGCAATGGTTAAATATTGTAATAAAAACATGGATATCTTCTGACTTTCCAATGTTTCGATTTTGAGCGTATCGGATGAAGGTTATTCCAGAAACGCGTCGTGTGCAGTATATTTGGTGTCTACGTGTTTATAACCACCATCGGTCGATACATCAACTGTTGTCTTATTAGTACCCGAGGGTATCGCCCGCCCAGTAGTCAGTGCTTCAGCTATTAGTACCCGAGGGTATCGCCCGCCCAGTAGTCAGTGCTTCGGCACCTACCATTGGTCGATACATCAACTGTTGTCTTATTAGTACCCGAGGGTATCGCCCGCCCAGTAGTCAGTGCTTCAGCTATTAGTACCCGAGGGTATCGCCCGCCCAGTAGTCAGTGATTCAGCTATTAGTACCCGAGGGTATCGCCCACCCAGTAGTCAGTGATTCAGCTATTAGTACCCTAGGGTATCGCCCGCCCAGTAGTCAGTGATTCAGCTATTAGTACCCGAGGGTATCGCCCGCCCAGTAGTCAGTAATTCAGCTATTAGTACCCTAGGGTATCGCCCGCCCAGTAGTCAGTGATTCA